>NW_004624760.1:15239205-15263248 GCF_000247695.1 Heterocephalus glaber | reverse complement strand
TAATAGGATATAAAGGTCTAAAAGAGCAGGGGAAGTGGGAGAGGAGGGGAAAGGAAAGAAGGGAAAAGAAAAAATATGAGAAAAGGAAAAAAATGGAAACAAAATCTTTGCAAAAATGGAAGGGTGGAGGGGGTGAAGGGAGGGCAGGGGAAGGGGAGAAAAAAGAAAAAGAAAAATCAATGTTAGTATTTTGATGTATATCACATGAATATCTGCACACCACATGTATATTTGCTAGTATAAAACTACACCCCTCAAATCTGCCTACCATTTTTTCTGCTTCTTCCACCTATTCTGCTCAAATAACATGACCATTTCATGTACCATTAAACTTCTGTATCACTTAATGGCTGCATAATATTCCATAGAACAGGGTTACCTAATCTAACTAGTCCCCTAATTTTGAAATTTGCTATTCTAAATAATGCCCTAGTGCATGTTCTTATGCATAAATCTTTTCATACATGCATAATTATTTCTTCACAATCCATTTCTAGAAGTAGAAATGCAGGGGCAAAGTACAAATGCACAGTCAAAGCTGTGCAAATTTAAGCTTTTGTCATGTTTGACCAAGTTTTCCTATATAAATAACTGTACCTATTTTACATACCACCAGTTACATAAGAAAATTCCCATTTCCTTCACATGATTACTACAGATGATGAATGTCTTTCATTTTTTTACAATTCAATGAATGACAGTTGTGTATCAATGTTACTTCAATTTGTAATTTCTTTGATCACCATTGATATTGATGATTGTCTCTTGTTTATAAAGTATTTTTACTTCTTCCTTAGTGAATTACATACACATGACATTTGGTCATTTTCTAATTGCAGCTTTTTTTCACTTGTCTACTTAAGCACTATCTGTCTGTCTTATTTCCTTAGTTTATATTTATATTTATATTACTATAAATATTTCTTAGTATAGATTTAGCTTTTTAGCATGTTTATGGATGTTTTGAAGCATGATTTTTTTGTTTTTATATAGCTAAATCTATCAATATATTTTTGCTTTTACTACTTAGGAAGGCTTTCCCAATTTAGCAATGTATTCACCATTTCATTATATTTTAAATATTACTATGCTTTCTTCTGAAAAATGTGTCCTTATCTTCAATCTACATAACCAGATTTGAGTAATTTATGTGAAATAGTGACCTAAATCTGTGTATTTAGGAATAGCCATTGAACCCAGCACCATTTACTGACTGATTCATTCTTTTACACTAAGGTGAAATGCTGCCTCTATGAAGGCACAAGGTCCTCACAGCCAAGGTCATTTTGCTAACTGTACATTTAGCTGGGTATAAAAATTCTTGAATCACAATTTATTTCCCAAAATTATATAGAAATTTCTGCACCAACTTTTTATTTAGTTTTGCTTTCTATATATTATATGCTCCAAAAATTTTTACATAGAAATTATCTATTTTATGAAAATTTAGAGAAATCTGCCTAATAACTGCATAAGATTTCACTAATTTTGAAGGTAGTTCTTTAAGATTCCCCCCACCCTAATCTCTCCAATCTCTTTCATAAATTTATTTATTGTGTCATGTCTACTTAGGTCATTTCTTTTTCTTTCTTTAGAAAATTAATAAGTTTATCCAGATTTTAAAATTTACTAACAGAAAAATTTTCATAGTATTGTTCTTTAATTTCCAATTTATACATATTTAGATTCCTTTTGTATTATTCAATATTGAATGCTTCTTTTATCTTTTCGTATTGTTAAGATTATCAAAAATTATTTTGTATCCATGTTTTTAAATAATTAATATAGATTCATTTAACAATTTTACTACTCTCCTCTTTACTAGTTTATTAATTCCTGGTCTTAATAAGTTCTGTTCTTCTTTCTCCTTACCTTGAGCTAATGCTGTGATTCTTTCCCTTACTTCTCAAATTGAATTCCTAGCTCAGATATTTTTTTCTCTCTCTTGCCTGATAAGAAAATTGTTAAAGACTATGAATATTCCTTTGGGTGTATCTCTGGCAATATTTCACCTGTGTTAATAAGTCATATTCTTATTATTACAGTATTCTACACAGTCTGTAATTACAGTGTATTTTGATTCAATCATGACTACAGAGTAATTGAAATTCTTCCTTATCTCATCCAATATCTTTTTTAGCTCAACATGTTGCTTTTTGGCCTTATGTTTTTATTTTCCCAAGTAGACCTTGTCTTCTTAATACCTGTCAAGGAAACAGAATAGTCTTCTGAATTTTTTCCTGGAATCTCAAGAAATGTACTTTCATCATACATCTCTTCCCTTGATCCGGAATAATTTTTACTTGCTCCCTCCATCACCTGCCTCTTTATTTTCCTTTTTTTGATACTGGGATTGAACCAATGACCTTCTTTCTGAACTACATCCCCAGCCATTTTATTTAACTTTATTGTCTGAAACAGGGTCTCACTAAGTTGCAAAGTTGCCCAGGCTGGGCTGGAACTTTGTGAACTTCCTGCCTTCACCTCTCACAGGGCATTGATTGCAGAAGTCTCTATTTTTCATCTTCAACAAAGTCAGAATCTATCTGAACCCTATGAAAACACAGAATGTGGGAAATGTACCACCCTATCCTCTGTTCTCCTGAGAGATGGCTAGATCTTCCAGAATTTTCTTAAATGATGAATTATGATGATCACAGATCACTTTCTAGAAAATAATTCACCCTGACTGAAAGAATTTCTCCTTCTACACTGTGACCAGTTATCTACTCTTCAGAATAGGTAAAAAGAATGGACAAACCACAACTGGCAGACTTCAGGGATGTTAGCAGTCATCCTGTGTCCATTCTATTGGTATAGCATCTCATTTGTGGAGTTTGGTGTATACACACACACACTTTCTCTCCTTGTATCTGAGTTACTATCACTTTTTGAATACAGATAGCAGGCAGCACAAATGAGGAAGGAAAGAGGAAAGGAATAAAGGGGGCACAGGGACAAGCAATACTCTAGGTGTCTCACAGAAGGATGGCTGCTTCATCTTATGATCATTATGGTCCAAAGGTCTTAGCATCAAGGAAATCCCTACAAAGTCTCTTCTTACTTTCTTCAGGCACTCTCCATTTAATAAGGCAAAGGTAAAGCCAGTTACTCTTAGTGCAACTCCATCTACTTTAGAGTTAGTGGAAATATCTCCTTGATTCTATAATTAGCAAGTTACCGGTCTCAGTTTTGGATGAGTTTGTGAGCTCTTATCTCATAGTTCCATAGGTATTTAGTGGAAAATTTAGAGCCTGTACCAGAGCCTGAGAGCCAGATGCCATTTTAATAAGCATTTTTGACTCATTGTTATAATTTTGCTTGTGTATTATATTCCAGTCTTCTGCCAATGCACTTCAGCCCCATCATTTCTTGCTAGGAATATTGAGAATATTTCCTGACTCTCCTCCCTGCCTCTGGGCCTATCCCTTCATTCCTACTCCTGTACTAAGAGTGAATTTTCTAAAGCCCAATCTAAGTCCAGTATCTATAGTTCAGTTGTTTAAACACTCACTGAGTGCCTACTCAGTTCCAGGCACAGTGTTAGGTCCCAGAAGTTTGAAGATGAAGAAGACATGGCACCTACCATCAAGAAGCACATAGTATTGTGTGGAAGTGAAAGAAACCAGAACTTATAATTTAGCAACATGAAGGCTATGGAAATGGAAAACCAAATGTGCTATGAGGTAGAGTGGGAACATCTCAAATTTGGGAAAAGTTCCCAAGAAAAAGAGTCATTGGAAGGACTATCAGTAGGGGAAGGATAATGTTCTAGAACCTAGAGGACAAAAATATATGAGGGAAAAGCCCTGAAAGCAGTCAGTGAGGGCTGGAACAAAGCAGACAGGCACAAGAGAGATAAATGATGGGTGTCTAATAAAATCAGCAAGACTGGGCCATGGAAGGCCCTGAGTCTAAGCTAAGGAGCTTGCTATGGGAAGTGGGAAGCTGGGAGAGGTTTTTTTTTCTGAAGTATGACGTGTTCAGGTATGTCTGTAGTGATACAGTGAAAGTGTTGAGTACCTGTTTCAATCAATGGTCTCAGTGAGAGGTGCTGCTGAGAGTAGGAAGTTCAAACATGTTTGGAAGCCAACCTCGAGGATTTATTTACTGTGCTGTGTCCATGTCCACACATTTTCCGTGGCATTCAGGGATTTTCACTTAAGCCTATAAAAGAAGGTGGGAAAAGCATCGCTGGTTCAGGGAAAACAAGCCCCTGGGGGTAGCCATGATCTGCACCTCATTTTACACAAGCTATAATCCCCTTGTTTCCCATTAGGCAAGAAAGAAAAAATAATGAACAATGAGCTATGCAAAGCCAACAGGATCCCCAAGTACACATATGGGGTGACAATGTTCCCAGAACCATGCTAGGAAACTCAGTGAGAATGAAAAACCTGCAAATGAAATAAACAGGTTCTACCTGACTCAAACAAACAGCAAATTATGGTAAAGTGCCCAGACCCTTCCACAAGAGGGCATTTAAAAGTCAGAGAGGAGGAGTGGCCATTTTAATTTGTTGTTGCTGTTATTTTAATAATTTTTCAATTTAAGTTTCTAATATGATTGATATCAACAAGTATAACAACATAAACAGAATAAATTTATGTCTGCAGTAATTTTTAAGAGTTAGGGGAACTCAGACCAAAAATTAGAGAACCATTGCACTAAATAAGAAATTGTTAACCTAGCCAGGAGTAGAACCAGAAACAAACGATCTCTGATACCAAAAGTGTACTAGATTTCCACTGCTGCTGTAACAAATTAAGACAAATTTAGCTGCTTAAAACAACACACATCAGTTAAGTCCATTTGATCAGAACTCCTGGGATGAGTCAGCTGGATTCTCTGCCCAGGTATCACAAGTTGGGTCAAGGTTTCAGTGGGTCTGTATTCCTGGAGATACTCAAGAGCCCTCTTCCAAGTGGAATGATCGTTGGTAGAAATCAGGTCCTTGCAATGGCAGGTCTTAGGGCTACAAAATATTTTGTTGCTTCAGATGGTCCTTGCTGTCACTCTCTGGTTCTTACACACACATACCCCACTCCTAAGGAGGGACCAATTTCTGGCAAATTCAGCTGAAACCAGATTTCAATTTCAGCCAAGGACCTATTATCCCAGAGC
This sequence comes from Heterocephalus glaber, assembly GCF_000247695.1. Next base: position 15,258,124 of record NW_004624760.1, on the reverse strand, counting down.
TCCATCCTCTTGGTTTGCCATGGGAATACTTTCCCTCCAAGTCTGTGATCTGCTTAATGCAACGATCAAGGAGTTGGGGTGAGTCAGACTGTGGTCTAGGATTTGGGGGCAGGATAGAACTTATTCTGTCTGGCTTAAGTGGATCAGCAGGTCAGTGATAAAGAGCCAGAGGAAGGAGGAAGTTCCAGGATGAGAAGAACCATAAGGAAAAGGCTAGAAGAATAGAATGTATAAGCACAGCAAATGGCTCCTAGTTCCTCTGGGGTCATGAAGAGGAGTAAGTTGGGCCAGTGCTTTCCTCTTAAACTAAAAGGCCACATTTTGGGGAAATGCAGAGTAAAGCAAGTTCACCCTTCCAGCTCTTCAGTTTTATCTCTGCAAGAATAGATTTGTTGGGATTGGCTGTTTGATTTGTAGGGCCCAATGGAAAATGAAAATGCAGAGACTGTTGTTCAAAAATTAAGAATTTAAAGATGGCACCAGTAGAGCATTGAACCAAGCACAAGACCATTCCAAATGTAGACCTCTGAGTAACGTTTTTCTTTCCTTTTTTTGATAAGGTTGGCTAAAGGTTTATTGATTTTATTTATTCTTTCAAAAAACCAACTCTTTGATTCATTGATTTTTTTTTATTGTTCTCTTAGTCTCCGTTGCATTGATTTCTGCCCTGATCTTTATCATTTCCTTTCTTGTACGAGCTTTGGATTCATTATGCTCTTCTTTTTCTAGGAGCTTGAGGTTCTGCATTAGGTTATTTATCTGAGTTTTCCCTGTTTTCCTAATATGAGCATTCACTGCTATGAATTTCCCACATAGAACTGCTTTCATTGTCTCCCATAGATTCCTGTATGTTGTACTGGGATTTTCATTTACTTGTAGAAACTGTTTAATTTCTTCTTTAATTACTTCTGTGACCCATTGGTTGTTCAAGAGTGTGTTATTCAGTTTCCATGTGTTTGTTGGGGTTTAGCAGTTTCTTATGTTATTGATCTCCAATTTTATTGCACTATGGTCTGATAATATACAGGGGGTAACTTCAATTCTTTTGCATTTACTTAGACATGTCCTATGAGCTATCACGTGGTCTATTCTGGAGAATGACCCATGTGTAACCGAAAAGAATGTATATTCCAATTTTGTGGGATGGAACACTCTGTAAACATCTATTAAGTCCATTTGTTCAATAGCTTGGTTCAGTTCTAGAATTTCCTTGTTAACTTTTTGTCTAGATGATCTGTCTGTTTGTGATAGTAGGGTATTGAGGTCCCCCACTACAACTGTGTTAGTGTTTATTTGGTTTTTCATGTCTATTAATATTTGTTTTGTATAGTTGGGGGCATTTGTATTTGGTGCATATATATTTAGGATTGTCATCTCTTCCTCTTGGATTGTTCCCTTCATAAGGATGTAGTGACCATCTTTGTCTCTCTTAATTAGTTTTGGTTTGAAATCTACTTTGTCTGCAAATAAGATTGCTACCCCTGCTTTCTTCTGGGTTCCTGTGGCGTGGAGAACTGTTTTCCAACCTTTTACTTTCAGTCTATGAGTTTCTTTTTGAGTTAGGTGTGTTTCTTGTATGCAGCATATTGTTGCATTTTCCTTTTTAATCCATTCTGCCAGTCTATTTCTTTTGATTGGTGAATTGAGGCCATTAGCATTGAGGGTTACAATTGATAGATATTGATTTATCCTTGTCATGCTGTTTTACTTTTGTTGGAGCTAAAGCACAATTGACATTAAAAAAAACTGTTCACTGAAGTAATAGTGGAAAACTTCCCAGACAGAGGTAGAGAATTGGACATACAGATAAGTGAGGCATATAGAACTCCAACTAGCTATGATCAAAAAAAATCTACATCTAGACATATAATAGTCAAGATCCCGGAAACCCATCAGAAAAACAAAATCCTACAAGCAGTTAGAGAAAAGAAACCAATCACCTACAAAGGAAAGCCCATCAGAATCACAGCAGACTTCTCAACACAAATCCTCAAATCAAGGAGAGCCTGGAGTGAAGTATTTCAAGCCCTAAAAGAAAATAACTTCCAACCTAGGCTGTTGTATCCTGCAAAATTATCTTTCAAAATTGATGGGGAAGTCAGATACTTCCACGACAAAGAACACCTGAGAAATTTCATGAACACCAAACCAGCACTACAAGCAATTCTAAACGATATCCTAGAAAAAAGCAATGAAGGCCACAACTCCATGAGGGCCAACAGAGGGAAGCCACCAGGCATGGTAAGACACTAGAGGGAAAGGGGAAAAAATAAGACCTCTGAGTAACTGTACAGGCCACTCACCCATGAAGCTGGCCGTGGGGGCTCATAGTCATTATCAGATGGCCTGATGCTCGAAAACTGATAAACAGAGTTGAGCTGATAGACTGATAGACATAGTTGAGCCCAGTTCCACACCTTCCACTATGTGCTAGGAGAACTAGAGGGGAGGACCTTGGCCTTGATCCTAGAGCAAGTCAGGGATTGGGTTTCTGGTCTCCAGGTTAGAGCCATTTGCTCTTCTGTGCTGCCAAAGAAGCCTTCTTTCATCCAACAGAAACCACAACAGACACAGAGGAAGGACTATGACATGCCAAGCCCTGAGCTCTACTATCTGTCCCCACCTCATCCTAGCACAGAGGCAGGGAAGTATAGGAAGAGATTGTCCTAGATTTGCAGGGAGGACTTGAGTCCTCACTCAACTAAAATCCTGCATTTAACCTGGGCAGGTCAGTTTTTCTCTCTAGGTTTTAGTTTCCTCCTTTGTAATAGGAAGGATTTGAACCTGTTGGTCTTAGATGTTCCTTCAAGGCCTCAATTGTAAAGCAGTAACAGGAGGTAAAGCATTCCCACTACAAATCAAGGAGGGGCTCCCACCCCCACCAAGGAAGGAGCCATGGGCTAAGCAATCCTCGGGTGAAATTAAACTCTGCTTTCAACTGAATTTGCCAGTTTTTCAGCCAAAATAATAATAACTATCACAACTACAAGCTGTTCCAAGCCAGGCTGCCCTTAAACAGATAATCGGATTTGCATAATTGGGTGCTGCTAAGGTTTAAATAATTCATCAACATGGCAGGCTCTTTTTCATAGCCAAACAGAACTGCCAGACACCAGGAAAGGATCAATGGCAACCCACATACCAGGGATGTGAGCCATATCCTCAAGGTGGCCAGAACACTGGGTGAGGTTTGGAGCAGGACTCTCTGCTGCCTAGTTCTTCGTTCTGACATGATTTGGACAAAAGGTTTCCTTTTCTTTTTCTGTGGCACTAAGCTGTTCACCAGAGCTTGTTCACAGAGTTAGAGCAAAAGGAAACACCTGAGTCTCTTTGACTCAGGCGATGCTGGGAGATCTTAGGCTCCTGCAGACCCAGGGGATATGAGTGGGATAAAGTTGCACGACAAATGGATGAAAGAGAAAAATGAGAGATTCTGAGCATATGAGTAATGGGAGATAATTCTATTGCCTTCAAGTCTATGAAGGACTGTCATACCCCAGGGAACAGAAATGTTTGGAAGATCCAAAGTCAAGGTCAAAAGGAACACACTCAGAAAGAGATGAGGTCAAGCTATCTGGAAATGCTATTTCTAGCCATTCTTCAGTAGCACATGTTGCCTCAATTGTCAATGTCTTCCAGTTTAAAAAGTTACCAGGAACACATCTATAGTCAAAATTGACTTTAGCACTTGTGTCAACAAGGGAAAATGCATACCTTGGGGAATCCTGAGGAGTCTCAATGAGAGATTGTTGGGAATGACATAAGATTTGAGCCTCTGTTAGGTGATTTGGGATGAGCAGAATGCCATGAGAAAGTTGGAGTAATTCTACAACTTAATACCTCCATAAATCTTTAAAAGGGGAAAATACAGAAAAGTTAAAACTGGAATAGGTAAAGAAAAGTCTCTCAAATTAGCTGGAAGAGGATTTGTTTGGCCCTTTTCTGATTTGCACAATGACCTTGTTTTTGCCTATACCCAGACAAGATTTTGAAGGGGTCTGTGACCTCATCACAGCCATAGAGTGACCTTGTCTGATGTTGGTGTTCTGCAAGGTTGTTTATGTCTAGCAGGAGAATACCACAGCCTGACCAAAACTGCCAGGCTTGGTCCAAAGAACACAAGGCTGGGGGCAAGTGTCAAGCAGTTTCTGGATATCAGAGACTGCTTACCTGTTTCTCACAGTCACATAAGAAATCAGCTTTATTATCTCCTATGGAATCTGACTCAGAATGTTCCGTGCTCTCTTTGTTTTCTTCCCCCTTGAACCTGTCCCTTCTCCAATGCTCTCCACCTGGAAAAGTGGGAATGGAACCACTGTCCATGTGGAGACCCACATGAGATATCTAGACAGCATCCAAGTCTTTTTCTTCCCTTCTCACCCACATTGAATCCCATCACATATCCTGTTGATTCTGTCTCAAGATTAAACTCAAATTCCTAGGGGTTTTGTTGGCCTTGTCGGACCAAGTCAGTGTTTATGGAGGAGACTGTGAGGGTAGGAAAATGGAAGTGATGGGAAAATGCATTTCCTGGCCCCTTAACCTCTAGCACCTTGCATATGTTTAGAGTCCCAGTGGACCAAGACCTTAGGAGAGGAGCTACTGGAAGTGTGTGGAGTCTAGGGCCCAACAGTATGGCTTTGGGATCCTGGTCACTAGGTGCAATACCAAGTCAGGAAAAGAACTTTCCATCCCCTCACCCCCGCCAAAGGCTGCCACATTGCTTGGCCATCTTCTTTGCAACGGTTGCCAGAAGAAAAAGACAGTGGAGCCCAAAGGAGCCAGAATCTCAAAATGAGCATGGAAACAGAAGCAGAAGCTTTGTAGTGAAAGCTAGAGCAGACAAATGGGAGCGGAATTTTTATGAGCTTCTAAAGGCCAGGAGAGACAGTTGATCTAGAGGCTTCAGATCCACAAAACATGAACATAAATATTAATGTGATACTGTTGATAGCCATAAGTTGGTAAAAGACTTGAGATATTTGGATCTCACAATATCTGTACCCAACTAACGTATAAGGTCCTAGAGCCAAGCTTTTCAAACTTTGTATGGTGAAAGACTAAGTTGCTGTTGTTGGTACCATTCTTGTTGTTAATTCCCAATTTATCATGGACCATTGAGTGGTTCATGTCACCTGCAACTCACCAGTCACTTTTAACAGCACAAAATGGTCTGTACCTCATGGTTGGATGTCCTAGAGATACCAAATTGCTGTAAAAGGTATTGAGCACCTAACTGAGGCCATTTTTTGAAACTTATCTCATCACACTTCCTTCTAAGACATAGAGATAATGCATGGAGAAGGGCAGGGCAGATATTGTCTTCTTGTTCATTCATGGACCAGCCCTAGTCTATGGACCATGCTTTAGCTAATACCATCTGTGGTTAAAATGATCATTTAACATTACCAAGTCTCATTCCTTGTCCTCCACTGTGCAACTCTGTTACGCCACATTTTCAAGTAACTTCTTAGTCCTAAAGAGGTCAAGGCAGACAAATCCACTCAGAGAACTCAACAGGAGTGTGATATTAAGTTACATCTTCTACCCAAGATGGTATGTGTATTAGTTTCCTGCAGTTGCCATGACAAACAAGCACACATAGTTCTAGAGGTAGACTCCAAATTGAGTCTCAAAGAGCTAAAATCAAGGTACTGGCAAGGCTGGTTTCCTCCAAGGCTCTAGAGGAGAGTTGGTTCCTTGCCGCCTTCCAGTTTCTAGAGGTAGCTGTATTCCTTGGCCTCTGTTGACATCACTGTAAGTTGTTTCCATTATCATATTACTTTCTCCAGCCTTTGACTTTCTTGCTCCCCTCTTATAAGGACCCTTATGATTACAGCTAGAGCCCTCCAGCTAATGCCCTCATCTCAAAATCCTTAACTCAATCACAAGCCCAAAGTTTTTTTGCTGCATTAGATAAAATTGACAGGTCTCAGGAATTAGGGCACTGACATCTTTGGGTGGGCCATTATTCAACCTGCCAAAGTATGAGGGCACAGTATCTTCAGATCTGTCTTCAACAGCAGGCCTGATGCAGTGAAAAGAGGACTGGCTTTTGTGCCCTGTGGGCTTGTGTCCAGACTCCAGCCCAGACATTTCTTTGTTGTATGACCTGTGTCTGATTATTTCATTTCTTCTGAGTCTCCTCTACCCTTGTCAGTTAAACAGGGTCATCTGACCACACAAGGTTATAGAGAAGATCAATATAAATGCATGTTTAAGGGCTAAGTACTCAGTAGGTGCTCAATAAATGTTGCTTTGCTTTTCTGCCTAGAACACTGTGCCTTCCTATGTGCCCAAATGGATCTTCAGTGAGTTAGGGTTCCCTTCTCATTGCCCCTCACCCCATTGTGACCTGCTGGTCTTCTATCTACAGCAGTTTCCCTGCTTACTGCCCCGCACCCAGTCACTGTCCAGGCAGTAAAGGCAGAACAGAGACAATGGGGCATCCAGCCGAGAAGGAGCACCAGGACCCACAGCCAGACCTGCCTCCTCCCTCCCTGCCTGCTCTGAGGCCAGACATGAAAGGCCTTTTTAGAGAGACATAGGGAATTGTCATTAGAGCCTTTCTTCTCGATAATAGTCCTGCCAGAAGCAGAAGGAAAAGAAAAACATGTTGATGTGCTATTTGTTATAATACACAGACTACAGGGTACATACAATCATGAAATCATTCTTTGACCAAAAACTGCTACAGTATTTGTGCCAGATTCTAGCTACAATTTAATACCGGATTCTAGCTACAATTTTTCTATTGGTGGTCTCATAGAAAAATTATAGAATGTTAGCATTTTACAGGGGAACCCAAAGCCATTTAACCCATCTTTGAATAAAAAGCTGCTATATAGTGATTCTGTATGTACTTGCGTATCATTACATGAGAGTAATCTCACTGCCTCTTCCCCGGAAAGTCTTTCTTTGAGGCCTTGAGTATGATAAATAATCATACTCTTCTTACCTCCTATTTTAAATCAATTATGAAAGAGGCAGCTGAGTCAGCTGGAGATAATATAAAGCTTCACTGTGAAGTAGTGACTGGAGCTGGAAATTAGATATGAGTCTGGAATGGCCTAGGACAGCTCACGGAGGAGGTGGGTCTGCAAAGCAGGCTCCCTCCTCCCCAGCCCCATGGTGGCTGCCTCATACCCCAGTGGACCCAGAGAGTACTGGGTCTATTACCCTGCAGCCTGCAAGCTAGCAGCATGTGGTCCCTTACTCCACCTGAGTCACAGGACTCCTGCCAGCGCACCAACAGGGCAAATCATTCCTCCTCCTAAGCTTGGGGCCAGCAACAGGTTAAATCCTGGCATCAGCAGCCTTCTCCTACAAACTTCTGAGAGCTCCGACTATGCATGCCAGCAGCTCCTCCCTCTGAGGTTGCTCAAAGGTCTGCCTTTATTGAGCAAAAGTTGGCTTCCATTCCAATCTGCCCACCTTCCTAGTTCTGTGGCTCTACAGAGTAAGAAGCCAAGGACAATAGCCATCAGGTTCTCCTCTGTCACCTAGCAAACCTTGGTTCAGATCTTGCCTGGTTCTGACACCATGTTTCCAGGCCTTCACTTCCTCGTCTATGAAATGGGTGCCCCCTTCCATCCATGGTGGTCCTTCCCTCCCATCTCTTCCAGACAGTGATGGCTGTTCCCTGAGATACTGCCCATGAAGTATTTTTCCCGGCACATGGTGACAGTGCCGTAAACAGTAGCTGCCAGTGTTACTGCTACACAGAATTATGTAAAGATCACATAATACAAAACACAAAAGACCTTGCTCACCCTGTGGGACTCCTCCTGGTGGCTGCTCTGGGAAACAGAAAAAGAAAGACAAGACACAAACTCACTGGGGACCAGCCACCTTGTTGGGGACCAGCTGCTACCCAGGACTCTGGAGTGCATTCATGTGCTTTCCCACTCACAGCAGTGGGGCATGGTTATCCAGTTATCAAAACTTTTTTTGCTTTCTCTAGTTCATCCCTAGGCCACTGAAGCCAGTCAGACCTTCTTCTGGTTCTTGCAGAACCCACAGATCTTTGTAGCAAAGTCTTCAATGCCCAGCACAGAGAATTGGACCCTCGAGAGTCTGTGAAGGGGGTCATTTCCAGATAGTGCCCCTGAAATGCTTCCTGAAGGAGGGGGGATTTGGTCCAGTTTTTTAAGCTATAATTAACAAATAAAGCTAATCTGAATGGTGTATAATATGGTGTTTTGTTCTATGTGTACCATTGTGAAATGATTAGGACAATCAATCTCATTAACATAGCCATCACTTCATGAGGTTTTCTTTGAGTGTGAGCTTGGTGAGACCACTTAAGACCTAAAATATACACCCTTAATCATGGCCGCCATGCTGCACAATAGGACACTAGAACTTATTCTCCTTGTCTACCTGAAACACAGTACCCACCCTCCAACCAACATCTCTCTAGTTCTCCCCCTCAGTCTCTGGCAACCACCACTCTAGTCTTTGCTCTTATGAATTTGACTTTTTAAAATTCCCCATGTAAATGAGATTATACAATATTTGTCCTTCTGTGCTTGGCTTATTTGTTTTGCATAATGATTTCCCGGTGTATCCATGTTGCTGCAAATGACAACATTTTCCTCCTTTTTGAAGGCTGAATAGTATTTCATTACACATGCATACTGCATTTTCTTTATTTACTCATCCATCACTAATGGATACTTAACTCCATATCTTATTTATCTCTAAATTTAAACTGAGCTTTGAAAGAAAGCTGGAACTTGGATGGGTATTGTTTATATCACAAGCCACCCTTAAACTCAGGGGCTTAACACAATCACCACGTGTTCTTTGTTTTCGTTCATGAGTGTGTTCCTTGACTGGGCAGCCCTGTGGATCATGGCTGACATTCCTACATACCATGGGTTTGGCTGGTAGTCATGTTCTAGGATGGCCTTGACTTGGTCTTTATCCTGATGCTTCCTACCTTATGGCAGGTTTACCTAAGGACAGGCTCCAGGGAGTCACGGAGGATCTGAGGGGAGGACCACTTGTGTTGTGCAAGCATTTTCCAGCACTCTGAGAGTGCGATGTTCACTAATTCATATTTGCCATTGGAAGTGGCAGGGCTGAGCCCAGAGTTAAAACAAGACCCTGAAAAGATGCAGCGCTCAGGAAAGAAGGACATGTATGCAAAGCCCATTGATGCAGTCAGTCTGCCCTGGAGGAGGCAAGAAAACAGTGTGAGGGAAGGAGAGCAAAGGTGCTACGAAGGCTGCCGAAGAACTGCCCGTCCCTCTCCCTCTCTCTCCTCCCATCTGTACCCAAAAAAACACCAACCGCCAAAACAGTGGCCATTTCCTGGGTCTTTGCGGTACTCCAGGCAGGATACTAAATGCTCTGCCCCCTTACCTTGTTCCAGATCCTACAAGGAACATCTTCCCATTGTACAGATGAGAAATCAAGGTTCAAAACATGTCACAAATGTAAAAACTATTACAGCCAATGAATCCTTGCCTGTCAAACACAACATCCTATACACTTTCAGCCATGTCTCACTACCTGTCTTGCCCATCAGGAAGCAGTAAGTTGATTAGAGCCTGCACCTGAATGGTCGAGACTAAAATTCTGCCCTTGTAGAGACCGATCGCTTCTCTATCCAGCGCTGCTTTACTCCAGAGCTTGCTGGCTTTTCTCACCACCACCAAGACTCTCCCTGCTCACTCTCTTCACTTAGGCATCCCTACTTGAGCTTAATTGGGTTTGCACTGAGTTCACGAGTTTCCATAAACTTAATGGGCTCTAAAGAGAAAATAGAGATCTTTCTCACCAGGTGTTCATTTCCTTCCCAAGTTGTCCCTGATGCACTCTCAGACTCATTTCCAAGTTCCATCTGGTTAATGGGTGCAGGTGAGATTAAGCGGGGCTCTATACCCCTCCCCACCTCCACTCCCACCCTAGCACACCCAGATGTTTCCCCACTGCCCTAGAAAGAAAACGGGAATGAAATGAGAAGTGTAAGAAACCAGGCTTTGCTCCCAATGAGCTGAACGCAGCCCAACCATCTGGACCTAGACAGCTTTGCAAGGGATAGGAAGACCTGCACTTCTGGAGTCCCTACTATGTGCCAAGCACGGAACTCCCACTCTGGGTCCATGCATTGTGCAAGTCACGGGTTCTGGGGTCAGTTCTCCCGGGTAGGCTACTTGCCAGGGACCCCCTGAGCCTCAGTGTTCTCATCTGAAGCTGGAGATAACCACAGTACTCACTCCCAAGGTTACCCTTGTGACGATTAAATTAGTTTCTATTTGTAAAGTGCTTAGTATAGTTCCTGGCACATGACAGGACCCATAAACACTTGCTACAGTGATTACAAACTGTTATTTTTAATGACCTCATGCCACTTCTGTAAACCAGGCACTTGCCTCATGCAAAGACAAGAGAATAAATTTGTAGAAGTAAAGCAATTTACCCCACATCTCCCAACTAGGATGCTGATAAACTAGCAATAAGACTGAAAACTTCCCTGGTAGAAAAATTCTTTCTCTGACCACTCTACAACCACCTACCTCCTCTTTCTGTGCAATAGGTGAGCATAAAGGATGTAATCTTTAATGGAACAAGCCCAGTCCTCTCCAAAGCAAAGCCAGAAAAGAGCTCACAGGAAGTGGCCTCTGCAGGGTGAGGATGATCACAGCCTTTGTTTTCTATCCCCAGTGAGTCCACCCAGGTCCCAGTCCCAGGACATGCAGTCCCCCCTACTTCTCAGAGTGAGCTTGAATATACCAGAGGCCTCGCCTGAGATCCCTTCAGATACAGAGTGGCAACCAGTTTTTCCCATAGCTAAGGGAAGCCTTCCTGGGTAAGGGACCATCTGAGCAGGCTTTAAAGGATGGGGGAGTTCACAGAGGGATGGAGAAGGGCAGAGAGAGCCCCAGAACAGCAAATTCAAAGGATTAGAAACAGGAGTGCTTCTGGGCTTAACCCCAAGTGGATAAGGACCTTGATTAGTTCAGAGGATAAAATGATTAATGGACATGATGGGCAATTTTGAAGGGCTTCTTGTGTCAAGAAAAAGGCATCTGGGTGTCATTCTGTGCACAGCAGGGTGTCTCGGAAGTTTAAGCAGATAGGTGGCATAATCACAGCTGGGATTTAGAAAGTTCAGTCCCTGAAGACTGAGTTGACAAGGCAGATATTAAGATGAAAATTAACATTGAGGGGATTGTAACAGAGCAGGTGACAGACTTGCCCTTCATACATATGACCCTGTCAGGGGTTCCAAAGATATTGCAACGGTGGATGTCTGCAAACCTCAGCCCAAGGCCCAAATGCTGCCTGCTCTCTGTTTTTGTAAATAGCACTTATTTAAATACAGCCATGTGCTGCACATGGACATTTTGGCCACTGATACCACATACACCATGGTAGTCTCATAGGATTATATCATCTAGTCACATCATAGGTATCTTAGTTTATGTTAAGTAAACACTGTGCTGTTCCCACAGCAACAAAGTTGCCTAACACTCCAATTCTCAGAATGTAGCCCTGTTGTTAAGCAATGCAGGGCTGCACAGCTGTCATCCATTTATTTATGTATTGTCCATTGCTACTTTCGTGCCACATAGCAGAGCTGAGGGGTTGCAACAAACACTGTCTAGCCTGCAAATCTTAAAATAGTTATAAACAAGTTTGCAAATTGTGTGTTAACAGCAACTATTATTATCTCTACTTTATGCAGAAGAAAACTGATGCTGTTGAAGTGAGGTGACTTGCCCAAGGTCACACAGCCAAAGCTTATTTAAAAAATAAGAGGAAGCAGGGAGGTGACAGGAGGCCTGGGACAATCTTAAGGTAAAACAAAGAAAGTGGACCCAGGATGCCTGAGTTCAAATCCATTGCAGCAGTCAGTTGGATACCACCATGTCCCCTTCCACCCAGACCACCACTGCAGCCAGCCAAGAGGACCCAGGCGCCATTCTGTCAGCCAGAGCCCTTGCCCTGGTCCCCAAACCAGCATCAAATGACTAATTTAAAACCTAATGCTTTCACCCAGTCCACTCTGGCTGCCCCTTATTCAGCTTATCACATCCTATTCAAATCCAAAATAAATTATTTCAGCTCTGCAGCCTTTGGATAAAGAAAAAAATGAAATTAAAAAATAAAAAAGGAAGAAGGAAAAGCTTTGAAGGGACAGCCTGCCTCCCTCCCTTGCCCACACTTCCAGGCCTTTTTTCTGAGCCTACTCTGATAACCTTCAGGGTATGCTGAGCCCTGGAGGCCCCTAGGACAGAGCCTTGCTTGCTTCCATCAGCAGCCAGAGAGGACAGAAAGATGCACAGGTTTTAGGCACAAAGTTATTCTACATCCCCTCCAGTAGGACAAAACACTGTCCAATTGTATAAATCAGAATCTCATATGTTTAAGGGTAGGATTGCTGGGGGTGGAAAGAATGGATTATACCAGTTGATAATTACTCACTTATATTTAATGACTGTATTATGCACCTGCTGTATATATGCAGGCTCTAGCCTAGGTACTTGGTATACAGTAATAAACATAGGGGCTTGCTGTGTGCCCATTCTTATCAAATCATCAAGTCCCATGTATTCAAGTTTGCAAAGTTCTTTCTCCCCCGTTCTCACTATAGGCTCCCAATAATTCCTTGGGGAAGTGGAGACAATATTATGAAGGGCATCATTTTATAGTTGGAGAAACCATAGTTTGAAGTTTGAAGAGGTAAAGTGACATCCAAGGTCACAGGGTAGGAAGGGAGCTGCACTCCTAAAATTCTTCTCACAAGTCCCTGACAGAATAGCATAGAAAACAGAACCCTGGCCAGAGTGACCTGCATTTGCTGGCTGTGTGATCTTGAGAAGCATTTCTTAATTTGTCTTGATAAATCTCATTTTTCTCATCTCTGAAATGGGCAAAGTAACCTCAATCCCATGGGGTCATGATAGAAGTTAAAATGAGCAGTAGAGAGAATTTAGTGTAATGGTAGCACATTTCCACTAAATGATTTCTGTCTGCTGTCGTTGTTGCCATTATTGCTGGAGGAGATGATGGGAGGAGGAGAAGAGGAAGAAAGATAGAAGACATACAAGGAGAACCAGGATGATTATTTGGCACAACAGCCTGGCTCCAAATCATCAAAACCCTCAGTCACTTCAGTGAAATGGGAAAGTTACCAGGCTGTGGTCTCGGCTGTACCACGGACTCACTCCATGATCTGGGACAAATCCTCCCACCTCTGTAGTCTCAATGTCCTCCCCACAAGTGAGGAAGATGAACAAGGCAATCTCCAAGCCGCCTTCCTGGTCAACTTGCTGGGAATTTAAGTTCCAATAACCAAGAGAGAAAAGACCCAGGCCCCAGAAGGAAGAGAGCAGGAGCAAAAGTCTGGGCAGAGCTGATGCCTTGTACATTGAATACCTCAAATGCCAGTAAAGGAGATGTGCCCCTTGAGCCCCAGGCAGCTTAGGAGTCCCTGTTTATTCAGGAGGGATCATTATCCACGGGGAAAGCTGGTAAGAAGGATTAGAAAGGTGCTGTAGGTTTCCTGAGCATCCTGGATTAATGTTAGGTGCTTGGTAGCTACTGAGGATACTTGACAGAGAACTAGTTTAAATTGGAGGACTTTTTCAGGGAGCAACTGGTGCATTGTCTACACCTGGAGCCAAGGGCATCCTCCCTCTCCACTCTGGCTCTTGCTTCGAGTTGCTGTGGTCTCCACTCCCACGTGGACCGGACAACCACAGAGAACTCTGCAACCTGAAGGTACAGCCAAAGTAGAGATTGTGCCATGGGCTTCTGTGGTGGCAGCCTATCTGGGGAGACACATAGATGGAAATCAAGGCTCCGTGCAAGGACAAGCTGATGTCCAGCAGCTGTATAATGAGGAAAAGGGGCCAAGTGTGTTAGCCTCTCCCAGCCTTACCTTCCTGCCTGCCTCTCTCCACAGAGTGCTGGTGCAGGTGAGCTAAGCCCCAAGCAGAGCCTTTTGCACTACTCCATTTGCCAACTCTCTTAAGAGGACACTGAGAACCCTGGGAGGAACACTTTTCTGAGGATATGTGCCCATTATCCCTTCACTCATGCTGGACTCTCCCCGCCGCCTGAAGTCCAAGCAGGCTCAGCAGTGTGCTTCTTCACCTCCAGGACAATCGGCATGACAGGAGCCTCCTGGCCATGTGAGCCTGGGTGCCCAGTGGAACAGTGGAAGAGAAAGCAGGCCTCTGGAGTTAGACCTTTGAGCCACAGCCCTGAGCTGTTTGACCTTAAACAAGCTCCTGAGACTCTCAGCTCAGTCTTCTCTTCTAGATGATGGAAATGACAATCCTTGTAGTGCCCACGGGTTGTGAAGACTGAAAACCACAGATTTTCCAGTTGATTCATTGATCGGGTTTTTGTTTGTCTCAGTACTGAAGATCAAACTCTGAGCTTTTTTTCTTTTTTTTTTACTTTCAGTCAAGGTCTCACTAAGTAGCCCAGGCTGGCCTTGAACTCGTGATCCCCTGCCTCAGCATTCTGAGTAGAAGGGATTACAGACATGCACCACCACACCAGCTGTTTTAGGGTTTCTTTCCCTATGCTTAACTTGTGTCATGCAGCTGGCTAAAGCCTCAAATGTAGTAACTCATTTAACCCCTGCCTCTGTCTTTTGAGGGCCATTCCTTTGTTCTTGTTTTTATAAGAATACTGAATCATTGGTGGGAACCAATGACTGGCACTGGGTCACTGGGCTGATAAGGGACAGAGCTTGGGAAACCGGTACCTACTGGCTCTCATTCACTACATTCTGCACTGTCAGTATGAACTCAGGTCCCTAACTCCAGGCCTGGCATGGTACAGATTCTAGTCCCTGGCTGGTGATCAGAGACCCTGGAGCTCGGGGAGGTGCAGGGCTTACTTTTGGCCACACAGCGCCACTTGCGTGTGAGCTACAGGGGCAGAGCTGCCTGGTTGACCCACATGCCAGAATCTCACCATGACCTCCAGCCGCCACTTCTCATCATGCTTAGTTATTTAAAAAGGAAATAAGGGGGGGGGGACTTCAGAGCGTTTCGCAGAGATGAAACTGATCGAAGACATCACATTGGTATTAAATTATGGATCGACCAGGGCACACAGCGCCCCCACCACACTCCAGCCTCCTCTCTAGCCACAGGGCCAGCCCCTGACAGCTTGTCAGGAAAGGTTATTCCACACTCTCAGGGACTTGCTAATGGGCTGATTATGCTGCTGGGAGGATGGAGAGGCAGTGAGGGGGCACCTTGCTGCAACCTCCAGACCTCCGCAGGAAGCCTTCGCCTTAAGCCAGTGAAGTCTGGGTCTCTAAGAGAGAGGAAAGTCTTTGTGGCCATCCCTACCTGCACCCCGTCACAGTTGGCACTGCCATGCATGGCCTCTGGAGGGAAAGGGCCTGAGCTGAGGTTCCGCAAGACCAAGCTTCCATCCCTGGTCTGTGTCCCTAGGCAAGTGACTTGCTTGCTTGCTCTCAGTCTTGATCCCTTCCCCTGTGACAGGAATGCTAATGGCACCTGATAGATAAGGTCCTCCTAAGAAACAGGTGAAGTGGGACAGAATCAGGCTTGAGGACTGAGCTTTTAATTTGATTTCAGACATCTAGAGTCCAAAGAGTTCATAGAGATATTAGGGAGAGAGTATGTAGTTCATTTTTAAAGTCAAATAAATAAATAAATACATACATACATACATACTAAGGTCAAGGTAGGTAGAAGAGATGAATGATGTCTTCCACTTTCCTTCCTAATGGCCAAGACTTTGGCCTCTGGAAGCCCCAAATGCAGAAAAGGTTGTAGGAGACACAGAGGAGAGAGATGCCTTAGGTAGGAGAAAGCTGCCCACAGGTCACATCTCATAGACACTCAATTCTGCTGCTATTCGCTGCTCAGAAAGTTGTTTATTGTCCTCCTTTTGCAATGAGGTAACTCAAGATCAGAGTAGTGGAGTGTCCTGCCAAAGTTCATCATGAGATCATGCCAGGACCTCAAAACCACCTGGCCCTCAATCCTGAGCTGTCTCCGTGCTGCCATGTGGGGATGGGCCACCGAGTCACCAGCTACCTCAAGGCCCTGGGGTGGAAACTGGATTTGGAGGTAGAGCCCCAGATACCTGCTCCTGGGCCAGGTAAGGGGCAGTCAGGGGAGAGCTGAGGCCAAAACAGCTGGGCAGAGAAAGGGAAAGGGGTTTCTGCTGCCTGGGAAAAGGGGTCAGGAGGGTGAGTTGATGTGACTGTCCAAGGGCCACCTTCCTGTGGATCAGTGAGTCCCTCACCTCTGGAGCCTTGCTTTCCTTTTCTTACACTGTGGACCCCCAACATCTGGCCAGTCAGGATTCAATGAGATGGGCAGGGTGCCCTGCAGACAGCCAGGGACACAGAAGGTGCTGGATCAGTGTCAGCTGCAGGCCTGTGGGAGGTAGCATCACTGACAAACATGGAGGGTGTCTTAGGGAAAGAGGAAAAGGGTGAGGGGACCAGAAAGAGGAGGGGAAAGCTGAGAACGTGGCAGGAAAAAAGGAACAAACTATAAACTAGTTCTGTCCTCCCCACCTCTCTCCCTCTCCCTCTCCCTCTCCCTCTCCCTCTCCCTCTCAGTGTCTGTCTCTCTATATGTATATCTCTGTCTCTCTCCTCATCTTTTTCTGGCTGTATTTCTGTCTCTTTGATTGTCTGTCTCTGTCTGTGTCTCCATCTCTCTCTGTTTTTCTCTCTCCCTGTCTCATTCTTTGTCTCTGCCTGTCTCCATCTCTCTCACACACACATGTACACACCCTTACCTCCACCCAGCACATAATCTCCTGGTGCACACATGTCCACAGCCCACGTGTGTGCAGGCACAAGCTCTTAGACACCCCTTCAACTCTCCAAATACTCACACTCCCACCCCAGGAACCATCACACATCCAAGACCCAGATACCATGAAGCCTATGTCCCTCAGCCCCCAGTCCATCCCACCAGTCTCTGCAGCCCCACTCTAAGGGCACTGGTCCTGCTATACTGTGTTATTCTCTCCCACCACCCACAGTGGGCACTTGATGGGCCTCAGGTGCTGTCTGGTGCCAGAGGATGGCAGTGACAGAGTTCACAGTCTACACATGTGGTAAGAAGGAATCATTCTTCGCTGGTGCTGATGTTTCCTCCCTGGGGTGAGAGCACAATTAGTGTAACTCCTGGCCTCTCTCTTCCTTTACTCTGTCTGCCCATGGTACATGCAGAGACTTGGTATCGGATCTGTGAACTGGGGAAGAGAAACGGAGCATGCTCAGATCAGATCAGCTTGATAAGCTTCAGCTGAAAGCATAGGATTTTCCTCTGTTCCTATCTGCTCAAAGACCTCCCGAGGTGGGAAGCATGTCTGCCTTCCAACTGTCCTCAACTGGGGTGGGCGAGACTTCCTAAACCCAAGGTCAGTAAACAGACACCTCACACCAAGATATGAGTTACCAGGACTCCAACTGAATAAATGTGTATTCGCTTGAACACCTTACATGTATGCGTCTCCATTCTCATATGCAACACACATTCTAATACTCCAATACACAATTTGTTCCACTTAAGAACTCCATTTTTGGAGTCAGGGATTTAGCTCAGTGGTTCTGTCGCCTGCCTCACAAGCACAAGGACCCAAGTTTGATCCCCGGTACCAAAAAACAAAAAACAAACAAAAAAGAACTGCATTTTGCAGATACCTAAGTTCACCTATCCTTCATGCCCCCAAACCCACAGACCTTTCCCTACTCATTTCCTCCCCTACCTCCATCCCCACGCGGCCTCAGAAGCCACTCCCACAGTGCTCCAAAGTCCCCACACACACACCACCTGACAACTCTTTGCCAGGAAAGACAAAACCAGGTCATGTCACAGAGAAATTCCACCCAGCCTGCCAGATTTTTTACTCAGCTCACAGATAACTAAGAGGACCATCTTCCCAGCTAATGGGGAGAGAAATCTGGTGGACTCAATTGCTGCTGATATGCATTTAAATGGCTGTATCTAGGAAGCAAATCTAAATGAGAGCTGAAGGAGGCTGAGACACTGGGGGAAATCTTGCTGTAATAACTGTGTGAGGTGAAGCAAATCAACAGAAAGCTGTACATTTGCTTGGGGAGCAACAGAAGACCACTGTAACACATGCGCATGGAAACTTACCGGAATCTTTGCACTTTTAATATAATGGCATTAGTGTCACAGTTCCTTATGTCTAAATTTCACCTGCCGCACATAATAAAAGAAGTGCCATTTCCCAGATGTTTGTATGTGGGCGCAGGGGGAGGGTAGGTGCTTAACCAATCTCCTGATACATCTCAGTGATATCGCCCAGTCCCAAAGTGCAGAGGGAGGCTGTGCTGGAAGACAGTGCAGACTCAACTCAAAAGCTGCTAAATTGGCTCTGTCATTTACACACTAGATGACCTTGGGCAGATTACTTGAGTCCGGAAACATCCATCTCTTTACCCATACACAGATAAAAATGTGTGTATACTGCCAAGAGTTAAATTGAGGATTCAATAAATTGTAGAAAAATAAGTGGCAAATAATATGCTCTTATTTAATACATGTCATTAACAAGCTTTGGTTTGAATCCTGCCTGCCACTCTTACTAATTGAGCAACCCCATATTAGTTACCTAAACTTCCTGCTCCTCAGTTTCTTTGTGGTAAGATGGCAATAATAGGATCATTTTAGTAAGGGACCATGAGAAATCAATCCAACAGCTGCTAGATGATGCAAAGAAGAATAACGTAAGACTTATAGGAGTCCATGAAAAAACAGGAGAAAGCACAACAGACATAAAAAAACTGTTCACAGAAATAATAGTGAATAACTTCCCAGGCAGAGGTAAAGAGTTGGACATACAGATAAGTGAGGCATATAGAACTCCATCCAGCCACGACCAAAAAAAATCTACACCTAGACATATAATAGTCAAGATC
>NW_004624760.1:15166366-15233921 GCF_000247695.1 Heterocephalus glaber | reverse complement strand
CTCCACTCACATGCAGAGTGGTTCTCATTGTCATTATCATCATCATTAGTCAGAGGTGCTGAAGAAGCCAGTGAGAAGCCTTGTGTCAGAGTGACAAACACCCAATGATAAATGTAAATGTATTTTATACCTAAAATGTACCAATAAATATATATATTTAAATATAATAATAATAACAGGGTCATTTACTAGATAGATACACAGTGCTCTGAACAGTGTCTACACTTTGCATGTGCTCCACTCACATGCAGAGTGGTTCTCATTGTCATTATCATCATCATTAGTCAGAGGTGCTGAAGAAGCCAGTGAGAAGCCTTGTGTCAGAGTGACCAAAAGGATTTAATAAGAACCCATGGATAGGGACCAGGTTTCTGCTTGTTTACTTGGGTTGTTTGCCAGGTACAAAGGAATGAGATCCTCCCCATAATCCTCAGTCCTTTGGTAATGAGTCTGCATGCACAGCCAGATTGACAAATAGATAAAGATAGAGATGGATAGATGGATGGATGGATGGATGCACATGATACATACATACATACATACATACGTACATACATACATATTTGCATTCTCAGGGAAAACAAGAAGAAAGAACTTCCATTTTCACACCTGACTGGGACACTTCTTTCAAAAATGAAGAAAAAAAGTGGCTCCAAGAATAAGAATTTGTGAGAGACAAGTGATCTAAGCCAGAGGTGGTGGTAAAAATGTAAACTCTCAAGATATCTGTAAAGATTTTGAGGCCAAATTTAGATTTCTACAAAGTATGGAATGAAAATGTTAGCCAAATGTATCTGGATCTCAAGAGGCCAAGAAATTCCAACTCACATCTGTAACCATGAGCTACTGAAAAGGAATGATGCCAAGCTATTCAGAAATGTTTTTACAATTATGGATAATCAGGGGTTTTTTTTTCCTTTCTTCAATATTCTCTAATTTTCTAAGTTGGCAACAGTGAATATATTTTATAATCAAAAAATATATTAGAATTAAAAGTAGCAAAGTGAAATCTCCAAAGTGACTATAATTTTCCTGGCAGGGTTCGAATACAGAAAGAAGCAGAAAAGGCTTCTCCTGGTTCTAAGGAAAACATTCCTGATAACACAGCTTAAGGCATGCAGTTGCACACCACAGGCTTGGGTTCACCATCAACACAAACATCCGTGTGTCACAGACGTGTGCAGGCCCCCCCATCTCAAGCCTGAGTGCTGATACTTTTCCCTAAGCACAGGATTCATAGTTATCCTCACTTTGTAGGAGCTAATTTCAAACTGAAAGATGCCAAAACCTTTTCTAAGTCTGGAGTCTCTTCCAAAATATTCCCTGACTTTTCCAGAATTTTGTCCCTGGAAGACTAGGATCAGCATGCCATTCTTCTTTTCCTCATTCCTGTATTACATTTAACATTGCCTGGGCACATTGCATGGACCAAGAAGTGTTTTGGGAGCCTTACATATACCTATTGGCTCACCTAATGCTCATACCAACTCTACAAGGCATGTGCTACCACTGTCTCCATTTGACAGATGAAGAAGCTCAGGCAACTAGAAGTTAAATATCTTGTCTAAAATCTCAGCCACTAACATGGCAGAGGCAGGTTTTAGCTTCATGTCCTTTACCACCATTCTACATAGACTCTCACATGGCTATGGGGCACTACCCTGGGCCAGGTTCTTGGATAATTGGTGCAGACACAAAAAGGAAAAACCACTTCCTTTCAGAGAGCCTACTGGGTTCTATAGTTACTAA
Source organism: Heterocephalus glaber (assembly GCF_000247695.1). The sequence continues at coordinate 15,232,172 of NW_004624760.1, read as the reverse complement.
GGTCAGGCACTGTGGGTACTATGCTTGCCCTCCTACTATGGGATACTGGGCAATTGACTTACCCAATTCAGTTTTTCAGTCTCCCCTTCTTTCAAGGAGATGAACATAATATCCAGCTTATAGGTCTTTTGGGAAGACTAAATGCATTAATACATTAAGGCACTTAGGAGAGGGCCTGGCAGGTAGTAATTTCTCAATTTATGCTAAGTTATTAATTGTTATGAATGTGGTAGGATACAGGGAACACAAAGAAAAAAGGACAATCTTTCATGCCCACAGATTCACATCCGCAGATTTAACCAATCACAGATCAAAACTGTTTGAGAAAAAATTGTATCTGTACTGAACATGTACAACTTTTTTGTCATTGTTCCCTAAACAATACACTATAACAACTATTATCATTGTAATTACATTATATTAGGTATTGTAAGTAATCTAGGGATGATTTAAAGAATAAGAGAGATGCATAGGCTGTTTGCAAATACTGCACCATTTTATATATAGGGAACTTGAACACTGATTCTGATATCTATGGAGGATCCTAGATATGGAAGGAAGACTAGGTTCAGTGCTCACTAGAGTGACCTAGGGGCTTCGAAGTAATGCAGAAATCTAAGCATTGCAGAAGTAGTACGTTAGCAGTAAGAACAGAGCCCTCGCTTGGCAGGCAACAGGCCAAAGTCATGAAGATGCGAAGCAATGGTTGTGCTCTCATTCCCCAGGGGCACTTGACTATACAATGTTGTTTTCCCTCTACCCAGAAAGTGGGAACAGCTTCCACTGCTGATCTGTACAAACTATCTTAATTTGTGGCCTCTGGGGTGGAAGGTAACTGAAGACTTTCAAGACTTTAGCTCTATTTAGCACTAGAAGAGCACAAACTTTGGCTTCAAAGAGAAAAGGCATTTGGAAAGCTTACGAAAAGGCTTATGAGCCTTCTCGTACATCAAACATGCCTTACAAAGCAACATTTTGATGAGTTAAGTGCAAATGAACCAAAAACACAGGAATTAAATTTCCCTTGAAACACACATAGGTTTAAAGATTAAGGGGAAATTGTCTGGCAAGAAGTGTTTGGGGTTAAATACTGCAAAGGAGTTCAAGTTGGTTCCTGTCTTCTACTTCCTCTCTGTTATTAGTGTAAATAACAGAAATAATAATAGTATCAACACTGCTTGATGTACTTTTAGTTCACTCAGGGCCTATGGGAGACTTCTGGGTAGCTGCATAAAAAGTTAAAATGTAATGACAGAAATAGAAACCCAGACAAGAAGTAGGATGCAAGAGCAGTGCTTGGCTATGTGTCTATTAAACCAGCTTCCCCATTCCCCACAGCTCACAGGTGGACCACATCTCCTGGGCTATGTTTCAACCAACGGAATATGGCCAGAAGTTGGGTGTGTTACTTCCAGGCTTGACCCACAAAAGCCTGTAATATGTTCCTCCATTTTCCGTCTTTCTCCATCTGCCAGCTCATTGCTGATGCTGTGGGCACCCTTGAGGGGCACATGTTAAAGATGGAAGCATCTTCTTCACTTCCACTTCCAGTGGAGTTAGTGTGAACACAAGATAAATTTCTACTCTATGAAGCTACCAAAGTATGAAGGATTGTCTGTTACAGCAGCTAAAGTCACTTTAACCAAGAATTAAATGAAAGGCCACATGGACGAGAAGGAAATTGGATCACAGATCAGGATACCTGTGTCCTAGTCTCTGCCAGGTGACTTTTGTGGGGCTCAGGGGAAGTCCCTTGCCACCCACTGGATCTCAGCTTCCCAGTGGTAAAATGGGACATTAAACTGGTTGATGGCTAAAGACTGATGCTGATGCTTAAGATTAAATTCTTTTAAATAACAAATTACAACTTGAATTCTAGTGTAATCTACAAAAAGTTTATGAAACCATACTGTTCTCTGGGCACTGGGGTTATAAAGCTAAGTAAATAGATGCTTTAGAATATAGGCTTGAAGATAAATGTCTATAATACAAATAGCAAATGGATCAATCTATCAAAGACAACAACTTTCTGCCAAGAGGAGGGTAGAGTTGTAAAGAAAAGGAGGAGGCAATGACCTTTGAACCAGGCATGGAGGACAGAAGGCTACTATCAGGCTAGCAAGGGATTGGAGTGTGGAGGAACTATTCTAAATAGATCCAAGGACATCATAGCTGAAAAGGCCATTAGTCACAGATGAAGAAATTAGGATGCAAAGAAGCTTCCAATTATTTGCAAACTTAGATATCCTTGACTGATTTCCCAGGACCTGTCTTAGTACAGATTAAAAAATTTAAAGAAAAAAAGCATAGAAACTTCTAGAAGATATGAGTTGTGATTCAAAGGACTAGGTCTAGGGCACCCAGTGGATGTCTGAAGCCCTTCTGTACCACAGCACAAATGGTCATTCATTGGCAAAACCATCCTCATCCCTCTACTGACTCCTCACACACTCACAAGTTTATTTGATGCAACATGGAAATTTATAATGAACTCAATTATTTGTGTATTTTAAAAAGGTCAACCCACAATTCCAATGTTTGATCAGGATCAAATATCTTGCTAATACTTCAGGTCGCACCCACCCATTGGACCATAATTCCATGAATGACCTCAAGCTCTTGACACACCTAACAAGCAGAACAGGACCAAAGGTAAAGCCTGGATCCGCAACCAGGGGCTTTCCACCAGGTGACCATGTCTGACCTTCATGCTAGGAAGGGTTCCAGGTTCCTTTAAGGCTCATCAAGCTTCCTCTTGGCGCTTGGGATAAAAAGAGTTGTATTCATTTTCTATGGCTGATGAAACAAATCATCACAAACTTAGCGACCTAATACAAATGTATTTTTCTGTACTTTAAAGTCCAACGTGTGTCTCACTGACCTAAAGTCAACATGTTATCAGGACTGTGTTTCTTTCTGGAAGCCCTAGGAAGAATCTGTTTCCTTGCTTTGAGGGACCACCTGTTCATATCACTGGCTTCCCTCTACCTCCTACTGTTCTGGCAGAGGACAAGAAGGATACAGCAAGGGTCAGCTAGGGTCAGAAACTGAGTCTGCTGTGAAATGTCAAGACGTCTACACTAGAAATAATCTGGATCTAAAGGAAGGGACTGGGCTTTAAGGATCAAAACAGCTTGTGAGGCAGGCTAAGGTGAGTCCATGAAGCGCTGTGAAAGGGATTCTTGGAGCAAGGTATAGTATGAACATAAGATGAGATTCCACCAGGAGAGTTCTTCATTGTCCTCCAAGCGTGTGGAATTGCTGCTATTCATGGGTGGATGCTGGCCCAGCACCAAAGGAGCCCTCTGAGTTCTGGTAAAAATTTTTCTGGCTCAAGAAATTCTTCCTTAAAAAAAAAAAAAAAAGAAATTCTACTTTTCTGTAGTTTCACCCAACAGATCACTGGGTCGCCAGTCATCATGGGTTCCCCAATGGAAGCAATGCATCAGAGAGTCAGAACTAGTTGTCATCAGGCTATCCCTGCAGAGGTGGCCAATTCCCGCTTCTTCATATGGCCACCTCCTCATTCAAAATTGGGGGCAACTGTGAACACTTGAGTCATAGGTCTATGGCCTTGTAGCATAGAAGATGAGGAAAACAAGCAAGTCTATACCTGTCATAGCATGTGATCTCTGCTCAGAATGCAGAAGACTCTCAAAACAGAAAAGGGAAGCCTCAATCCATGGTTTCCAATAGCAGCTGGGAATTAATGCTTTCAGTTCCAAGTCATAGAATACTGAATGTTTTTAAGTGACTTAAAAAGTGAGAACAAAATATATTGTCGATAACAAGATATCCACTGGGAGATAACTTCAGGGTTAATCCAAAGGGTTAACTATCAAGAATTTGAGTTCTTCCTAACTTCCTGCATTATTATTCTCCTTCTATTGTCTTGGTCAGTAGCTTTGATCCTTCTTGGTTGCAAGATGGCCTCCACATGCCAAGCATCAGATTAACAAAGATTAGGTCCTACTGTGGCTAATGGATTGCGTATTACCCCAATTCTTCACTTTTTTCTGTATTTATATCTTTACCATAAGACTTTGTATTTCTTCTCACCTAAGAGATAGAATCTACTTCCCCACTCCTTAAAGGTAAGCTGGACTTGTGACTCACTTTGGCCTATTGAATGTAGATGAAGCGACAGTGTTCTAAGAGTGCAAGAGACCGTGTATATGTCCACTTCTTAATCTTTTGCAATCACCATGAGAACACTCTTGGACTACCCTGATAGAGGATGGGAAACATGTGGCCCAGTCACCCCAGTTGTTCCTAACGACAGCCACCTTATCATCAGACTTGTGAGTGTGCCTAGAAGAACCAGGTCAGAAGAGCTACGCAGCTGAGCTCAAGCTAAATTAACAACTCCATACTCACGAGCTAAATAAATGCTTTTAGTATTATGCACAGTATTATTGTGCCATTAGGTAATTGATACACACAGTCATGCTGCAAGGGAGGCTTGGAAAACAGTATGTACTATTCTCAGCCTCAACAAAAAGAAAGAACAATCGCTAGTGGGTAGGCAACCAACAAAGTCTACAAGAATAGCCAAGGAATAACAAAGATCCACAAGGTCAAGAAAGGGCGAAGGCAATGCCAAATGCTTATTTGTAATTCTTCAAAAGGGACTGGCTAGTGGGTAAAGGGTTAAGCAGGGAATGAGATAAAAGTAGTTCTTATGTAGGTAAGATTTATCAGGTCTGTCTGCTTGAGTTGTGATGATAAATGCATCAGGAACTGGATTATCAGGAAGACAATTGCAAAATCACAGGATGACTTGCTCTAATACAGAATTCATGAGCTTCTGGAAACAGCTTGTACTAAGGCACTTCTCCCAGGTCCCTTCAGCAGAGTTTGGACCATCATATTCTAATACAAGGTCCATGTCTGACCTCAATCCCTACTCCTGGCAAATGCCTCAAGAGAAATCACGTCATTGACCCCAGGATGTGGTTCAAACCAAACCCCAAAGCAAAGAATGACTTGCCTCCCCTTCTTGCTTGGTTATTCCATGGCCTTGCATGTGTGCTGAATTTTATACTTTCAAATAAATTATACAATTTCTGGGGCCCTCAACCTCCACCCTAAGGGTTGAACATTTCAGCTCTAATCTTAGAAAAGAAAATCGAAGATGCACAGGTTTTCCCTTCCTGAGGTGATAAGGAAGTTGATGGAAACTCTTTATGTCCAGGATGCCCCCATTTCTTTCTCCATCACTTAAGTGAGGTCTATGCTCTAATGCCACCACCTCAAGGAAGACTTCCTGAACTATCTTTTCTAAATTGCCACCACTGTGTCTTTCCCTTACCCTGCTTTATTTTGTTGATAGCTCTTACTACTACCCAGCACCGCATTACATATTTTTCTATTTATTTTTAGCAAGTTCTCTCCATCAGAATGCTCTCTGAGGACTGGAGTTTTACTTTGCTTCAGCTCTGTTCTCAGTGCCCATGACAGCAACTGGCACATAATGAGCACTTAATAAATGTGATGAACGAATGAATGAATGAATGAGTGATAATCAACTTGATCTGATTAACCACCTGTGGGAACACTGAGTTCTTCACAGTTGTCCTAACTGATTTTTTGCTTCTGCAGATTGCTCTATTAATGAGACATCTCCTTCCACTCATGTTCTGCCTCTAGTCCACCCTGCTTAGGCTAAATGAGCAATCTCCCCACAGTTGTCACCAGAAACATTTTATGCATGCAAATATTTTGGGGCACAGTCAACTTTACTGATTGTCTGGGACAGAGAATTAGAGAAAAATGTGCATCATAAGAATAAAAAAATTTCATATCAAACAATAGATACCACTGCTTTTAATATGTCTTCTACTCCCACAACCATCAAAGAATTTTCACCAGCTCCTTCCCCCAACCTTTAATCTTTTCCACCACCTCAATCTATACATCCCTACTCCTTCCCTTCCTTCCTCTTTCTTCTCCTCATCCTCTTCTCTCTTTTACCTTCCTTCCTATTTCTTTTTTCAGTAAAATAACACTTTACCTTTTCTCTTCCAGTGCTTTTCCTCCTAGGGTCCCTATACCCTACAATGACGTTTTCATAAATATGAACAATACCTTCCCTAAAAGAAATCTAGGTCCCAAATTAAGTATGGTGTTTGGCTACACTGCAAAAAGTAAAGAAGGAACAGAGCTCTTTAGGGGAAAAGCACAAAACAACTTGAGAACGGCCCTTTCTGGGACACCTTCTACATTCATTATCTTATTAAAGCCTCCCAGACACAACATGATGTAGAGATTATTTTCTCCTTTGAATAAATTAGGTAACTGAGGCTCAAGGTGGATGTAACCTGCCTAAAGTCACTAACCATGTAAGTAATGAACAGGATTCCAGTTCAGCTCTAAGTCCTAATGCTGGTGTTTCTCTTTCTATCCTGCATAGGGCTGGGAAGTTAAATCCAAAGAATAATTTCACAATGAGACCAGAAGGGGAGAGAAGACTCCCATAGCTTCTCTTCCAAGATTTAGACCCATTTCTAGATGTCACAGGAGCCTCTCAAACTCAACCCACTCAAGACATTTGGTCCTCACCTTACTCAGCCCGCAAGACAGCAACCTAGGAGCCTTCTGAGTCTTCTGTTCCTTCCTTTCTCATAGATAACTTCACTTAGTCTCCTTAAATATCACTTGCCCAGGCACCCATACACTTCATCCACTCCATTGTTGCTGTCTTGGCCAGTGTGTCATCTCCTCTGACCCATGCCACCCATCCCCTTTCTCTTGTTTCCCTGCCTCTGACACAGCTCTTCCAATCTACCCTCAGTATAAATCACACCCAGTGGGGTCTTAAAAACCACAGGCCTAACGGTGCCATCCCCCATTGCCTTCGAGTAAAGGACCAAATTCTTCCATCTGGTCTACACAGCCCTTCAAGTTATGGTCCTATAAATGTTCCCACCTCAGCCCTCCTCCCCCAAACACAGTGAACCCCTGCTAGTGGTGCTTCTTACCTTTTCTTTTGCCGTCATTTTCACCTTTTGCAGAGCAGTTCTTTCTGCCCAGAACTTCGTGTTCCATGCTGTCTCTGCCTGACAGTTCTTACCCTTCCTTCACAGCTCAGCTCAGAAGTTGCCTTCCCACTGTCTACCCTCTCCACATGTAAAATCCTCCTTCCTCTGGACTCCATCACCCCACCGCCCAGCTGCTCGTTCCAGCATGGGCAAATATACTGGATTATGTGTTTGCTTTACTTATCCCATTGTCCTCTAAGCCCCATGACACAAGGGAGGTAGGAAATGAATAGGTTTTCTCTTGTCTCCTTCATGTTTTCCAGGTCTTTAACACATAGTAGGCACTTAGTAAATGTTTGCTGAGTGAACAAATGAATAAATGAATGACTTGGAATATCTTCTACCTTCCTCCCACCATAAACATGACACATAACACCACCATTTCCCTTGAACACAGTCTACTCTGCAATATTTTATTCCTGGTCTTTTAAAAAACCACACATCATTTCATCTTCCCTTTTTGTGATATATTTTATATATATATTTCTAAATTTGAATAGTATATAAATCTCCTTTAAAAGAATAATTCTTTTGCATCACTCTAGATCCCCCAGGTCCTCAAAGCTGAGTTTGAAAAACATTGGGAAAATGAAGCCTTATTCTATGCAAATGTCTTTCAGTTGGTGAGTTACCATTAAAGAAGTTTTGCCTTTAAAACCATAAATAAACAAATTCTCATAATTCAGTTAGTCTCAAGACCCCAAAGTTTCATGACCCAAGCTTAAAAGGCAGTGGCCCAAGGGCTGGGGATTTAACTCAGTGATTCCACTGCCTGCCTCACAAGCGCAAGGATCTGAGTTCAATCCCCAGAACCAAAAAAAAAAAAGCCCTAAAACAGTGGCCCAAACTCTTAGAACTGTAAATAACCTTAAGGCCTCCTAGTCCAACTTCCTTGTCCCACACACAAGGAAACTGAAACCCAGAGGGTATGTGGCTTGCTCCAGGTCACACAGCAATACAGGCTGATACCTGGAACTCTGAGGCTGTGGGTTCTTATTTAATATACTTTCTGTCCTGGATTATCTTGATTAATTATTCAAGGACGCTTGGTAAAGTACTGTACTGAACATTTTATTCAGCACCATTGAGCCAGATACAGGGAATACCATGGTGGGATTTTGCAGTGGTTGACAGTTGACTGAACTAATCTAATACAATGTGGGCAAGTAGAAATCTATAGCCAAGAAGCAAGGAGGCAGTCAGTGGATGCAGAATTACTAAGAGGTAACACTAAGGACAAAAGGATATTTCTGCTGAATTTGCTTAACAGGATTTTTACTGAAGACAGGCCAGGGGATCACACATCAAGTAGAAGGAGGATCCTAATTGGATATCAAGGACAATCAGATATCAAGGGCAGAGAATTCTTGCCAAAGTGATTTGACAAATTTCTTGCTGAAACTAGATTTTATAAGGAATTATAGAGATGGGCCTAGGAGGAGGTTCAGAGGCCTGACTAAAGTTTGGTCAAGTGAAAAATCTTTGACACTGTCTACCTAATCTTACTCTTTGCATGTAATAATTTTCTACTTCATTTTTGTGCTGGTTGGTTTGGTTTATTTGAACGAAGTAGGTGTACAATTTTCCTCTTTCAAAATTTTTCCTCTTTTCTGGATGAATTTCACCCCCTAAACTCAGTAAATACAGCTCAGTGTCTTATTTTAGATGGAGAAGTGGCAGATGAGTGAGTTGGTACGAAGAAGCGTTTCCGTCTGCCTCTCTCTGGGAAATACAGTGGTGCCTCGCTTTATGAACTTAATTCTTTCCATGATTCTGATCACAAACTGAACTGAACAAGAATCAAATCAAACTTCCACAGAAGGTAAACAGTGATCCTAGCTATTGAATTTGAGCTGGTTTTTGTCCAACTCGGTTTGTAATCCGAATCATGGAAAGAATTAAGTTCATAAAGCGAGGTACCACTGTAACAAACACCTGCTCTAAAGATTCCTTCATATGACCCTCCAATCTTAAAATTTTCCCACAACCTTCATGCTCACCTCATCCAGTCATTCAGTTATACTTTCAACAGCTATTAATTAAATACATATTTTGCACCAAAATCTTCCTAAGTCAGTAAACTGAGTCTTAGAGAAAGTAACCCAAGGTCACAACCCAGTAAGTGGCAGAGCCCACATACACTTAGAATAAAGTGACTCATTTTTATGTGAATTCCCTGGGTTCTTGGAAGCAGTTTGCTTTAGAACAGAGATTCCATGCAAAATCAGTCGATGGATCTAAAGGGAGATATACACGTTAAAATAATAAACAAGAAACCATTTATAATGAAAGAAAAATTGAGGGGCAGAAAGTAATGAATCACCATTGCAAGTCGGCACAAAAAGAAAAATTAGTTCATGAAAATGCAGTTGGATAAATAATAGGTTATTTCATCATGTAAATATATCCAAAAAATAACTTTATTGAAACGAAAACATCTATCGCAGCCTAAACTATTTATCACACTAACGTATATCTAGAATCCTAACAGATTTATGAAAATATTATATTCTGTAATCTTCATGATCCAATGCAAATAAATAGTTGTGCTCTGACTGTCTCATTATAAGATGATTAATCACAGCTGCCAAAAGCAGCAAAGAATCTAATTTTGATTTTTCACATTGTAGGTGGCATTTGGGATAATCTCTCAAGACTTGTCCAAGTATCGGACCTTCTGGAATGAAGATCTCGTTCCTCGATCTCCCCCAATCTAGGCCAACCTGGAAAAGAACCACAATTATCACTTTTGAGTATAGCTTTTTCCACCTAAAGAAAATCAAGATGTTCTAACTGTACAGAAGAAATCAGGAGTAAGGAAAGAAACTGATATCTATTGTCATTTTATTTTATTATCATAATAACTCAAGAGATAAATGACTATTATGAACACAGATGAAGAAATTGAAGCTAAAATGTATCTACAAATTGATTTGGCAATAGGGTGACCTACTCACCAGGTTTGCCCAAGACTTTCTCAGTGTGGGTATTAAAGGTTGTGTGTTCTGGGATGTCCCACTAAACCCAGGCAAAGCAAGACAACTGGTCACCCATCATACCCAGCAATACAAGTATATTTGCCTGATTTCAAAGCACTGTGCTTTTCCTATTCATACATGACCACCTTCCCTAGTAAAACTCAGAGGCCACATTTTGATGGTGAGAACTCTTGGAGCTTAGAAACAGAGAACAAAGTTTGTATTCAATCTTCGTCTTTAATCCTAGAAGTTCTATGTCCTTGGGGGAAGCTATTAAATCATGAGTCTTCTATTTCCTCACTATAAAAGAGAAGGAGAAAGGGGATATTAGATTAAATTATCTCTCTACTTTCTTTTAGCTCCATCATCTTGTGGTTCTACTTGGGTTCCATAAGCCCCTCATGCTCACTGCCCCACACAAACCATCTTGTAACCTAAGAGTAGAGGCAATAAAGCCTCTTCCACCTCCATCCAAAATCCCATCCTATTATAGTTATAATTAGACTTTTCAAAAATTTTACTTTAGGAATTTCATTCTATTTTTTTAATCTTGTAAAGAATTTGTTTGGGGAGAGAATCCCGTTTCTATACAAAAATAAATAAAGTTTCTGGCTGAAACTGTGAATTTTCTAACTGCAAGCTCTTTCAAAGGCAGGAAGGCGGCTGGAGAAAGAATGGTTGCTAAGGAGACATTATTTAAATTATCAGCTCACAATAGACTCAGCAAAGATATTGATTGGATGTGAGGGTAAAATTATTTTCTTCAAACTAGGAAAAACTGAGGGTCTACCTCCAGGCTCACCTTCCTGCAGTGGAGATAGAATTGTAGTGTGATTTTAGTGTTATTCTTTGTTTAATTAGAGATGCTAACAATTGAAGAAAAGATGCTTGCTTTATGTGCTCCATAATAGTCTCTTCCTTAAATTCACCAAAACTGGAAGAAATGAATACACAAAGAAGAGAAATTCATTGTACTACCAAAGAAAACTAATGATTCAAAGGCAAATTTTTCTAGCAGTCTTAAAGCCAGCACATAAGAGAAACTCATAATAATAGAAACACCCATAGACCACTTTCTACATAATAGAGCATTCTGCTAGGTAATTTCCTAGCTTAGCACATTTAAGCCTCATAATAACCCAGTGAGATTATTACTATTTCCACTTAACAGAGAAGGAAACTGAGGATTAAACATGCTGTTCAAGATCACACACTAGAAAGTGCCAGAGCTGAGATCTGAACCCAGGCAGCCTGGCACCAGAATCCACACCTCTACCTCTGCATCAAGCTGCTTCTCCAAAATTTTGAGTTCACATGGGCAAAAAGCCTTATACCCCACTTGGAGAAATGCCAGGGGAAAAAAAGTGCCTTCAGTTAAAAGCATCAAATGATGACAGAAAGACTTGCATTGCCAAATATTTAAGGACCAGTGATGAGATGAGCAAACTGTATCTAGATGTGATTCTAGACACTTGAATTTTATGGTACAGGAATATCATCTTTCTCTAGTGCTCCACTTTGGGGCTGGTTGATGGTGAAGAAAAGCCTCCCTCCAGAGTTATTGCAAATGAGTATATATAACAGGCCGCAGGGTGTCTGGAGTAAAAGGATGCCAGGATCAGGCTACAGACTTGTAAAAACTACGTGGTTTCTTCTCCTCCATTGCCAGGTTCCTATGCTACTCCAGCCCAACATGGCTAGGAGCTCCATGGCTTATATAAGACTTGTGCTCCAGTACCTACTCCTGGCCTCTTTGTTCAAATTGTCTCAAAAGATCATTGTCATAGGTCGAAGAGTTGGTGGATCTGAAAAGTAAAATTACGGTCTCAGAACCTGTGAGGTCCTGAGTGGGGGTAAAGTGTAGAAGGGGAGAGGTCTTGTATCCATCCTTTGCTAGGATATATCTAATGTTTATGTTCAGATATATTAATACTTGCTTCTGTCTCTGCAATGGTAGTGAGTTGTAATAGGATTTTTGCGATCCTGACCTTGATTTAATACATGTCTTTTTAATCATTTATTTCAGATCACTTTCAGCCTTTACTGGCAATAAATAAAGAAAAAATACCTTACAAATAAATGGTGTATCAACTGCTCTTCAACCCATAAATAAAATCAAGTGAGTCAATAGATCTTATCTTAAGAAACAGAGAATTCAATACATTATATAAAAGTTTCCTAGGTACCAACAGAAGAACTCATTGTTTATGATAGCAGTATATAAGAAAGAACTTAAATGTTCATTAAAAGAGAACTGATTAAATAATTCAAGATGTATTCACAGAATAAAATAGCATCCAGCATTAAGAAGAATTAGTAAACCTGAAGGTACAGACATGGACATTGGTCCATGGGCATTGGTCAAGATGAAATAAGTGAAAAAGTAAAAATGTACCACAGTATGTTTTAGAGAAAAGATCGTGCAATGCATCACTTGGACAGAATGTTTCAAACGGGTAAAGAAGAAAGAAGTAGCAGCAGTTGTTTCTGAGGACTTTGAATGCAAGGGTCAAAGTGGAAACTTGAGAAGCTTACTTCTCATGGATTCAATTTTTATCACTAGCAGGTATTATCTCTTAAATATGAAGTTCCTATGAGAGATGGTGTGACAATTAAGCTTAACTGTCAATTAGACTGATCTGGAAGTTGCTCAGGGAAACAGTAAAGCACACTTCTTAGTGTGTCTGAGTGGGTTATGGAGGCAGAACTTGGGGTCTATATTTAGTCTCTTAGTCCTTGGCATCTTCCTCTCTGGTGCTGTCCCCCAGCTGTGCCCTTTCAGCTGCCATGAGCTAAGCAGCTTTCCTCCTCCCACATCCTTCCATCATGATGTTTCTGCCTTAGAGCAGCCAGCTATGGACTTAATTCCCTGAACCCACAAACCAAATAAACCTCTCCTCTTTTAAGTTATAGGTGTTGGATATTTGGTCCCAGCAACCAGAAAGTTAAGATAGATGATACATATATAGGAAGATAGATAGATATATACATACATGAATACATGCATGCATAGATGGCCATGTATGCCTCTATCACATGCATGCATGTATGTGTATGTATACACACAGGCAGGAATAGATATAGGTATGAGCATGGCACAGCTATAGACATAGGTACAGATATACCCCAAGTGTTCCTGAAATGTTCCTTTCCCTTATAGATCCCTTATGAAGGCAAGGCATCTCTGGACCCCAGCTCTCACCTTCAGTCTTCTGCTCGGGTCTTGCATCTTGTTTTGTGAAACCCTCTGTGAGTGCTGCCACCTGTATTTGATCCCTGTAATAAGCATCTGGGAGAAAAAAAAAAAAAAAGCATCTGGGAGGAGAAAGATGGGTGTTGTTCTCCTGTTTCCAATAGAAAAAGCAAGTGGATTTGAAGCAACCATGAGACTAGAGAGTGCAGCTCTTCCAAATCTCAGCTCCATGCTTCTTCCACTCAATCAGCCCACCTGTGGAGCAAAATCTTCATTTGACTCACCCCGAAGGCTCAGCCACCACCTCCTTGGAGAAACCTTCCCAGATCCCTCCCCTTGCTCCCAAAGCTATCAGGTGCCCTGCCATGCCCTCTCTCTCCCTACCCAGCACTTAGTGTGTGCATACTGACAACTACTTCCTATGCCCCTCCTCACTCCATGCCCAGCGCTATGCCTGGCACATAGAAAATGCTTAGTAAATGTTTGTCAAATAAATGATTTAAGGGATGATCATTCCAGAGTCTGATGGCTTCACAGGATTTGAGTTATTGCATTTTTTTTCCTTATCTAGAAAGAAAAGCTCCCAGACGACCCCTCAGCTGTGTTCAGATATTGTAAATAATTGATCATAAAGATGAAACGTGCAGGCTGGATGAAGTCCAGGGAACCTGTCAATATCATGGGAATAAATCTCCGTTCACAGCAGCCCAGCGCTTGAGCTGGCTTTCCAAGGCCATTAAACTATCACTGCAGCTCAGGCATTAGTTGGAATAAAGTGTTTGTGTTTGTTTGTTATCATTTCTTAGTAAAACTAATTAAGGAACTAATTGATTGTTTTGTTGTTCTACTAATTAACTCCATATGGTGCCCATTTCCATGGAGATAGACTATGAGTTATGGGAAGAACTCTGATTTAACGTGTCTTTTCTGGGTTTAGGGACAATCCTTTAGAATTAAGTATCCTTTCCAATCTCATGTCCTTTCATTGCCACAGCCATGTTCTTCTTGGCCTTCTTACCTCCTTAAGGATGAAAAGATGGGGCCAGTCCAAATCAGCTAGGAAAGAGCTGGAAAGAACAAAGAGCAGAAAGTTTGGAGCCTGTAGTAGAGAAACTCTGGGCTAAGAAAATAATAATGATTGCAGGAGCTACCACTTTAGCACCTACTATGCAACTGGCACTATGTGGAACATTGTACATACCAAATCCTACCCATGACAAGTGCCTGCATGAGTGATTCTGATTCACTTGCACTTGCATAATGTGATCTACCTAGTTTGTTTGTAGCTCCATGCATTCATTTTCATTCTTTCTTGTAGAAACATCTGTTCAGCACCCACTATGCGCCAAGCACAGTTCTTGCCTCTGGAACTAGCTTTGACTCAGATTCAGTCTTTCCCTTTACAAAGTTTATTTATAGAAGAGAGAGATAAGCAATATTTTTTTTAGAAATAAACTTATTTTAGATAATAACACGGACAAGAAAAATAAGTCCAGTTGGTGAGAAAGTACACAATGAGCGTGCTATTTTGGGTCAGTTGACTAGGGAAGACCTCTGTGAGCAGGTAAGATTTGAGCTGGAATCTGGATAAGAAGCAACCACTTATGTAAGTACTTTGGGTGAGAACCTTCTTGACGAAAAGAACAGCAAGCAGGAAGCTGGGGCAGGAAGGAGCTTCCTGTGTCACAGGAGCCAGAGGAAGTCAGAGGCAGGAGGGAATGAGAGGTGAGGTCAGGCAGAGGAGCAGAGTTGGGCCAGGCTAGGCTTGGAGGTCTTTACAGAGTTTGAATTCTCTTGAATGTGGAGGATTCAGTCCATCTGACTCTAGAGTTCATGTTGTTCTCATTCCACTGTGCTGCCCTCAGTTACAAGTCGGGGCAGACCCATGGACATACAACACACTCCCCAACCATTGTCCTGAGAGGGACCTTTGTAGCACCTTGCTTAGTGTCCCCTAACTTGTGATTCTTAGATTCCAAGAACCAAAGAAATTAGTCTTGGGATTGCTGGCTCCACAAGGGGGATGTCGTTTATCTGAGGCCAGGCCCCAAAGGTTAGATCAATGTTTCTTGAAGGCCTAGGTCATGGAGTAAAATAGTGCTCCATAAATATTCCCTCCTTACTCCTTCCATGGCTGGTAAGGGTACACTTCATCTAGCTGAGGTTTGCTGGACCACGTAATTTGTTTTGACCAGTGGAAGCCAGCAGATGTGATTTGAGCAGAGACCTTATATGTTTTGTGTAGACTGCCTGGGCACTTGTGCTCTGATGATTTGGCATAAGGCAGCTTCTTAGGTAGACTCTGTTCTTTTGCCTGATCCCAAAACAAATGACAACATGGAGCCAAGTCTGGTTGGTCACAGTCTAGAAGAGACCTATCCAGTGGAACTTTGCTGCAGGCTGAGCCTGAAGATGGCCCTTCACCTCCTCCCTACTCCCATTCTCCTCCATAGATTAGATAATCAGACGCAGTCTGTTTGACTAATATTGTAGACCATGAATGGCACACCCCCAGGAGACAGTTACACTATGTATCCTTCCCTGTTCCCTTCCTGAGCATGCTCCATCACGAAACAATCACGCTACATTCCACCTAGGCCACATAGCCCATGTAGCACTATTTGCCCCACCTTCTCTTTCTGTTTACCTTCTACTACAAATAAAGAGC
This sequence comes from Heterocephalus glaber, assembly GCF_000247695.1. Next base: position 15,216,293 of record NW_004624760.1, on the reverse strand, counting down.
ACATGGGACTCCAGGCGGCCATTAGCTCCTGACAAGCTATGGTTCTACCCGGTCCCAACTTTCAAGAAGAGTCTTTGTTTCTTTGTTTTTTCTTCATCTCCCACTGCTCTCCCCAGCTTTGGACCCTACACTGTGTGAGTCATGGCAGAACCTAGCCTAGGTCAGCCTGTGAGCCTTAGACCAAATGCTTCCATTTATAAGCAACTAAGACTTAGAGGTATTTGTTAAGAAGCTATATTGTTGCAATAGCTGATTAGTATACCTACTGCGTGCAAGCTATTGACCAGATACCGGGATGTAAAGATGAGTAAGTTTAATGAATCATGTTTTCCCTTAAGAATTGAGAGTCTAGCATGACTGAAATTTTTAAAGCCATGATTGTATTAACTCAACTCAGAAACACTGGACTTTCATACTGATTAAACACTATGATTGGCAGTCACATAATTAAAAATTTCAAAGTAAACAAAATGAATTAATTATAACTTAATATATGTACACAGACATTGGTGGTGGGTGGACTAGTAAAGAGAAGTTGTGGTCTGGTGAAAGGACTCAGCCTCTGAAGTCTGATATACTGGGCTCAAATCCCATTTGTGCCACTTGATTCGGAAGAGAAAATTCACCAATCTTAGCCTCATTTTACATGTTTATAGTAGAGAAAGTGATGCCCACTTCTAAATGAGGTTGTCAGGATTATATAAGAAAATATGCAAAATATCTAATGCTATCTATTTGGGTGATCTTTCAGATAAGCCCTTTCTTAGCTTCAGGTACTTTTTTTCCCCAATTTTATTGTGATAAAAACACTTAGCATTAGATCTACCCTCTTAACAGATTTCCAAGTAAACAAACTGTGATCAAAATACACAAAATATACAGTAGGTTTTTACTTTTTTTTCATTTATTGCAGTTAAAGACCTATAACCATTAATCATCCTCAAAATATGACCCCTTGCTTTACACACACTTAAACCATCATTCTTACCACTTTCTGAAGAAGTTCTGGAGGTCCCCTTTCATGAGTGTCTTTATGAGGTGTGATCAAAAATATGGCAAATGCTGCTTCCGATTACCATCCAAGGGACAGGTAGATTCATAAAAACATTAAATGTGTCCTCATCCACCTTATTCACAGGATCTGGCACCATGCAACTTCTGGCTCTTCTGCAAAGTAAAAATGAACATGAAAGGTAAATGTTTTGAATCAATTCAAGTTTTCAAAGCAGCCACAACTATACATCTAAAGATACTCACAAAATAGGACTTCCAGAACTGCTTCAGAAAGTCACAAGAATGATAGGAGAGGTGTGTTCTTAGAGAAGAGAAGTATTTTGAGTGATATTAATAGTAATGTGTTAATATTAATGGCATATTCATATATTGTGATAATTTTTTTTTTTTGGAACCGGGGATCGAACTTGGGTCCTGGCGCTTGCACAGCAGGAGGCAAAACCACTGAGCTAAATCCCCGGCCCAATAATTTTTCAATTTAGATATTCACTATATTTTTCAGTTATGCCTCACACACTACAATATTTTAATCTACAGGCACAATTATGTACACTGTTCTTTAGAATAAGTTCTCTAAAACTCTTTTTTTTCATAGCTGAAATTTTATACCTGTTGCTATGGTTAGGATAAGAGTATCCCCAAAGATGCATGGTGCTATTGGGAGGAGGTGGAACCTTTGAAAAGTAAAACCAGCTGGGAATCCTTCCAGTCTAGGGGTGGTGCTCTTTGAAGGGGATATTGGGACCTCAGTCTCTTCTCTTTTGAGTCCCAGCATAAGATGAAGGGTTTTGTCACACAGTGCCACTGTGATGTGCTGCCTTGCAACAGGCCAAAAAGCAGTGGACTCAACCAGTCACAGTCTGAAATGGCCAAACCTGTGAGCCAAAATAAACCTTATCTTTTTATAAGGTGATTATCTCAGGTATTTGTTACAGCAGTGGAAAGCTAAGACACTCATTGATTAACAACTCCCCACTTTTTCCTCTCCCATCTCTGGGTTTCTGTGCATTTGGCTGTTTGGATACTTCATGTAGGTGAAATCAAGCACTATTTTTCCTTCTGTGACTGGCTTATTTCTCTTACCATAATATCCATAAGGTTCATCCACATTTTTTGCACATGTCAGGATTTCCTTCTTTTTTGAGGCAGAAAAATACATCATTGCATACACAGTTGAGTGGCTAGTAATGATGTTTCATGCAATGATGAACTTTATGTACAACTATTATCTCATCAGATTACTGTGGAGCTAGACAATTCCTATCACCTAGTGATGTCATAGCCATCATAATGCTATAATACAGCACATTCATCACATCTTTGAGGTGTTGATGACGTAAACAATCCTATTACACTGCCGGTCATATAAAAATATAACACATGTGATCATGTATTTAACACTTGATTTTTTTTTTCTTCCTAAGTTCTTTTATTGGTACCTTTTAGGTGTACAATTCATTTACATTTATCACTGGGTGTTTATACCTGTACGTGATGTATCTTGGTTCTTATTTTTTCCCCATTACCTGTGCGCCCTTCAACTCCTCCTCCCTTCCCTATTTACACACACCTAATTTACTTTTTTTTTTCTTTTCTCATAGTTTTTCCTTTCCCTCCTTTCCTTTCCCCTTCCCCTCCCTTCACCCCTTCATCTTTGGACCTTTTTTCCCATTTCAAATTATCAATTATTCATTTTAATCATCTTAACCCTTGTTTACACTGTCAGTTTCTCACACTAGAGAAACTATTTGGTATTTACACATGTGTAACACTTCATATTAAATGACTAGTCACTATCACTAGTCATATTTACTATGCTATTACCTTTTATCATTATTTAAAAGAATAATCCTTCTACTTATTTTCTTTTAAATTTACTGCAGGACTATGGGTATAGCCCAGTGGTAGTATACTTGCCTAGCTTGCATGAGGCCCTGGGTTTGATTTCCAGTACTGCAAAAAAATTAAATTAAATTAATTTTTTTTAAAGTTCAAACAATTTGGCCTGTTATGTTGGCAGTGGCCTCATTATAACTCTTGTTTATTGTATCTCTTTTTAAAATTTTGTTTTAATTTGCAGTGCTGGCAATTCAATTCAGGACCTCACACATTCTAGGCAAGTGCTGTACCACTGAGCCACATCTTCAGCCCTAATGCATTACTTGATTGCATCATTTCCTTTTTCCCTTGATTTAATTTTATGATGTTTGCTCATCGTAGCCTAAGAGCAACAGAATATATATGTATTATATATATATATGTACATGTGTGTATAAATCTATACATACATATGTACAGATTTATACACACACCTTGATGTGTAGGAGGTTGTCCTATCTAGGTTCATGTAAATACTCTAGGATCTTCACACAACAAAATCACCTAATGATACATTGCTCAGAATGTATCCTCATTACTATGCAATGCAAGATTGTGTATACTACATTTTCTTTATCCACTCATCCATCAATGGATATTTAGGTTGTTTCCAAACTTTGGCTGCTGTGAATCATGCTGCTGCCAAGAGTGTGCACAATGGGGAGAAGACAGCCTTTTCAACAAGTGGTGTTGCAAAAAGTGGATTTCCACGTGCAGAATAGTGAAAGTGGACACTTATCTAACACCATACACACACACTCAAAAAAATATCAGTTCAAAATGAATTAAAGACTGAAGCCTAAGACCTGAACTATAAAACTCCTGGAAGAAAACAAAGAAGGAAAACTTAATGACATCGGTGTTGGCAATGATTTCTTGACTACAACACTGAGAACACAGGTAACAAAAAAAGAAATAGTCAAGTATGATTGCATCAAAAACTAAAAAGCTTCTGCATAGCAAAAGAAACAACCAAATGGAGAGTCTACCCATGGACTGGGGAAAAAATATTTGACAAAAGGTTAATTTCCAAAATACCTTAGGATCCTACAACTCAGCAGCAAAAGAGGAAACAAAACAGAAACTAATAATTCAATTTACACGGGCAAAATATTTGAGTAGACACTTTTGCAAAGAAGACATAAAAATGACCAACATGTAGAGGGAAAGATGGTCAACATCGCTAATCAGGGAAATGCAAATCAAAACCACAAAAGGTTATTACCTCACACCTGTCAGCATGGTCATCATCAAACAAAAGACAGCTAATGGTGATGAAGATGTGGAGAAAGGGGAACTCTTACACATTATCAATGTTTCCCACTAGGGAAAACAGTATAAAAATACCTCAAAAATTAAATATAAAACTACTATATAATGAAGAAATCCCATTTCTTAGCATTTATCCAGAAGAATTGAAAGCAGAATCTAAAGGACAGATTTGTAACCCCGTGTTGTTAGGTTCATTTTAGAGATGCCAGGAGATCCAACTTCAGTCCACCTTTTTTCCTGCAAAGCCAAGTCCTTTCCCAATCTATTCTTCAGTTTCTTCCTCTATAAAATCAGAAGGTGGAACCAGAAAATTTCAAAAGATCCCAACAAATCCTGCCAAACTTGGTGTCTCTTATGCCGCTTTAGATTCCAGCAGTCATGGAGACTCGCTGAGGACTGTGAGCAGCTAGCATGGCGCAGGAGCGCTCCCGGCCATCTTCCCCCTCCCACAATGTTCAGACTGGCCTCCTGCTCACCGCAGACGCAGCTGCACACACAGTTTCCCAAGTCTCCTTCCTGTCTTTGTCTCTAACTTTCCCAATTGTTTATTTCCTCTGATGTTGTCTGGAGCTCCAGAATAACTGTTGCAGGAGAAGTAATCAGCTCAGCCTTCAACAAGTCATCCAGACAGACAGGCAAGCAGGGGTATTAGGCTGTCAATTTCCAGGCCTTTCCAAATGTTAGAACAATTTTGGTGAATTACAAGCAAAAGAAAATCACTTTGGATGCTCATTAGGCAGGAGGCAGGAATGATGATGAATTCTTGGAAGCGAAGACAGAAGCAGGCTTTCCTGGAGCCAAAAGCCCATCTTCCACTATCTTCCAGGGATGGCACACTTAACCCTCCCTCTTCTGGAAAAGTCTTAGGAGTCTCTGAGGCTTGATGCATGCAGATAAGTCCTCCAGACTCTCAGCAAGTCATTGTGCATGCATAGAGCCCCCATTGTCCATGATAGGGCCGAGAGGTGAGTAAGATATACTTGTCTAGTTGCTCAGTCCAGTGTGAGAAAGGAATAGAGAAATAGCACAAAAGGAAAACCAGGCAAAAGATAAAAGAAGAAAAAGAGAGTCATTATGATCATGGAGGTTTAGAATAGCTTCTCAGAAAAAGTGGCATTTGACTGCAGACTTGAAGATGAGTGGAACATTAAAATGTACCTTTACCTTGCCAGAAGTAATAATAGTAGCATTGGTTAACACCTATATAATGCTATTAATTTCAAGTCTTGTAACTAGTTGCTTTAAATACCTGCTAAGTTATATAGTAATTCACAATAACACTTAGGTTGGTATTATTATCCCCCATTTTACACATGAGGAAATTGAGGTATAGACAGACTAAGTAATCACCTAAAAGAATTGCAGCCAAGAGGTGTTCAAGTGGGGATACATAAGGAGTCTATTAATGAGTCATCTGGAGCAGACCTGAGGTATTTCTCAGAGCTTTTCAGGAAAATGAGAGGTGACTGATGAATAAAGGAAGCATCAGCCAAGAAAACTAAGATTCAGTGCCAGGTTCCACCATTTACTACTTAGCAGACTTTCTGAGCCTCATGTTCCTGAGAGAAGTTACCGTGTTCCCAGGTGTCCAGAAGCAACATCCAGAAATAGTGGCAGATGGAAGTCAACATCAGAAACTAGATTGGCCTTCTTTCCATCATTCATCACATTCACTGGACACCTGCTGTGGGCCTGGCACCAGGTAAAATGTGTGCAGAGAGAAGGGTAATTGAAAGCAAATCCCTGCTCTTCTGGGAAACGCAGTGTGGTAGGGAGTGCTTGTAAGTATGAATCTATATGCTTGCTCCTAGACTCTGGGGTCACTGCATTATTCACATTATATCCCAAGGGTGTCTTCTCTGCCCCGCTCCCCATGATGTACATAAAATTATAAGTTGTCCATTGTAGAATATATAACAAAGGTTGCTGTGAAATGCAGAAAGTCAGATGTACCCAGCAGAGCTTGTTATTCTGACTTCAGACACTAAGTAGAGGCTAGAAAAATGGAGAAAGGGAGAAAAAAATACAGGAAGGGGCATTGGCAACTAAAGAGGGTGGGCAGAGATTTTCTTAGAGGAAGGAAATGACTTTGTACCCTATGTGTCAGAGTACACAGGTATACAAACTGACTCAGCAGTCTCTGAGGGCACCTCATTGGCCACGGGTCAGCCCCATCAGCCACTGGTCATCTGGCTCACTGTGGTGTTAGCATCCCACAGACTATGTCTCATTGGTTCATCTCTTGAAAACCATCCATGGCCCCAGAGTCTCTGACATTTGCTAGAATACCAAAGAAGAGGTTGAGACCTTGGACAATTCAGGATAAGCATGGCCTGAAGGAAAACCTCAACACCTGAGCCAGGCAGTATTAAAAGGACCAGGTTTGATGTTGCCTCTTTTCACCGCCTACAGAAGGAGTCAGAGAAATGAAGGAATTCAAGACAGTAGTGTTAAAGTGGAACCTGCCAAGGTATCCCAGATTACAAAGGACAGTATGATGAGTTCTACCAATGGAGACACAGGAGGTCAGGAAAACTTTCATAGATCACATGACCTTTAAACTAAGTCCTGATCGCAAGCATTGTATCTTGGGGTAAAGAGAGCAATGGTCAAATTGGGGCTACAACTTAAAGAGCTGGATGTGCAAGGCTGCCAAGACAGAAATATGGCTTGGGACAGAACAAGATCCCCCAGGTCTGGGCCAGAATGGGGAAGGTAAGGGTGGGGGGACTCAAGGGCAATCTCAGAGACCCTCTTGTATCAACTGAGGGACAGGCCTAGCCTTAGTGGGAGCATAAAGTTACAGATGGGGTTCAAGTGATTCCAGCTTGAGGGGGAGGGAGGAATATAGAATGAGCAAGGGTCTGGAAGCTAGATAGCATTTGACACATAAAGATGGTTATAAAATGTCACATTTGGATCCCAAGGTCCACTGCTTAAGCCCAACATGGAAGAAATACAGGTGAGAAGTGGATATGAAAAAGATTTAAAAGAAGTAACTATGAGCTTGGTAGAAGCCAGCCCTAAATTAAAGCTAGATTTGTTACAGTTGCCCCAAGTGTATGACAGTGAGTTTAATAGATGCATCTTTTTAAGCTAGTAGAAGGAACAGGAAACTAAAGATGCATGCACTTGTGACCTGATTTAAAGAACACCAAAGCTATTAAGCCAGACAAATATAGGTTCAAATCCTAACTGGGGTGTGTAGCAGCTGTGCAACGCTGGGCAAGCTATTTTGCTTTTCTAAGCCTCAATCTCCTCAATTGGAAAGTTTATTTGGAAGATTAGAGAAAAGAGTGTAAAGCAACTGGTAAAGCGCCCGGCACAAAATAGGTGCTGAAACTGTAGCAGACTTTCATGATGAGAAAAGAATGCCGCTGTTGCTGATAGAGGCAGTGGTGGTCATGACCATGAGGATGGAGGTGGTGATCGTGGTGGTCACGATGGTGGAGAGGGTAGTGACGCTGCTGATGGAGGTGGTTGATGACGATGTGATAGGTGTCGTGGTGATGCTGCTGCTGATGATATGACAGAGGTGGTGGTGGTGGTGGTGGTGGTGGTAGTGATGATGGAGGTGATAGTGATGAACAGGATGATGATATGGTGGTGGTGAAGGGGATGAAATAATGGTAGTGGCCATGGCAGCTAAGATGATAATGTTCCCTTTAATGAAGCTAGGCTGTGATGACACTTTGCCACCACACCCCATAAATCTTGGCTCAGTTTCCTAAAACCTTGCAAGATGGAGCATAAGCATCCAGGTAGACAGTAGAAGAAATGCTGCAGCAACAGGCCTATAAGAAGAGAAATACTTTATTTCATAGTCCGTTGAAATCAGTTGACCGAGGGTGGGCAATGAAAACTGTCGAAGCAGGGCTGTCACCATGGACAACAAGACTCAGCTTCACGTTCATCATCCCGAACACTTTGTGAGGGCCAGTTCCCTCAGTCAGAGGGAAATATTATGCAAGCCCTTGAAGGGGAGGAGTTTTAATGGAAAGTGGGGAACAAAGAAGAGAATGATGCAAGATAAGGCTGAACAGAGTTAGTGAACTAGCACCTTGAAAACTCAACTAGTGCCTAGGCTATAATAAGCGCTCAGTAAACTCTGCTCTGTGTCATCCTTGTAAACAAAAAGGGCTCTGTGAGAACTGGGGTTGGAACCAAGATGGGAGAGATGCTTCTACACTAGGGAAAGTGTTCCCTGTCAAGGGGCGGCATCCAATCCGTGGTCATCAAACCTCTCTTAGGGATGCACATTAAGGAACTGGGTGAGGATAAAGCTTGGATCTACCAGGTCTGAGAATTTTGACCATGAGGCCCTGTGAGCTAGGAAACAGTGCAGGAGCTGTGGAGACATGTGAGGTGCCCCTGGAAGTTCTCACAGGGGAGCCCCTTCTCCCACCTCAGCATCTGAGCTACAGGTAAATTCTGCCAAAGCTAGCCAGCCTAACCCTGGGCATAAATGCCCCAGAAAGGAAGACTTTCCCTCTGTGCCTTAATCCCTTTTGAATTTATCCTGCCTCCTTTGTTCTCCCATTTTGATGATTCCACTCTCTCCACCCCCCTCCCAGCCACAGAGAACCAACCCCCTCAGCAGGGAGCCCTTAATTGGCAGCCTTGCCAAGCTCAGCCTCACAGGTGGAGAGGCATTTAGTGGTGTTTGTTCTGTGTAGGAGAGAGGGGGAAGTTCTTCAAAACCAAGCAGCTACAGTAGCTTGTTGAACACAATTTGAAGGTGATAAATTGGACCTGCTTTTTTGTCATTTTTTTCCCCTGCTGGTTCTTCTGACAAGTGGCCACTGCTGAGATTGCTGAAGGAGAGGGAATTGCTTTCACCACCAGCCGCTGCTTTCCTGCCTCCTCCCTCCCTTCCCTCCCTGTCTTCTTTGGGGCCACCACCATCCACCGAAAGGCCAGTGTCAGGGCTGAGCCCAAGAAGCCCAGGTAGCATCTCTGAGGATCCATGCACCTGGGCCACTGAGTTCTAAACTGAAGTCTGGAAAGGAGGCCCGGTGCAACCATTCACTGGAGCAGGAGGACCAGGCTCAGACACTCAGGCTCTGGAAATTCCCTCTCCCCAACCCCTTCCTCAGTCCTCATGTAACTCCTTCACTCCACCAGCATTTATTGAGTACTTACTGTGTACCAAGGCACTGTCCTAGGGAAACATCGGTAAACAGAACTGACAAAAATCCCCGACCTGGTGAATAAGAGGAGGACACAGATGTTAAAGAGTATATATAATAAACCATCAGGTCACATCTATTTAGAGGATGTAGAGGATTATAGGGGGAAAAGCAAGCAGAGGAGGAAAAGGGTGATTGTGAATACGGAGTGGGAGTGGGGAGATTGCAATTTTCAGTAAGATGAATGAGACATTCGTACCGAAAGAGTACACAGGAGCAAAGCCCTAAATGCATTCACTCCATCACTCATCCTTCCATGCATTCATTTCTTCATTCATTCATTAACTCATACATTCACTCCTTCATCTATTCAGCTATTCTCCATTCATCTACTCAGTTACTCATTCTTCATTTACTAAGTCTTCTTTCTGTTCACTGATCCAGTCCTTTATTTGTTTGCTTCCTTATTCATTCATTCATTCATGAGCTCCCTCACCCATCAGTGTCTTAGGCACTTTTCGTGTCCTTCCACAAATGCCTAATGCACCTTTTGTTCTGCACCTTGGATTTGATTTTTCTCATATCCTGAAATGTTCCTTCACTCGTCCCCGTCTCCAGGCCTTGGAACCGTCACTGATTTTAACCCACACCGGGGTATACTTGGCGTATACTTGGCACAACACATATTCAGTAAGTACTTGCCAAATCAACTGTCAAGAGTAGTGTGGACAAAGAACTGGAAGTAAGATCCCTGACCAGTAAGGACAGGCTTTGCAGGGAATAGGGAGTGAGTTTGAGCTGAGCATAAATAAGCACCTCTGTGCACTGGAAGCTACCAAACCAAATGACATCCCACACTAACACTGTGAGGCAAGCATTTGAAACTCTGTTTCATACACAAGGATACTGAGACACAGAGAGATTAGATGCCTTGCCAAAAACCCTATGGGCAAGAGGTGGCCCAGCTGGAATTACCCCTAATCCTGCCTGACCTCCAAAACATGCTCCTGCTACACCCCTGCTACCTCCTCAAAGAGGAGTAAAGACCATGTGGCCAATTGAGAATGAGCCCAGAGCTCTAAGATCCCACTCATGGAATCCTAGGCCCCCACCTTTCTACCTGCTGCTAGCTGATATAAGATTATTTTCATGATTCTGCATTTAAACGGGGCCAGACCTCCCCAAGACCAGGGAGCCCTGGCCTCCAACCTTTTAATTGGTAATTACTCTACAGCCACAGTGTGAGATCATCCATTAACCTGAGGCCAAAGTACACCCTGCTAATCAGCCAGCTCCATTCCATCAAGCAGCCAGGCTGATTGCGGACCTTAATCACGGAGCGATGAAGGGACAGAGGCAATCAGAATGTCCAGCCTTCCTCCATGCCCAAAGGGGATAGAAAGTTTTATTACAGAGGGGCTGACATTTGGCAGCCTCTACAAGGAGAGGTTGCCATGGGCAATGTCTCAGCCAAGAGCCATTTAATAACCATGCGAGACCCAAGAAAGAGGAGCTTGGGCCAAGCAGACAGGATGGTGCATAAGATGTGAACCCAAGGTAAGGAAAGGAAGGGAACTTTCTGAACACTTAACATGGGCCCAGCACTGCACTGAGTACTTCACTTTTATTGTCTTTCATTTGTAAATGATGTGCAAGGGAGGTATTCCTGAGTCCCACGTACCATACCATGGGGAAGTTGAGTTTCAAGGAAATTAAGAAACTTTGCAAGGTCAGACTATGAGTAATTGGCACAGCTACAAATTGAAGGTGAATCTTTCTGGCTCCCAAAACTGTGCTATTCCAGGTATCTAACTTGCAGCCTGTCTGATTTCCCCGCATTAGGAATAACAAAACAGTTGATGTGTAGGTGGGGAAGACTATGCAGTGCCCATCCTAGCCATATTTGCATTTGAAGAGAACTGTGATTAACCTGAAGCAGAGGCTGAATAATTGTAGAATTTCAGGCACTGGATTACCAGGGGGTTCTCTCAGCCAGAGGTCTGTGAGTCTCTCTGGGTCACTACATGCACTGATCCTTGTCCCTCTCATTTTCTTTAATCACTCTGGCTGTGAATGCACAGCAAGGAAAGCTTGATAGATACAGCTGTAGATATTTTTGCCAATTTCTTTGGAGAAAGCAAATAAATAATAGGTACAGTGTTCTTAGGAAAAAAAGGTAAGAAATCTCCACCTTAAAGCAAGGTGGCCCAGTCCTGGCAAGGGTAGTTTAACCTTTCATGGAAGAAGAAAACAGCCTAGTGAGAGGTAGTGCCTTCCCACACCCAACACAAGATAAGCAGGCAATGCCAGTCTAGTGCCTGCACATAAATGATATTCCAGAAACCTAAAAGCAAGTCAAGAGACAAATGAACAAGGCTTCCGACAGGTGATCCCTGCAGCTTGTCAATGTCCAAAAGGATTCCTTGCTTCCTCGCTCCCATCCCCGGTTATCTAACCCATATACCGGCCCCATGAGTTTGTGCCTTTCATCCACTCCTGTGCCACCACCATTGTCCACTGTTCAAGCCACCGACACCTTCCGCCTGCATTGACACTATGGCCTCACAAGGGGCCTCCCTGCTATCTATTATTGCCACAGAAGCAAAAGTAATCTTTCCAAAGAATGCACTAGTTTGTCATCCCTTGTTCAATCCAAAATGAAGTCAATCTCCTTGTCAAAGTGTGCATAGTCCTTGTTGGAGCTGTTGCCCTGAGACTGTTCCTTTGTACTGGGGAGAAGGGTCTTCCTTAGCTTCCCACAGACCTCGAAGTGGGTATGCTGCCTTGGCTGGGCCCCCTAGGTGGGCTCCCTGTGCTCTGTCTCTTACTTTGGCAAGACCATCGCCCCCTACTGGCCAGAGTAACAATTCCACCATGATGTGAGGAAACCCAAGAAAGACCAGCGAACAGTGCATCTCTCTAGACCTGCTCAGTCTTTGCCTACCTCCCTCAAAAACAAAAATTATTCTCCAAATTTACAACATATCTTACCTTCTTTTATTTTTGTTTTACTTTCTTTTTGTTTTAACCCTAGCCTCCTTCTGAGAGTCAGCAGGCACTGTTGAAAGAAAATAAATTCTGGACCAGGGATTTAGCTCAGTGACACCGCTTCCTGCCTTGCAAGCACAAGGTCCTGAGTTCGATCCCTAGTACCAAAAAAAAAAAAGAAGAAGAAGAAAAGAAATTCTAGGAGAGTAGAATTTTCTTAATGACCACTGGGAACAAATTGAGACAGAAGAATGGGGTTTAGATGAAATCCATAATTTTATCTCACTTATGTGTTCCTAGCTGTGTTCCATTAGGTGAAGTACTTCACTTTTCTGAGCCTTGCATGGTTGTTGTGAGAACTAAGGTAAGCTAAGCAGTGCACCTGGCCATAGTAAATTCTCAATAAGTGATTGCTGTCGCTAGTACAGAGGTCACAAGCTTTGAGCTTCCTCTGCACCTCCTGACTGTGTAACTTTGGGTAGGTAGCTTCCCTTCTCTGAGCTTTTCCCATTCCCCTCTTCTCCAGACTCCAATGGAGGAGGATAATCTCCATGTTGTAACTGGTCTCTGATCTCTTCCACTGACCTTTTATAAACTCAGATTGAGACTGTGTGGCTAGATCTCAGAATCCATCCACATCTCTTGTCATTTACCAAAATGTCTGTAGGATGCTCACAGAATTAGCATATAGTGCTAAGCTCTCAAAGTCAGATCTTCCTGTGCTGACTTTTCCTTCCTACCTTAATGATAAAGCTCATTAATTTGAATCAACAAACATTTGCTGAGCTCCTACTCTGTGCCAGGTATTGTAGTGAGGAATAAGAGATGAACAGAACGTGGCCCCTTGGAATGCAGAGGCTGGGGGAGAGTTAATCTAAAACTGGATTTTACCATTTCCTCTGGGCTCCTTAAAGATCTGCTGAATCAGAGGCCCAGCAGGAAACCAATGGCATACTCAAATATGGTAATTGGGATGAGTTTAATAAAGTGTCTTATTTGCAAAGGCAAGGGCAAGGCTAGGGTAAAGCAACAGGGTGTGTGCTTAGTTCAGTACTCTAGAGCCTTCATTCCCAGTGTGAGGTGGAGAGTGGAGGAAGCAGATATCTAAAGCAGGGAAGAGTGGCTGTAGCTTAGCAGGACTTGTCTGGGGAGGAAGAAAAGCAAAGGAAATTTAGCCTGATCTCGGTCTCCTCTTACCCTTTGATTTCCTATTGTTGCTTCCATGGCTGAACCCAGTAGTAATCCAAGATGCAAGGGATGTAATCCCCAAGGTTGCCCTCTCAGGATATCCGAACATGAGGGGAGCAGGAGGAGTAGGGTGGAGAGAGGCTCTAGAGGGCCAAGTGGAGCACATGGGCGACTTGTTTGCTGTGGAGACTGGAAATGACACCCAGTGAAGTACGTGACCTTCAACCCTTCCACTCATGAAACTCCTTCCTATTAGCCCGGGTTGTTATTTCCAGGAACTGCTGTTGTTGAAACACCCTGAAAGTCTCCAAGGCCCTATTGAAATTCTCTCCCTCTCTCCAGCTCTCCTGGTAGCACTGCAAGATTACTGCAGCTCATATTCATCTGTCTCCGAAAGATTAAACCATCCCCTGGAAAAGGCCACTGTTTCCCAAAGGACAAGAGCCCATTTATGCTCATTCCTGCAAGAAACTGACTTTTCAGAAAAAAAAAAAAAAATGTATACTGGTTGATTTCTTTCCTGGCTTGGAAGAGAGCTGCTGTTTTTTTATTGGACTGGTGGTGGGTACACAACTTTGTGTATCTGAAGGACTTTTCTCACCAACATCAACTAAATCACAGAGTTCTGTTTGAGTAGAAATGTTGAAAAAATGAAAAACAACTACAGCAATAATCATGGCTGAGATTCATTTATTGAACACTATATGTTGGGCGCTATGTTGTCAAGTACTGTATACCAGTTATCCGATACGATTGTTGCATCAGCCTGCAGGGTCTTCTATTAGCAACCCTGTTGTTATAGGTGAGGAAACAGACTTGGGAAGGTTATATGGCCCATGAAAGGTCACACAGCTAGCAAGAGGCAGAGTTGGGAATAGAATCAAGTCAGAGTCTCCAAAGTAATAATTCTCAACTCAGCTCTATTTTGTCCTCTAGAGGATTTGTAGCAATGTCTAGAGGCATTGCTGCTTGTCCCAGTTGGGGAGAGGTGAAAATGACATCTAATGAGTGAAGCCCAGAGACATTTCCAAATGTCATACAATGCACAGGGCAAATCCTCACAATTACCTGGCTCCAAATGTCAGTAGTCCTGAGGTCAAGAGAATGCTGCTTTATCTATAGCCTTCCACTTTGTCCTACTGCACCACGCAACCATAGCTGCTCCACAGGTGGAGGAAGTGTGACAAAAGAGAACCTACAGCCAGGGCAACATTTGGAAAATACTGCTCTTCACCCTAGAGTACTAGTAGCTCTGAAAGTTTTTGCATAGGAAAAAAGATGTCTCAGTGTGAATTTGAAGAAGATGACTCTGTCTGCTACATGGAGCCCAGACTGAACGGCAGCAAAGGAGAAAAGCAGGAAGGCTGTTGAGATAATCAGGGAGCAACAGGGTGGTGATGGGGGAAACAGAGACAAGACAGATAGGTGGATTTGGGATTTAGGAGGCAAATTCACCAGGAATTGGTAAGGGGAAGGAGATATGATTACCAGGCTTCTGGTCTCAGAGACACGTTGGGTGTGTGAGCTATTTGGCTTGATTTCTACAGGCTCTATCTATCTATCAATCTATTTACCAAGCAGTTTGTTGAATGTCCCCAAAATGTTCATGTGTGAAAGGCTTGTTTACCAGTGTGGAATTACTGGAAGGTTTTGTGGAGGAGGAGCCTTGTGGGAGGTCTTTGCCCTCAAAGGTCATTGTGAGTCCTTGGTCCCAACCTCTTTCTCTCTTCTGCTTCCTGGCCGTGAGGTAAGCAGTTTGCTCTGCCTTGTGCCCTCTGCCTTTTGCTATCTGGGATGCCTGCCAGAGGCCCAAAGCAATGAGTCTACCAGTCTGGTACTGGAACTACCAAAACTGTGAACCAAAATAAACATTTTCTGTTCATAAGTTAATTATCTCAGATATTTCAGGATAGTGATGGAAAGCTGAGTAATGAATTGTTTATCTCTATCTCTCTACCTATCTAGTTTACCACAACTATCCATCTATATAACAAACAATGATGTTTCTAACAGAGAAACCAGCATCTGTAGAGTTGCTGAGAAAAGAAGAAAAAGTTGAGGCCCATTCTCAAGGCTGCCAGATATAGTTGTTCAAGATGTCAACAATGTGAATGATGCCCCATAGAGCTGAGAAGACCACTCGGCACCCTGCACATTCCTGTTTGTCAGGCTCTCTGGCCTGAGCTATTGATTCTGGGTTGATCATTCCTCAACTTGAGGAACAAAACAACTAAGATCAAATTCAGATTAAACAAGAGTCAAGTGAGCATGGTAAGTCAGCATCTCCAGCTCTCTGACAAGGAAGGCTTTTCCACACATGAAAAGTTAAAGAAGTCAGTGTGGCACCCACAAAGTTAGAGCCCATCCATAGACCTAATGAGAAGGCCTGTTTTAGCTCAAGAAAAGACCCATTTGACATTAAATGTTGTATAGAAATGAGGTCCCTGTCACCAGGAAAATCCAAGCTCAGGCATGCAACCTGCAGCCAAAGATGCCACAGAGGGATTTCAGCATCAATCAGATAAGACATTAGGCAGATCCCTTGAAGGACATGCTCTGTCCTGAGAGTGTAGAAAGCAAACAAGGCATGCTGATCTCTCCACCTTGGCCTTCATAAAGCCCAAACGGATTTCTCCAACGATTCTTAGGGTCAGCAGCACCAGCTGAGAAAAATTACGCCGACACTCCTGACCACATCACTTATTAAAAAACACTCCCTGCAGGGCAGGGAAAATCTTCCAGACGTTTTTTGAAATGTATCAGCGATTTGCTTGCAGTTGCTGACAGAACTTCAATAAATGCTCCCTCAATGTAAACGTGCTTTCTCTCTCTTCTCTCTAACGAGCATTTTATCAGCTCCCACCAACCTGAACACCCCCACGTTCTTTCCTTCCATCTGGGTATGAGCTGGGAAGAAAAAATCTGACATGAGTAAGGAGGTGACATAGGGACAGCCTTGCTCACACCCCTAGGTGAGTCAGGAACTACCCTGAGAAGCCTCACGAAGGCTTCTCTATCCAGTCCTTTCTCTGGGGCTTCAGGGCCCCTAGATCCCATTGTCCTGCTCTAAGCTACTCCACAGGCATCTCAGATTCACCAGGTCCTGAACAATGAAGCTCATGGTAATCTCCCTACATCCACTCATGCCTTGAGTCCCACTTTCCAGGGAATATCACAACCAAGCCGGACATCGAATCTGTTAAGAATGCCTTTGATCTCCTTCACTCCCCAGGACCTTAGTTTGGATGACCCAGAATCAAACCCTGAAACAAAGGTTGAAATACAAGAAGTTTGCTTGGGAAGTGCAGGAAACCTGAGATAGAGAAGAAGGAAAGTAAAGTCAAGAAGACCAGGAAGTCCAAGTGGGTGCTAATCAAGGCATCTGTGCTGCAGGCAAAGGAAGCTTAATTCCATGTGGGAACTTGAAGAAATTGTGTAGAAAAAGCCTCATAATTCCCATGACTTGGCTCAGGGCACTCTTGAGAGGTGTTAATTCCCCAACACACCCTGTATTACTCACAGACAGGTCCCTAGCTTCAGAAAAAGCCTTCCAACAAGAGATACAGGTACTGTAGTTGGAAGTAAACCTGGAAGTGGTGGGGCTCAAGGGAGATGGACAGGGCATCAGCAAAGTTGGCTACAACATCAAGTCCAGTGGATTCTGTAAACTAAACCTCTATTATTCTAGATTCTTCAAATTCTGTATTCCTCCATTTCTGTTCAGACCACCATTGGGCTTTCACAATATCACTGACTGGTCTCCCTGCTTCTATCCTGACAACCTAAAGTTCTTTTCCAAACTATAGCAGAAATGAGGTGACACACACTACAGTTACAGAGAAGACATGGGTTCTGGATTTCTCAGTCCCTTGTAAATACATGACTTCAGGGAATACATTTACATGTCTGTATCTGGTTTGTTGATTTGTTTGTGAGTACAATTCAGGCATAAAAATTGGGCATGAAATCCTACCTCTTAGATTATTGCAATGATAAATAAGGTGACACATGCAAAGTGCTTAGGATAGCTCCTGGCATATTGTGGATGTCCACGAAATGTTAGCTACTGTGATTTCTACAACAAAAATTTGATCATATTATTCCTTCAGA
The DNA here is from genome assembly GCF_000247695.1 of Heterocephalus glaber. Next base: position 15,198,714 of record NW_004624760.1, on the reverse strand, counting down.
GTCTTCCCCTCTGGGAACTAGTGCCTGCAGGGGTATGCTTTCTGAAACATCAGAAGTCAGAAAAACAGGAATGTTCTTAGAAGACACATTTTTTCCCAAAGATCAAAGATACTACTGGTGCAATAAGCATCTTGGGAGGAAGGGACAGGAGAGTGAGTGCTTCATAAGTTTGCTCATCATGGATGTTAAACCCAAAAACCCAAGCACAAAAGATGCCTACAGTTGACTCCTTCCCAAGCAAGGGAGGATTTGCAGTCAGAAAGGTACAGTTAAATAAGGACACAGGCCCACATCTTGGGTGGCAGTAAACACAGGCCCATGTCCTGGCCCTACAGTAGAATAGTTTTCTGAATCAAACTGACACATGATTAAATTCATCTCCAAGAGCTGGGTGCAGTGGTGCATGCCTGTAATCCCAGTACTCCAGAGGCTGAGGCAGGAGGATCGCCACGAGTTCAAGGCCAGACTGGACTACATAACAAGACCCTGTCTGAAAAAGACAAAACAAAACAAAAATCTATCTCCAGTATGTCTTTGAGCAAGTAACTTTCCCTCTCTGAACCTCAGTTTCCTGATCTATGAAGTGAAAACAATACCACCTACATTATAGTTACTGTCATGAGGATTAAATATTGTCATATATATATATATATATATATAATTCCCCATTATACAGCAGGTTCTCTGTGAGATTTCTTCTTTCTCTCCACCTACAATTACTAACAAGCTCCCTATCTTTGATCTCTCCATGATACAATGGAAATTACAATGCTCTCTTGAATATTTTGAATGCCCCATCTAACATCTTATCAATTCACCTTTCCACTGCAGTCATTAAAAGTGGAAACTACCTATCTGATGGGTGAAGCCTGACACCTCACATTTCTTGCTCCATCTGTCCCCTCAATTAACACCGGCACCCTCATGAGAACATCTTTAAAACCAAGTAAACTCGAGCCTGGTTCACAGATACACCAGTGCTCTTCAAAGTGAATGGCTACTGTGTTTCAGCCATACTCAGGGTGACCCCGAAGGATGGAAGTGAGGGAATTCCTCCCAGTGGGTGGCATTTTGAAGCATGAATTCAGTTGTTCACTTTGTGTAGAAGTAGAAAGGTGCTGAAGTATGAATATACATGGATTCCTGGGCAATGATAAATTGCTTAGCTGAAGGATCAGAGGCCCAGGAGGAACATGATCAGAAATTAGAGGAAGGGAAATCTGGGGAAGAAGCATGTCCATGTAACCACAGGTTTGGAAACCATATATACAGAACTTTGTCTCACATGACTGCACACAAAAGATCATTCAAACAGAAGCCTTTAATAACTAGATAGACAGGATGAATCGACCAGAGGATGCCAGCCAGCCTCTTTTCCTAGCCACTTGAATGTTGTTTAAGAAGCCCATGAACAGAGCAGTGGCCATACAGGAATGGAGGTATGCAGGGACTCGGAGGAGTGCACTTGTACGCATTAGACTCATCTAACTACTGCCACTGACAAACGCCAAAACTAACAGCAAAAGAAACTGAAAATAGGTCTTCAAAATAGTACCATGAAGACACCAGCCAACCACTTGTCGGCAGATTAATTACATCAGGCTCCTTTTATTGAAGACAGGGCAGCTAGTGGTCCATGTAGGAATTAATACCAAATCCAGCTATAAGTTCATTGTCTTTATCTCCATTGCATCTGCCCAGCACTACCAATTGTGGGCTTAAAAGAATACATGATTTGCCAAAGTGATATCTACAAAGCACTAAGATACTCATGAGAAAGCTCTGACATGTGGTGCATGGCCTCGGGAATTTGTATATTTCAATAGTTTATTAAAAGCTCTATAAAGAACCCAGCTCTAGGACGATGGCCTGCATGGTTGGGATACTGTCTTCCAGGACGAGGTACTTGGTCATTAACAGGTAAAATGCATAGGATTGTGAATCAACAGTAAAAGTAGGAGACTGAGAAATGTCACAATCTACAATCACAGTCAGCAATCTGGGGACCCGGGAAACCAGTCATGTAGTTCCAATGTGAGTTTGGAGGGCTGACAACTCAGAGAGTCGATGTTGTAAGTCCCAGCCCAAGGGCATGAAAAGACCAATATCTCAACTCAAATAGGCAGAGAGAAAATTCTCCCTTTCTCCACTTTTTTGCTCTATTCAGATTCCCAGTGGATTAGATGATGCCCACCCACTTTGTGGAGAACCAACTGCATTATCAGTCTGCCAATTGAAATGCAAATCTCTTCTTGAAACACCCTTACAGACAACTCAATTATAGAGGTTAGCCAGATATCTGGGACCCCATGACCCAGTCAGTTTGACACACAAAATTAACCATCACAACCCACAAACCTACTTTTTTTCCCATTTCCTTCCCTTCCCTTCCTTCTGTATTCTAAGTAGACAATTTTAAGGTATATTCTACATGGCTCAACAGATGGCCCCCAGTAGAATTGATCCTGGGTTTCCAAAATGTTAACCAGATCAATTACACCCCTTGGACTGGTCTCTTTCCCTTCCTATTTCACTGTCCTCTGAACCCTCTATGCCCCTGCCCCCTGTGAATCACTTTCCAAAATAAGCTACCTCTCTGTAAATTGGCTTGGGAAAATAGCCTGACCTCCCTGAGCCTCAGTTCCCATTTCTGCAAAGTGGGAAGAGAATTTCCCCTCTCGTTCTTAAGGCTGCTCTGGGCATTACCTGTAGAGTGCGGAGCCTGATCCCAATACACAGTGAGACCTCAGGCAAGTACCGAGAGAGCTGAAAAGAGAGACACAGCAGCATCTGACAACTTTTTAACAAACTATTAGAGCAGTGCATTTCTCTTCGTTTATCTTTCTTTTTGCCTCTGTCCCACTAGGTGCCCTTCATGCAAAACTATCAATTAGTGCGCTTTTCCACATCTGTGATAACTGGGAGGGGTCTGACGTTTCTCTGTTGAGGATGTAGGGGATGGGAGTTCAATTGTTCATTCATTATCTCTTTTCCAAGGGACGATCCCTCCATGAAGAGTCATTCACAGGTAGATGCAGCCCAGGAAAAAGCTGGAATGCAGTTCCCCAAAGACTGAGTCCAGCAGCAACTTCTTTTTTTTAAGAGTTACCTGGCTGTACCTCTGAATTCTTTAGGAATAGGACTTTGTTTTTCATTGGTCCTGGCATCTCTTTATCCAGAACCTCTAATATTGCATTCACAAGGGGCTAATGAATAATGTATGGTGACCTGGAAAACTCCAGGCGGGTAAATTAAAGATGAGCGTGAGAAGCCTGGATGCTCAGACTGAGCCGCAGCAGGAAGGTCTGCTATATACAGTCCATCCAGTGGTTCTCCACACTCTGCCTCCAAGGCACGGCCCACCTTCCTGAGGTTCAGCAATGCCAAGTCCTCTACACTGGCCTGTTAACTTCTGCAATGCCCCAGCTCTGACCTGGCTCCTCAGCAACCTCCAAACATTACACTTCTTACCCCCCATTTCCTCCACAGCTTATTAGGAAGTTAAAGCGAAACCTGACCACTATTCCTGCAATAATGTAATGATGAAACATGCTATATCACCCTTCCAGACCATAATTCGGAGATTTTTCTTAAAGATTGTGCTTGTGCAAAGATATCTGCAGACACCACTGAAGCAGGAGGAAGAGAAGGAGCTATTTATACTATCAAACTGCAAGAGCTGTGAGTGCAGGAATCTGTAAGAGGGGGATTCAGAACACAGCTGGTCTTGCTGTTTGCTTGGATGGATAATACAGGACTAAGGGCTTCCCCTCTGTGGTTTTAGTTTCCCATTCAAAAAATGGGAGAATTGAGGAGCAGATAAGCAAGTCTGCCGGAGTCACACAGTGAGCCAATAATAAAGCCACCAAGAGAACAAGAACTCTTTTCTTCCTCCAGTGTAGCCTTCTCCCCTACTCTAAAATGTCAGCCGCCCCGCTCTCAGGTAAGCCATCCACAGAAAGGGAGGGGGAAATAGATTTGCAGGTGATTTAAACCAGGGATGCTTCTAGGATGCCCTGCTCCCTCTGGGTAATTTATGGATGTGTGAACAGGATGATGGGCTCATTGCTTACAGCATGTAATTCAAAAACTGCAACTGCCCCAAAAAGATGGGTGAGAGGTATAAAAATATGTACATTTGATGGAGCATATATATGTGTTTGTAAATACAGTCTGTTATTGCTCAGTGTTATTATATATCCATCATCTTTCTTTGGGTTATTGGAAACATAAAAATCTTAAAGCACTAAAAACACAAAGAATGATAAGTCACCCAGGAAAGTGTATCTTCTTGGGGATGATTTTATGTCAGGAACAGTTTGTGCCTTCGGAAAATAAAGTCTTTGCATTGCCAGGGAGGTAAGAGAAGACAGAAGGTGGGGCTGGGACATGGAACCAAAGAGCCCCCAGGGAGAGGCAGGGCCTAGAAGCAGCAGGTTGGCCAGTGGAACAAGGTGAACATCAGGACAAGAGTCCAGCCCAGTGTAGATTCCATTTGCAACTCTGTGGCCTCAGGAAAGCCTTGATATTGAAACCTATTTCCTTACCCATAAGCTAGGGATCAGCATGCCCACTGGAACATAGTAGGCTCTACAAACACTAGCTCTTCCCTTTTAAGCCACACCTATTCTGAGCAAGTATCAAATGTGGCTGTACAAAAAAAGATGTTGATGGATCAGACCACCCCTTCCCTGACTCCCTCCCCACAGCCCAAGCATCCAAACCACAAAGTGGAACCATAAACTAAATTCCAAGCAGCAGACAGAGTCAATAGCACAGATGTGATTTTTAAGTGAAATTAACGATTTTTTGAATATAGATTTCCTCTCCAGGCCCTTCCTTCTATAACTTCACAGATTCATGCTTCTACATGCATATGGATAATGTCACTGAAGCCTGGCTTCTGTTATAAGTCAAATGTTAAGGAGGCCTCCAAGGGAAGCAAGGGGGTGGCAGGCTAGCAACAGGGGGGCCTGAGTGAGAGGGTGCTGTTGCAGCCATGAGAGAGGATGTGAAAGTACAGCAGGCTAGGAGACTGGGGTCTGGTTCCCCCACACCCCACAGCTCACTCTGTACTTATTCATATATCTGCCATTCTATACTAGGCTTCAGTTTGTGCATCAGAAAATCAGGGGGCTGGAATGAAACCTTCTTTATGGCCACTTTAGGGCTTCTCTTTCAGGGTGAGCTCGGAATGATGCACACTTTCTTTTGTCCAGCGCTGAATCCTCAGTACGTAAAATAGTAGAAATGGGCCAGGTACATCATAGAGATTTGGAAAATGTTGGCTTCATTCAGTAATTTTGCATGTGTTTTTCAAAAACTCTGCTTAGATGACTCCAGGGGCAATAGATCAATTACATTAATGATCCCAAATAATAGCCTCTCTGTGTCTACAGCCTTTACAATTTGTTCCCTCTTGGATCTGGATTTGGCCATGTTTTCTTTTTTCTACCTGTAGGAGAGAGAGTAGCAACTTAACACAAACAAAAGTTCCCCAGAGCATGTGCATTACTCTGCTTCTCTCGCTTGGGCCCAGCCACTGTCCTTGCTTACCTTCTAGAGGAAGAATGGCATATAGGTGAATGAAAAGACATCCAAGCACAGTCAGGCCAGACGAGACAGCCCTCGGCTGCCTTGCCAGCTGACCATGGACATGTGAGCAAACTAAGCTCCGTTGGCCAAGCCTGGCATCGAGCAGCAGGACCTCCCGCCAATCTATAGATTCATGAGTAATAATAGGGGCTATTTGTTATAAAGTAATTGCTAACTGATACACTAGATAAAAGGAGATTTTCGTCTAAAAATTGCATGCTGGGAGAAAGCAGAATAGCCAAGCCTCAGAAAAAGAAGCAAACATGCAAAAAATTGTGGGTTCAATGCTAGCCTTGGCTGTCAGTCACAAAAACTCCTGAACCTCAGATCTCATGCTCTGAGCTTGCAATGCTTTAGCTGTTCTGGAACACCTGCTTGTTCCTCACTTCTCATCTGTCAACTTCTACACACTCCACCTACATACAGGTTTCCTCCTTTTTCACTTCTGTAGCTTACATCAAAGTGCAAAGGGCAGAGGGCAAAGGTCACTGTATCATCATCCCAGTCTCCTCTCTCTCTCTCTCTCCCTCCCTCCCCGCTCTCTTTCTATGAAGGCCTTTTAGCCCCTGTCCTGCTATGACCTGCCTGACTCAATGTCATGGCCTCACTCAGTGCTATGCTTGCAGCTCAGCTAAATTTACAGGAGAGACGACCAGGAATGCTATATGTGTACATGCATTTGCATACATGTGTGCATTAGGCAGCTTTCTATCCCTATAATAAAATACCTAAGATAACCAGCTTATGAAGAGAAACAGTTTATTTTGGCTCACAATTGGGAGCTTGAGTCCACGTGCAATTGGCCCCATTCCTTTGGCACTATGGTACAGTAGCACATCATGGCAGGAGCACGTGATGGAACAAAACCACTTATCTCAAGGCCAGAAGGCAAAAGAGACTGAGGATGTGATTTGGATCTCCCAGTCCCCATTAAAGGTGCACTCCCATTGACCCAAAGACCTCCCACCAGGCCCCACTTCTTAAGTTTCTACTGTCTCCACAAAACACTAGCCTGGGCCCAAGCACCCAGACACATGAGCTTTTGGGAACATCAGCACCTGAATTCTAGCAATGTGTACAGTATATGCATGTTTGTGTATGCATGTATATCTATACACCCATTTACACACACACACACACACACACACACATATGGAGAGAGAAAGAGCCAGAGAGAGGAGATACGAAAGCCTCAAAACAGCGTTTGCACTAGATGGTCTATACAAGCCTAAGATGCTTTCATTCCCTTATCTAGAAGCTCTGGGAGGTACAGCCACTTGCCCAAGGTCACAATGGAAGTCTCAAACTCAGGATCTCTGCCTCTTCATCCAACCCCTTTTCCAATACACTCTCTCGCATTTCCTCCTGGTCCCCCTCCCTGAGGAACTGTAGTGAAAGGCTTCAGAAAAAAACACAACACAAATGCAGGAGAAGCACCCACAGCCCCTTATGTACCAGCTCTCAGACCTGATTGATCCCCACAATCCGGAATGAGTTCCAGCTAGTGTCACATTATTTACTGGCTGTTCTGCACAGTTCCCAACTGCAGGTCTGCTAGTGACAATAAACTCCATTCTAACATAGCAACAGCTTAGAAATTTTCTGCCACAGTTTTCTGAACAAAATGAGAGATTGGACAGGAGTAGGAGCTCAGAGGCTGTTGGAAGACTATTGCAAGGAATTTACTGCCAGGAATTTATCAATTGAAGATGGAAAATACGAATGGTGTGAGATGTTCACACTGTGCAGAAGACCAGCTGGGCTGATACACACCCATACCCAAATGGGCTCAGTAAGCAACATCCAAATTCAACCTGAGTCAGAATAGCCCCTCCACTGAGTACCTACTCAGTAGATAACCTTTAGCTGGCCTCTAGAGTTACAAAAGAACTCAGATGGTCTCTGAAGGGGACACTCACATTTACTGACCATGTGACCATGGGAAGAGTTCTCCCCTGTAAAATGGGCATGATAACTGTGCCTGTTTCTAGGATTGTCATGAGGCTCAATACAGAAATCCATGTTTAAGTACTAGCACACGTCTTGGCACAAAAAACAGATGCTCAATAAACACCAACTCTGGCCTACATTTGGAAAAAGACAGCCTGGTGGAAGTGGAGGAAGGGCATGGCATACAAAAGTCTAGAAGATATAAAAAATTTTCATGTGTAAAGAAGGAAAAGATCAGCTGATCTGTGTGAAGGATGGAGTTCAAAGAAAGGAAGGGTGTAAGGTAAAAAAAACTAGAGAGAAAAGCAGAGTCCAGAAAGTAAACACCCTTGCATTTCACATTATAAAGCCTGAGGTCATTACCTAGGCATCTGCGGAACATGGAAGGATTCTGAGCCCAGAAATAGCATTTTATAGACATTCATACTGAGGTGAGAGTGACCGATATCTTTACAAGTATGGACTACCACTTTTCTAGGAATATTTGCTCCTTTACAAGGGATGATTCCTCTGGTGATAACAACAGTAGATAACACAACATGCATACTGTGTGAAAAAGACATCTTTCATTGACTCCCAAACTTAAAACAACCCTATGTGGCTGCTTGATATCTTACCACCATGCCCATTTTGCAGATGGGAAAACTGAGGCACAGAAAAATTAACTAAGCCATTGCCCTTTAACTAAGCAAGGGAGCTAGATCTTAAAGGCAGGAACCATGGCTCCTAAGTCCATACTCTTAGGTATCGCACTGCCACCCTTCTTAGAAAAAGCACCAGTTTTTAATGATTTACCTCCAACAGAAGCAAGGCTCCTTGATAAGGTAGTGACAGACCCAGACCCAGCTTGCTTTGAAATCTGCCTGACAATGAGCAAGCTGCTTTTCTTCTCTGGGCCTCTGCTGCCCATCTGAAGTACAGAGGCCTTCCAGCTCTGATATGCTTGGGTCCTGGGGTTTCCTAAGTGCAGAGAGTAGGTATCTACCATGTTGGATTATGCAAATGGGAATCAGTTCTCAAAGCTTGAGCAGGAAAGTGGGTCTGGGACAGAAATGGGGCCGTCAGGGTGCCTGTGGAGACCTGACCGAGGTCAGGCAGAAGGTAAACACTGCCACGTCATCCCAGCCTAGCTATGTAAGGGCCATCAGATAGCACCACAACTGAAAGAGCTCTGAGAGGTTACAAGTCAAGGGCTGTCACACTTATTTTTAGTTTTTTATGTCTTGCATGGGATGCGTTGTATAACGCTGACTTTAAAAAGCAATGTTTTATTTGTGTGGATTTATTTTATAAATATAGATTATAACCCTTATCTATTATGAAGTCAATCAATAAGAACAAGGCTGTTTTGATTAAATAAGTTGAATGTTCAGTTTGATTCAAAACTGCAATTGTCATCTGTAACCTCTGACTTCACACTTTTAGTGTTTATCAAAACAGCCTGATAATTTTCATTAGTTTTGGTTGTACAGTATCTTGAAAGCCTGATTTACACAGATGAGGAGCTGCAAATTCTGATGACCTAAGAGAGAAAAAAAAAAAAAGCAAGTAAAGATGGTTTGCAATCTCTGAATATTCTTCAGAGTGATCATCCAAGGGCATGAAGGGGAGCCAAAGAGATTTACCTGAATTATACAAAATACCTGCTTGCAGATCAGGTCCACGATGGAGGGCTTTGCTATCCACGCATTTATTCAACAAATGCCTTGAGTGCTGACAATGGCCAGGTGTGGCTCTGAGCTCCCCAAGATGCAGCAGAAAGCAAAATCAAAGCAGCTTTTTCCTACTGAAGCTGAAAACATTGACCTGTGTGCAGTGGGCACCCTATAAGTAAGGTAGATCTATAGTATAATAGCGAATGCTGTAGGAATACATAAAGCCAAAGCAGGGTAAGGGACTGTGGAGTAGAGGGTGATTCCATCGGAAATAGGTCAAGGAGGCCTCACTTGGAAACCTCTGAGCAGAAGTCTGAAGGAAAGAGAGAGCCTGTCCCGAGACAGGGCCTATGCCTGCCAGCCAGAGCCACTGCCCCTGCAAGCTCAAGGAAGAGCAAGGAGGCCTAGGTGGAGCATCCAGAGGAGGCCAAGCAAGAAGGAGAGCTGTGGAAAATAGGCAGAAAGGGGCAGAGAAAGGCTGGGGTGGGCCTGGGAGGTCATTCCAATGTGGGGTAAAAAGCGATGCCATTGGAGAAAGAACTTTCAACAGAGTGGCAGTGTCTGCTTCTACTGCATCACTCAGGTTGCTGGGCTGAGAACAGAGCATAGGGAGCAAGCATGAAAGCAGGAAGATGGGAAGTGACCCAGCAAGGGTGGCAGGCGGCTTGTACCAGTGCTGGTGACAATTATGAGACATGGTTGGATTCTGGGTATGCTTTTAAAACAGAACTGCAGGGAGATCCCAACTAGCTCAACGAAGGGTATGAAAGAAAGAGAACAGCAAGAGGGAACTAACTCCAAAGTGACCGAGCCAGAAAATGGCACGGTGGAGCTGCTGTCACTAGAGACAGGGAAGACGAAGGGGGAAGTAGGTATGGATGGCTGCAGGCCCAGAGTGGGACTTGGAATATGTTAACTTCAAATCCCTGTGAGAAAGCCAAGGAAAGCTGGGTAGAGGGGTCTGGCATTGAGGGAAGTGATTCAACCTGGATATAACACCTGGAGACTCACCTGTTGCAGACTATGCTTGAAGAGGTGAGGGAGACAGTGTGTGAACACCAAAGTAGTGGGTGTGGACAGAGAAGAGGCACAGAGAGGAGCCCAGGGCTTCCCAACACTGAGAGATCAGGGAGGGAGGAGGAGCCAGCCAGGAGAGGGTAGAGGTGGGAAGTGGAAATCAGGAGAGCCCTGTGTTCTGAGCCACTCAGGGACAGTGCTTGAGAAGAAGGAAGCCTTCAGCTGTGACAGATGCCAACAGCACAAATAAGAGGCTGAGACCACACCACTGGCTTTAGCCACACAGAGATCACAGGTCTTAGGTGACCTTGCCGAAGCCAGTTTTGATGCACTGATAAGATCAGAAGTCTGACCCTGTCACTGAAAGAAGGAACTAGAGGGGAGGGATTGGGACATCAGTAAAAACAGATCTTTGCAGAACTTTTGTTATAAAGGGGACCCGAGAAGTGATACAGCAGCTGAGGGGAGACGTGAAATGAGAATGTTTATCTGTTGTTTCAACACAGGAAAAATCCTGGCATAGCGCACATTGACATTCAGGTCCAGGAGAGAGGGAACGTGTGATGCTGTCGAGGGAGGGGAAGGTGGCTTCGCCTTGGATGAATGTGGAGGGGAAAGGTGGTCTCGAGGGTAGAACAGTGCAGAGGCGGTGACAGAAGAGAAGGCAAAGCACCTGACCACTTAGGCAGGGCTGCAGGGTGGGCGGAAGCCCAGAAGCCTGGGAAGCTCTCCTCTGATTGCCAGCATTGTCTGTGAAATGGAAATATGTCCTCAGGAGACAAGGAGGAAGGAAGTGTGAAACATCATCTAGATGAGAGGGACAGCGAATGGACCAGGGAAGTGATCATGGTTGCCAGGCAGCATAAGAGCCCACAGGAGACTCAGGCTCCAGAATCAAAAGGACACAGTCAGCCTGGATGCATGCTCTTCTCTAACCATATTTGGCTGCTTGAGGGCAGAGAAAATGTTAGGGTTTTGCTAAGTAACTATGAGAAGGACGGGAGTCAAGGGTGTAGACTCTGGAGCTATGGTATCCAGTTACAAATACTTGCTCCCCCACTCACTATCTGCAATCTTAAGCAAGTTATCTAACCTCTAACCATCATTAGGCTCTTAAATTAAAAACAAGATTTGGGGAGATAGAAATACTCATTACACTCATTTGAATATGATACATTGGCTACATGGATCCAGTGATCATACTGGTGACACATGTCTCTAACCCTAGAACTCTGGGAGGCTGAGGCAGGAGGATCCACAGTTCTGGCCCAGCCTGGGCAACTTAGTGATTTAGCAAGACCCTGCCTCAAAATAAAAACAGCTGGGTAAGTAGCTCAGTATGAAAGCTCTGGGTTCAATCTGCAGTACCACACACACACACACACACACAGAGATAGGTATATAATGCTGTATATATGCTATATATAGTATATATCATATATACTGTATATATATAATGTTTGTATTCCAAATATGTATAAATATTATGTCTATTTGATGTTTTAAATTTTTAAATAGGCAAATGTATATACAGTACTTAGCATAGAACCTAATGCATTAAAAGCTCTCAGTGAATGTCAGCTCTTTTATTATCAATTATAATTATCAATTATCAATTATTATTATCACTTATTATTGTCAGTTCTGAGGAAGCCAACAAAGGAGCTCCTCGACCAGTCCACATCCTCACTATTTGGCACAAAACCCTTGTGAAAGGTAATATTAGGAGATAGTAAGGCTTATCGTATTTTAAACCTCATCTGGCCAATTTCGGTTGGATCCACCTTCAAAATTCCCTGTCCAATTTATCTTCTTTTTTTGCTGTTGAGGCTGAACATGAAGTTTCAATTTCCCTGCTGACACTTTATCTGCTGTCATAGCTCTGACAACTACAAGTCAGCCAAGAAGCGCTGAAAACATACAATAATTTGACATCACAAGGTGCCACTGGGCTGCCGAGTGCCCGTCCCAGGGTGGAGACAGCTGCTTCTGGAGACCGGAGCCTCAACTGGAATGGCTACCGGCCTTGTAGCTGCGTTGTCAGCCCTCTGCTCCTCTGCTGATGCTTCTGTAGGGGCAGCCACACCCCGGAGTGGGGCCTGTTTGCTTGTTTGTTGCTATTTAGTCCATGTTAGTGATACAGAATGGTCAGGTTCATTTGAGGACTTTGGCACTTGCAGTTAGCATATCTTCTCAATTCTTAATTCCATTCTTCTTTCTGTTTCCCTCCCACTCCCCTGATTCCCTCCTTCTAGTTTCTTGTTATCTCTTCTTCCATTTATTCTTCATTCATTCATTCATTCATTTGGTTTCTCATTTAGGAGAAACCATTTCTGAGTCTGGCTTATTTTGATCTCGAGTTTCATGAACTTTCCTGTGAATGGCATGATTTCATTCTTCTTTATGGCTGAATGACATTCCATTGTGTATGTACACCACATTTTCTTTATCCATTTATTCATTTCCACAATTTAGCTGTTGTTCATTATGCCACCATAAACATGCACATGGGTACAGAAGGTTAATTTTAATTATTATTTTTATGTTGATTTTAATTGATGAAATTATATTTGGAGCAATTTTTAAAGAGGATTTTGCAGCCGCAAGTTCGCTACTAAAGATCCATTTACAATAGGTTCAATTTTGTGGACAAAGTAAGTGAATCCAGCCGCAGATGGGTGGTAGGTGAGGAAGACAAGGGAAAGTCCTTTGATGGGTGCTTCGATGTTCTCAGAACAGGCAGGGGGTTCCTGGCCCAAAGCGAGGGTGGTCAAAGGAGCAGAACCAAACACACCCTCAAGGGAAGCTGAGCACTTGCACACCGTGGGAACTACACCCAGGGAACTATGTGTTAACCTGCAGAAAGCAATGGATTTGACAAAGTGCACTGTTTTGTGCAGCTATTAAGAGCACCATCCCTGTAGCCAGCTGCCTGATCTGGGGGATGTCATTTAACCTCACTTAGCCTCAGTTTCTTCATCTGAAACGTGGGGATGCTTACAGTACCAACTTCCTAAGGTTGGCGTGAGAATTCAGTACATAAATCCATGGGCACCCTGCAGAACATGGCCTGGGAACAGAATATGATAAAAGTGGTAGCTGTGATTCTTATTGTTTTTAAGAATTTAAATAATATATGGACCAAGGATTAGATTACTGGAGCTCCCAAAATGCTTCCTTGGGACTCTCTGATTCACCTGAGCATTGTTTTATAACCTCTGATGGGATCCACCCCTGTTGTTATAAATGAGAAAACTGAGACCCAACAGGTGAGTTGTCTTACAGTGACAGGGCTCATGTCCCTCTCTATTGGGCAGTTAGTAGGGCCTATCCAAGCTCAGGCCTCCCTGTGCTGGCCCTGGAAAAAAAGCCAGAGACTCTTTAAACACTACTGGGGAGCAGAGTCTCAGGCTTTGATCCCAAAGTGAGACCTACATCAAGCCATGGGGTAGTTTACCAGCAAGGTTGGAGGAGGAAGTCATGAGTCCTAGGCAAATACAGAAGAGAAAAAGCCTGGGAGAGGTCATCATATGGGACTCATTCAGAAACAAAGCATTCAGGAAGCCCCCAGTGGACTAGCAAGAGGAAATGGAGGGAAAACATATTTGAAGGTCTTGGTTTAGGGATGAGGTCATTAGTCCCCAGCATCAGTATTATGGAGACAGGGTTAGGAACTCAGAATCCCAAGCCCCACCCTGGACCTACAAGCAACAGTCAGCTTAGATCTTGACAAATTCAGAATATCATGCGAGCATCTCATTTATTCTCCATGGCATCTCTGACTACACATAATGAGTAGGGCCTATTACCATCACCCATTTTACACATGTGGAAACAGGGAGGCTTGGTAAGGTCAGCCCGTGTTCAGTGACACCCTGACAGTGTATAGTGGACAAGATTGTGGAGCCCAAGGTCTCTGCTCTTTCCATGACATTGAGCTACCATCTCCTTGGCACAACAGAGAGGTGCATGAGCTCAACTGGGAAGAAAAGGGAGAAAAGAGAAATACTAGCTAGCAATCCCATAGAACCTTCTCATAACACAGTGCAGGAACCAGGGAACACTACAAAAATTCACTCAGCAAACATTTGCCAAGTCCATATGGTAAAAGCCGGGGTATGAAGAAGGTCATTGTGTCTGTGCTCAAGAAACTTGGGTCTGGTTGGAGAAACAGGGGCAAACCAGAGGTTCCTGTGACCCACATACCAAACTTGGTGCCTCATCATTATCCTGCTGCTTTCCTGTCCTCCTGCTTTCTCATTCTCCCTCCTGTCCTTTTTTGGTTTTATTTTCTCCTATGAAGATGTAAATGGACACCTCCAAAGAGAAGCAGCAGCAGCAGTTGTCATCCCAGTGATGGCTCTAATGGGAAGAAATGATGCATCTCAGCCCCCTCTAAACCTGGGGTCACTGACATACCTGTCTCTGTCTAAAACCTGAGCTCTGACTCATGACACCATAAGATCACAGCCAGAAGAGTTCCTTCCAGGGTTCTCTGACATCCTATCCTTATTTGAAGTCTCTGTCTTCCTTTCTTGTTGTTGAGACACAATGCTAAATAAGCATGACTTCAGAGAGGAGAGGTTCATTTTGGCCCATATTTTAGCTTATAATCAGCTGGTTCCAAGACAGGACAGCATCACAGAGGGCCATGGTGAAGGAGAGCTCCTTGGGGTATGGCAGAGAGTAAGCAAAGAATGTCACGGAAGGAGTGGGAAGGAAGATAAAACCTTCCCACTCACACCCCCAATGACTCATTCTTCCAACTAGACCCAATTTCCTAACAGCAAGTCATCTACAAGGCCCTCAAAGCCTTTTCTGAGAGCACGTGAGGCTCTTGGGGGACATCTAGCTATAAACTGTAACAGCCTTCTTACTCCCAGTGAGCAAGTGGAGGCCAATTCCCCAAGTAGAGTCCCCCTAGGGAAGCACTGGAGCAAATGAGCTCACCAGACCAGTTCAGGCCTAGCCTGAACCAACCAAGGCTGGATTCGGAGCTTCAAAAGAGATGTATTAAATAAATTCATGTATATTTTACCAAAATGAACCTTAGCATTCTGTATTATAACCTACACACACACACACACACACACACACACACACGCACGCACAGCAATATAATTAGGAAGGAAATGGGATAGGGTGGGAATTCAGGCTTGTAATGAGAGAGATCAAGTTTGTGACAGCCCTAGAAGTATTATTTTTGCAGCACAGTCCCAGAAGACAACAAGGAAAGTGAACCCAAAGAAAATAGGGCCACAACTGATCACAGACTTAATGGAAAAAGCAATTGCAAGGAAGAATGAGCCCAGTTAAAGGCAGAGTGAACATCTACATACACATATGCACACAAAAACATCTGGAAGGAAGTAAGGGTTAATCCAGCTGGGGATGGGATGTCTTGGTGCTAATTTGGAAGATGATGGGCCATCAGGTGGGCAGGAAGAGTGTGGGTGTTCTTCCCAATCACCATCAGCAATTTGAGATTGGCAATGAGCTTGCTGAGGCAGATATCTGCCCATGGGCTTTGCCTCTGTTTCCAACCTGTTGTTTAAGAAATTCCTGTTGTAGGTCCAGGGATTTAGCTCAGTGGTGCCACCGCCTCCCCTGCAAGCTCAAGGACCCAAGTTCGATCCCCGGTACAAAAAAATAAAATTCCTTTTCTCTCCACATCTTCCTTCCCTGTGATCTTTATGACTTTTAACAGAATTGCAAACTTTATCCCAATCCAGCCCAAACACCTAACTTAACAGAACTTTTGCAGCAATGAACACAAGACGATCCCTATTCCAGAAGGCAGGGGTATTGGGGTAGCCTGAAACACTGGACACAGCTTTGTTGCCCTATTTGAACCAACAGAAAGTAAATAAGGCCATGGGGAACATGGACCTAAAAAGCCTGCAATTCTTCTCTACATTGTTGGAGAAGGGACTTTATGATTCCTATAAAACCGAGATGTAAGTCTTTCAAAATCACCAGGTTGAGATTGGTTTGAGATATGATGTGACGTTCTCCCTCAGAGTCTCTTAAAGTCACTAAAATGTAGGAAAAAGTGCCTTTTTCTTTCTAGGTTACCTTGGCCCCACAAACACAGGGAAAATGTCCCAGCCTCAGGAAAATAATGCAACAACAAGTCATATCAATAAGTCTTCATACCCAAATTATGAGCTTCCTGTTTTGCTGATGAGTAAACTGAGGCTCAGAAAGATAAGCAACGTCCCACACAGGTACAGACCTTAATGTAGTTCTGCTTACCCCAAAAACTATTCTTCTGCTCTCTTCTGTAGCCTTCCCAAATCCACTCCTAAAGTATTAACAGCAGTCAGCACTTGGGCATAGAGTTTTGAGCAATGTTTGTTTTTGCCTCTTGTTTTAGGTACAGTCACTAAATATTCTACAATAAGCATATTGCCTTTGAAATAAGAGTTAGAAAATTAGTACCGATTATTTTAGAGAGAAAAGGAAAAGGCACGTTGGGCCCACTTTATCCCCAGAGAGGAGAGCTCATGGGGAACCTTTGTGGTTCTCTGGCTTGGATTTACCCTGGGCTGTGCTCAGACCTTCAACACAAAAGAGAACACAGCAGCATCCACGATGAGCAGAGACCACACACACACACACACACACACACACGCACACACACACACACACACCAGCCCCAAGGGTAAGCCTGTTTATAAAAGTGGCCCAAATGCTTTTCTGCCAATTTATTTGTGTCTGCAGACTGCTCACCACTCTAGGAAGCAGCAACCAGCAAGTGAGTTTTGATTGACTGAAAGTGTTTGTTGATGTGATCATGCCTGTAAGGGACCATGTCTCTGGTGTGCCCTATGGGGCCGCTTTTCTCCTCTTCAAAAGCCCTGGTCTGGCAGGTGACACTGCAGCATCCTCCCCCGCCCGACCTCAGACCCACTTTGTTCTTTACTACCCAGAGGCAGAGGGTGACAGGAGGTCCCTCTTCCAGTGCAGACTGGTTGATACTGAGGTAGAAAGAAGCAGCACAGGTTAGAATGTGCAGTCAGAGGCCACTTCACAGCATCCTTGAAATGCTTCATTATATCACCAGATTGGGACATATCCGGTCCTCAACCTTGCCGGCTACGGAATGCCTGCAATTCAATCGTGGCCACATTGAAGATCCAGAAAGAAAGCATACAGCAACCAGTGGGAAAGCTGCCCTTGGTCCCATAGAGTCCCCAGCTCCTTGGCACCAGGTTGAAGACCTCCCCTTGTGTGTGTTCTTGTCCAGAAGCTCAAAGCTGAACCTGGGCAACTGAGTGTTCATGTGTGCAGCAGGCTGATTCCAGGAAGAAAGGAGCATCTGGGCAGCATCTAAGAGTCCACAGAAGGCACAGGTGTCTCATGGCCCTTTAGTCAGTAGTGCCCAAGGTTAAACACTGCCCTCTGTGCTCTCCCAGGTAGCCCACCACAGATGGGGCTTTAGGCTAGGTGGTAAAACGACACCATCAGAGCCGTAGCATATGGGGCTTTGTGGGGTTTTTGTCTCCTGCAGATTCATTGGCTGCCCAGCCAGTCTGCTATTTGCATACATCAGTTTAATATTCAGAAGAGGCAGATGGGACCTGTCTCAGTTGGCTTTGCCTGATCAAAATCCATAACATAAAAAGAGAGAGAAACACATACGAAGCGAATCATACACTTAAAGAAGTTTAAAAGAACCTGGAGATCATGTTCTCTTGGTCTATGCCCACTGTAGACTTCTCTGACCCAGCATCAAACTTCCCCACTGAGCCCCACCCTAGGTCAGTCCCCGTCAGCATCGTATGACAAGTTGCCACCCCAGCCAGTTGGAGCAGGCATGCAAGATAATACTTATTTGATATCACCAGTAAAATCCTATCCATTTAGAAATGGGGAAACCAGGCATACAGAAAGGGAATGGTGTGGTTGAAATCATGCAAGAAGCCATGACAGTGACAGGTAGAATTTAGAACCATATGATTCCTATTCGAGTGTTCTTTCTACTGTACTAGAATAAGTGTTCTAGAATCTTGGAATCAGGTGAGGTCAGAAGGAGATGGAATAGAAGGTCATCCTATGAGAAAAACAGTGGCTTGGCTTATGATGATCCTGTGTTCAAACCTCAGGAGCCGTGTATTCTTCAGCAAGTGACTTCACGATCTCTTTCCCTCAGTTTTCCTACCTACAAAAATGGGGTAACTTCTACCTTACCAAACCATTGTGATGCCCAAGTGAAATGGTGCCTAACACAGTACCCAACACAGACCAAGAGTGTATATTGGGATTTCACCCTGCCAACCTCAGGCTCCTGGTGTCTTCCCTCCAGGAACTTCTTCAGCCAAACTACCTCTTGTTCTCTTGATTGCCTTCAGTGACAGATCAGCTTTGGTCTCCACGGTTGCTCAGACCTGTTTATTGAACAGTTAACTTCCATTGCCTGCAGGTCTCCACTTGGCATTGGCAAGAGCTGCCACTGAGGCTGCATTATCAAAGCACCTGAGCTCTCTCCATGCTGCCTGAGATGCCCTCAAAACTCTGTTTCCCTTTGTCAGTTCCTGGGAAAGGGTGGCAACATTTTCTGAAAGCTCCACATGGCTTCAGTGGTTAGATGCCAACTGAGTAAATTATTACGGAAGCTCCGAAAGGCTGCTCTGACTCTTCCACCAGCTGTGAGCTCTTAAGGGAAATGCCTCAGTCTCATTCAGCTCTGCATCTTCTGGGTCCACATCTGTTTATCCACAGTAGGTACTCCTGATGAGCTGCATTACTGATTCTCCATCTTTCCCTGTATCTTCACCCTTGATTGTAACTTATTAATATTCTCTCACTATACATGTTCTGGCTGGACCATGTGTGTTAGTCACCTTTCTGTCACTGTAAGGAAATTATGCAAGGCAATTCACTTATTTAGAAAAGGTTTATTTTGACTTGTCATTCTAGATTTTCCAGTCCAAGACCAAGTGCTCTGCAGGCTTCGTGTCTCTGGAGAGGGTGATGCACCTTACCAGGTTTGTGAGTCACAGCAAACCTCTCACCTCATGAGCCAGGAAGCAAAGAAAGAATAGAAAGAGGCTGAGGTCTCACAATAGCCTTCAAGGGCACATTACTAGTGATCTGAGGCCCTTAAAGGTCCTACAACCTCCCAGGAGCACCATCTGGGGATCAAGCCTTTAATTCATGGTCTTTGGGGACATCCATTCAAACCATAGCACATGTGACTTGCTTTTGCCAATAAGATGTGTGTTAGATAGATATTGCTGAATAATAAATTATTCCAAAACTTGGGAGCTCAGAACAACACTTATTTATTATCTCATGCTTTCTTTGGGTCAATACCCTCAGCACAGCTTCCTAGGGTCCATTGCTTCAGAGTCACTTGCATTCACAGGATTACAAGAAAAGGGTTGAACCTGCCTCTGGTCATCCTATGGCTCATCTGGGGAAGGTCCTGCTTCCCAGCTCCTGTGGGTCTTTGGTAGAATTTAGTTCCATACAGCCTGTTAGCCAGAGGCAGCCCTCCATTCTTCGCCACATGGGCCACTTCACCAAAATACATAAGTACACCATAGAAAGGATCTTCTAGCAAGACAGAAGACCCAGTCTCCTGTAAACTTAATATCAAAAGCTCATCAGTCTTGGTGTATTTATCCATTAGGAAGTCGTGGATCCTGCCTATTTCCCAAAAGGATGAATGCCAGGAAGTAGGGATCAATGGGGAACATTTGCGAAGTCTGCCTACCACATGCTGTTTGCAGAGGTAGCCAGCAGTACATTGAGAGGCACGTGTACACTTGGGCTTCCTTGTTCTTGTGGGAAGGATGTGCCTTGGGTAACCCGTTTGTCCTAGAAAGAGAATGAGA
The DNA here is from genome assembly GCF_000247695.1 of Heterocephalus glaber. The sequence continues at coordinate 15,178,655 of NW_004624760.1, read as the reverse complement.
CACATGGCCAGATCTAAGTCCTCTAACCAATCCAGAGCACAGTCCCAAGATAAAGTCTAAAGAACAGCCAAGACCAACACAAGTACCCAGTGGAATCTAACCCAAAGCAGGTAAACCTGCCAGAAGCCACTAAAGTTATATGGTTGTGATGCAATGAAAGCTAACATAACATGAGCAATAAAAATATTAATGCTATTTCATATCTCAGTTTCCTCATCAGCAGCACAGATATATTTATATTCTACAAGACCATTACGAAATCTTAATGAGTTAATATTTCCAAAATATTTACAACAGTTCCTGATGCATAGTAATCAATCATAAGTGCTTGTTAAATTAAAATAAATCGATCACTAACAGCTAGCCTGAATGTTTGCCAGATGTTAAGCACTTTATATACATTGTCGCATTTACTCTTCAAAACAATCTTATGAGATTGCTACAATTATTATCTTTTGTAAATGAGACTTAGAAAATTTAAGAAATTGGCACAAATCACACAACTAGTACATAGGAAAGCCAGGATTTGATTAATGGTCAGTTAAATAAAATCTAAGATCAAAAAACTAAGAAGACAGCGTCAGCGGTAAAGTGGTTGAAAGAGTAATGAGAGGTACAAGAAGGTGACAGGTTGTTTCAGAGCTAAGCCTTCTAGTGCTGGGCAGGTGCCAGACCATTCCTTTAGTTTATCTCTTTGTATGCCTCATGGGGGCCAAAGGAATGAGCCAACAATGACAGAACAGAGATGTTAAGGAAAGAAATCTGAAGGAACAACAGGAGAGATGTTTGCAACAAGGAAGACCACTGGACATGGGAATTCATGGCTCCAGGGGACAGATCTAGGTCATCCGGGTGGAAGTTCTGAAAGGGAATCAATGTAAGGAAGAATTAGATAAGAATTCTGGCTACTAAACCACACATAGAATGCCAGTGGAGGCAATGAGCTCGACTAGAAATGTGCTAGCCGATGCTAGAGGCTCATATGCCAGGGATGTTGTAGAAAGATTCCTGCCCTGGGTGACAAGCCAAATGATTTACCTTGTGAATCCTCTTCCAGCTCATAGCCCGAGCTTCCAAGAAAACAATTGCATAGATGGGTACATAGCCAAAACCTTGTGATGTGGGTGGGAACTGTCACCTGGTGTATTTCTAATTCCATGGCAAGAAACAAAGACAATTTACAATAAAGCTCTATTCTTTTGCAAACAACAAAAGGGAGTGTATAATTGATTATAACTCCAAAGACTAGAAGTGTTTAATAAAATTAATCATCATTATGGTCCTCACCAGATGGTGTGGATGTCATTAACCCTCTCCCCTGGATTGCTCATGTTCGGAGATACTACCCCAGTCCACTCTTAGACTTGACCAAACTCTATTCCCGGACTTAACTTCCTTTCCTTTTCCACCTGCTACCCCAAAGCTCATTCCCCTTGCAACAGGAAACTGTATGTTCCTTTCTCTCCTGGTTTTGCTGGCATCTTCATCTTTTCCTTCTGGGGTTCTTCAATGGCCACACTGTCTGTTCACTTCATACGTGCTGATGGATCTCAAAACTCTGCGCATCTTTCCCTCTCACTACTCTTCACACCTCATGGGTGCTGTCAGCCACCTCCATGGTGTTTTGTCCACCCATATGCAAGCAATTCCTTACACTCAAACTTCAGCCCAGGTCTCCTCCAGAGCTGAAACCTGTATGTCCAGTGCCTACTGGATGTCCCCACCTGAAAGTCCCCAGGCCATCTCTGACTCAACCTTCCCAAAATTTAATTTATCTTTTATCAAAATCAGTCCTTCTTAATGGCACAATACTGTATTACCAGGTAACTTCCTATCCTCTATTGGTTTCAGTTTTTCCATCTTTAAAATAAGAAGGTTAGAGAAGATTATTTACAAAGTCCCTTTCTTTCAGTTGTGACATCTTGTTCCTAGATTCAAGGATATTAAATGTTGCTGTGTTTTATTGGTTTGAAAGACTGTATAATAACAAAATAATCACACAATAGTAATAGCAGAATTTAATTGAGCAGTTACATGTTCTAGAAATTTCTGTAATTGTTATTTATAAATCAACTCCAAGAGGTGGCCCCACCATCATTACCTGAAGAAAGAAAAGCAGAGAGGTTAGGAAAATTGCCCAAAGACACACAATTGGGAAGTTACTACTCCAAATTTCAGACCTCCATGATGTCGCTCCTGTTCTTGGGCTGTAGACCTGGGTCAGCCTTGAATCTGAGTCTTGGCTCCAGATTTTGTCAACTCTGTATCCTTGGGCAAACCTTCCCCTCTTGCAAGGCTCAGTTTCCCCAACTTTCAAATGGAGTGATAGTAATAGCTAGTATTATTAACTCACTTGCTGAAGTGCAGGACAGAGATCACACATTGAAATATGATCGAGAACTTCCTACCTATATTTTCTCGCTCGCCATAGTGTTCCACCCAGGTAGAAAGGGGCTGATCTCCCAGGCATCCAGTTGAAATGCAGAGAAAAGATTTAAAAGCTTAGACCCTACAGGAGCTAGGACATAAATATGAATTTGAGAAAAACAATCATGAAACAAAACAAGGCTTTCTGTCCCCCAAGCACAAAAACACTTATCTGAGTAAAAATGACTGAATAAATGTTGGGGCTTTCCTGAAAAATTAATCCCAACCTCTACAACAGTCCACGGCCTTGTGTGGTAGAAGGAAGGAGGACAGCAAAAGCTCTAGAAGGTTTCAGGGATGTGAGGGCAGAGTAGGCTTGTGCCCAACAGCAGCTCAGCAAATCCCTCTGTAGTGATAGCTGAATTTCAGTTCTGAGCATCAGATTCTGAGACCAGCTCTCAGCATTCTTTGCTCCCAAGGTGCCTCGGGACCCAGAGAGGGATGCTGGGGTCTAAGTAGTGTGGACATAACTAAGAAAAACTTCAGAAAAGGCTTTGCAATCAGAAATAAGGGAGCTAGCAGCAGCCCACAGAAAATGTAAGGTGAGAACCACAATATCCCCCAACCATCAGGATGGATAGATAAGGGCATGTCCGGTGCCAGAGGTTCACTCCCACAAGATGCTTCAAAACTCATAAGATCCCCGGAATTTAGACATAATCCCAGGCCAACATGGAACGCAAATGGACTGAGGTTTCTGCTGTTCAGAAAATTGGGAGCTCAAAATCATGAGGGAAAAGGAAAGGGAGTTATATTAAAGCTCCTGGTCACCTGAGTTTGGGCATTGGCTCTGTGTCCACTGCATCTGCAAGGATCCCAGCTCTACAACAGGAACAGAGTGAACCCTTGATAAACCCCCTCCCAGGAGAACTTCCTTCCCATACCAGTTTGCTTCTATCCCTATCCTTCATGTCAGGTTGGTACCTAGGCTCCCTAGGAGAGAAACAAAATGGGAGAAATGAAGCACATTTTCTCACCACTCTTTGCACCCCCAGTGACTTTTATCCAACTCCAGGGGAAGAAATCACTTTCCTCTCCTCCTAACTGCAGATACCTATTGATGCTACTGTGAAAATTAAAGAGCTTGCAGAAGATTACTCTTTATCCCTGGAATTCAACTTGGAGAGTGTCTTATTTGCTCATTAGTTAATCATTTTGTTTATATAGTTACAGCCAAACTCTACGAGACACCGCAATGAAAAGGAAAATGCGTGAGAGTCATGCTCCTCAGGCTTTCAGGAGCCCCCGTCACCTGGGGATCTCGTTAAAATGGAGATTCTGATTTAAAGGTCTGGAAAAGGGGCTTGGATTCTATGTCCCCAAGAGGTTCCCAGGTGTTGCGAATCCTGCCAATCCATGGACCTCATTCGGAGGCTCTAAATCAGACACACTCGGTTCAAATCCCAGTTTTGACTCTTGGCAGCCACGTGACCTTAGGTAAGCTAATTAACTTCTTTGAGCCTCAACATCATCTCCTATTCATAGAACTATATGTAACTTCTTATTGAAAGTTTGTATAGATGGAAGTTAAAGATAATTCGACAGAGCGTCGGCACATGGTGGGTAGTCAGCAAGTGGCAGTGTGAGTTATTAGGACAGTATGGCCCATTTAGTTAGCTGTGGGAGTGGGAGTTTCTACCCCTTGTCCTGACACTCAGCTAGTCTGTAAAGAGAGAATAGATCTGGAATGAAGAAGGCTGGAGTTGTTGCCACTCTCAGTATGTGTATGTGTGGCTGAAGCAAGCACAACTGTCAGTATACGTGGTCCTTGTTCTAAACCAACTTTGGACCACCTTGCTCTGGAAGTAACTCCTGACCACTGCCTGGGCTAGGGCCATTCTTCTCTGCTCACTTCATGGCTATCTGTCCCCAGCCTACTCAAGATTGGTCTTTATTACTGTGTGCTACAATCAGCACAGCCACTAGGCAATTTCTGGACCTAACTGGCTTCATCTTCCCACCCCACACCAGCCTGCATCCTTCTGAGGTCCCTTTGCAGGAACTAACTCCGGAAATAACATTTCAGTTAAATATACTGGAAATTAGATTATCTTTTATTGAAGGGAAAAAGAAAAGATGATAACAACCAAAGGATCAGAGGAGATAGACATGCACATCAACACACAAATCTGAAATGAAAAAGCAGCTCTGCAGCCTGATTCACCACCCCAAGAAGCCAAAGAGTAGCTGTCCAACTTAGACAAAGGGGTGGATGACCCAGTTTCAATAATGGCCCTGCTGACAAGGAGGGAACCTCTGGGAGACAGGACATGGCTCTAAACACATGCCAACCCTCATTACAGACCAGGAGGGCTCAATCCCAGATCCATCCAACAGCATAGACATAACGGATAGATAAAATATTACAAGATAAGAGGTGTCAGTAGTTGCCAACACAGATAATACGTTCCATGTAGCCTCTACCCTAAACATTTTATAAATATTAGCTCATCCTTGTGAACTAGCTACTGTTATTATCCTCATTTTATGCAGGAGGAAAATGAAGGTTAAACTCCCTTGAGCAGCTTGTCTATGGTTCCACATCCAGAAAATGGCAAACCCAGGATTCAAACCCAGTAGGTCAGTCCTGTCCACTGTGCTACCACATATTCTATGCTACTCTGATCAGATTACACACACACACACACGACTGGAGGATCTCAAACAGAAATTGAAAAAATGCATCTCTTCTATGTCCATGTTGATAGACTCTGTCCTCCCCTTGATATTGCGTTAGACCCTGGCTGAAGTGGAATTTTTCCTTTCTGGTGCTACCACCTCAACCCTGGTTACTCAGTGCACTATTGGAACTACAATAGTCACCAACAAGGACTTTTTAAAATAAATGTTTTATTGAAGGAACTGAGAACATTTTTTATCATGATAAAATATAATAGCATGAAATTTGCCATTTGAACCATTTTTAAGAATATAGCTCACTGGCATTAAGCATTCACATTGCTCTACAACCATCAACACCATCCATCTCCAGAACCTTTACATTATTCCATACTGAAACTCAGTCCCTATTAAATAATAACTCCCATTCTCACTCCTCCCAACCCCGGTAACCACATTCCACTTTCTGTCTTTATCAATTTGATTATGTAAGTGGAATCATGCAATATTTACCCATTTGTTTCTGGCTTATTTCATTTTGCATAAGGTCTTTAAGGTTCATCCACACTGCAGCATTATATCAGAATTTCATTCTTTTCATGATGGAATAATATTCTATTACATGTATATACCATGTTTCCTTTATCCATCAATTCATAGATAAAAATTTGGATTGCTTCCACTTTTTAAGTTATTGTGATAATAGACCTCATATTCTAGGAACATGAGAGTGCAACATTTGTTTAAGTTTATGCTTTCAATGATTTGGGGCATATAACCTGAAATGGAATTGCCAGGTCATGTAGTGATTCTATATTTAAGATTGTAAAATATCACTGTACTACTTTCCACAGTAGCTATACCATTTTACAATCCTACCAAGAATTCACGAGAATTCCAACTTCTTCACATCTTTGCCAATAATTACTTTATGGGTAGTTATTATAACAGCTGGTATAGTTTTGATGTTGAATGTCTCCCCCAAAGCCTCATGTATTAAAGTCTAGGTCTGTAGGGTGGTGCTACTGGGAGGTAGTAGAACCTTTAGGAGATGAAGTCTTATAGGAGACTGCAGTCATGATTTTGAAGACGATTGTGGGACCCTACACCCTTTTTCTTCCTCTTTGCTCCTTGGCCTCTGATGTGCATGATTATATCCCACCATGTGCTCTCACCATATGCTGCCTTGCCACAGGGCCAAAAGTAACAGAACCAACCAATCATGGACTAGAACCTCTAAAACTGAGCCAAACTAAAACTTATTAAAAGTTGAATATCTCAGGTATTTTGTAATAGTAATGAAAACCTGACTAACACAATAACCATGTTAATGGATGCGAAGTGTTCATGCTATAGTGATTTTAATTTCCATCTCCCTCGTGACTAGTGATATAAGCATCTTTTCATGTGTTTATTGACCATCTATATAACTTTCCTGGGGAAATGTTTATTCCACTATTTTGCACATTTTTAAACTAGATTGTTCATTTTGTTGTTGAGTTTTAGGAATTCCTCATAAATTTTGAATCTTAAGCACTCACCAGACATATGATTTACAAATATTTTCTTCATTTTGTGGGTTGCTGTTTCATTCTATTGATAGTGTCCTTTGATCCACATGCTTTTTCAATTTTGTTGAAGTCTACTTTATCTTTTTTTTATATGTTGCCTATGTTTTTGGAGTCATAATCCACAAAGTACTGCCAAATCCAATGTCACAAAGATTTTTTTCTTTATATTTTCTTTTAAGAGTTTTATAGCTTTACTTCTGTTAGGTCTTTGCTTTATTTTGAATTACTTTTTATATATGATGTAATTTAAGAGTTATACTACCTTCTTTTGCACGTGTAGTTTTCCAAGTACTATTTGTTGAAAAGACTGTCCATTCTCTATTGACAGTCATTTTCCCCAAATCACTTGACCATAGATGTGAGTGTTTACTTCTGGGCTCTCCATCCCATTTCTTCAGTTCATATGTTTGTCTTTATACCATTATTGTGCTATCTTAATTACTGCAGTTGTGTAGTGAGTTTTGAAATAAGAAAGATGAGTCCTCTAGTATTGTTCATTTTTCTCAATATAATTTAGGCATTTGTGATAGCTGGAGAGTCCATACAAATTTTAGGATGAATTTTTGTATTTCTGCTAAAGATATTATTGGAGTTTTTGATAGAAATGATGTTGAATCTAAAGATAACTTTGGGTAGTACTGACCTTTTAACAATATTAAGTCTTCCAATCCAGGGGATATTTTTCTATTTGTTTGCATCTCTTCAATTACCTTCAGGAACATTTTTCAGGTTTCAATGTACAAGTATTTTACCTCCTTGGTTCAATTTATTTCTAAGTATTTTATTCATTTTGATGCTATTGTTTTCTTAATTTCCTTTTCAGATTGTTCACTGTTAGCGTATAAAAACACACTTGGATTTTATGTTGATTTTCTGTCCTGAAATGTTAATAAATTGTTTATGAGTTATAATAGGCTTTTTGTCAGAATTGTTAGAGTTTTATGTATAAAAGATTATATTATCTGAGACCAAAGATAATTTTATATCATTTTTCCCAATGTGGTTGGGTCTTATTTCTCATTCTCACCTAATTGCTGTGGCTCAAACTTTTAGTACAATGTTGAATAGCAGTGAATGAATGTTCCTAGACTTAGAGGAATGGTTGTCAGTCTTTCACCACAGAGAATGATGTTAGCTGTAGTCAGAGACTTTTATAATTGACTTAGAAGCAAGTGAATATCATAAAATTGCTTTTAGTAATAATAATGAAAGCAGTTACTAAGCAGCTCAAGTACACACTGGGTGTTTCCACTCATCAGACCACAGATTCCTCATGGTGACCTGTGAGGGAGGCATTCACAACCCAATACCACTCCCAATGCAAGGCTCACGATACTAGGTTCACAGTACCAGCAAGCGGTCCCACCAGTGTTCAAGCCCAGTACTGTGGACAACAACATGCTGAAACTCTCAGGCTTTCTCCACTTAGAAAATATGACTCATCCTTGTAACAGGAATTTCTTCTCATCCTTGGAGTACAGGAAGCAAGGATTCCAATTCGGCATCAAAGATCTGCCTCGAGTCTTGGATTCATCACTCCTTGATGGGGCTCCTGGACAAGTTACTAAAATTTTCTGCACCAGTGTCTTTATCTGCAAATCAGGACCCAAAATAAAAAACTCTTCACAGGTTTTTCCAGAACAAAGATGTTTCCTAGAAAGCAGAACATTCAGTGCTACATGGCAAAGTCTCAGACAAACCAGGACAGATTTGTTACCATATATAATGGTTAATAAATATTCAATAAATATTTATTTATGCAATAAATATTTATTGAGTGTCTATTGTATGCCAGGCACTGTTTTCAGTACTCCAGATGTAAGAACAAAAGGAAAGATTTTAGAAATTATCTGCTTTTATGGAGCTTATATCCTAGTGAGGGGATAATGGCACGAATTAAAAAGTAAAATATTTAGTATTTCAACTAATGATAAATGCAATGAAGGAAAATAAAGTAACAAATTATTCAAATAGCCCCAATCTGGAAACCACCCAAAATATCCATCAGCAGAATAATGAATAAATATATTGTGGTATACTCATGCAATGAAATAGTGCATACAACAAAAGCAATAAATTAGTAATATACATAGTGTGGATAAAGCTCTTAGAAATTAGTTGAGCAATGGAGCAGGCAGGCAAAGTAAAAGCTGGAAGCTTCCATTTATATAAATGTCAAAAACAGGCAAAACTAAGAGATGGTGATTAAAATCAGAAGAGCAATTACCAAGCGGGGGCGATACAAATTGGAAAAGGCCAAAAGAAACTTTGGGGGCTGGGAAAATTCCATGTCTCGAGCTAGGTGGTGATCATAAGAAGAGCACATAGGTAAACACTCATCAAAGTGTTCACTTGACACAGATCCAATATGTGCGTTTTACCATGTATAGACTGTACTTCAATTACAACATTTCTTTAAAATAAATGAATCAACAGAGGTGAGATGGAAGCACAGAAGAGGTAGGGTTAACTTAACATCTTTCTTAAGATAGGGTGAAAATACGTGGCAGGTACACCTGACTTATATCCAATGGCTCTCAGGGGCACACAGCTTGTGATTTAAGATGTCTCTGTCTTGCCCATTTGGGTGTCTCTGTTGCCCTCCGCTAATCTCTAGTGAAGCTCATTTGGGAAGACTGTGCTTTAAGTGCTTCAACACTGGTTTTGAAACCCAGATCATCATTGATCTTGGAAAGTTTCTGACAAGGCCACACTGGTTACTCTGCACCGTCTGTCCTAATCTCTCACCTCTGAGATTGCAGCAACAAAGATATATAACATTTTCTTATGCAATGGGCTTAAATTATCCCAGGGATAATGGAAAGATATTTTTCATTTTTAGGTGTTAATGAATACAAATGAGACCCACAGCCAATTTCTCTGCTTTTTTATTCCCTCTCAGAAGTGAGATATAGAAAGAAAACTTACAGTGGCAGTAGAAGAGAGGAGCCCTGCATTGAACCCTCCCATTCAGGACATCCCACAGATGGGAAGGACTTCGGTAACCCCAGGGCCTCTCCTGTCTGCCCAATTGGTCAAAAACTCCTCCAAGTATAAAGTGACTGATTCATCATGTGCTACTACCAGATTCTTTAGTTGCAAGGAGTTGCTAACTAACAAACTTATTCGGGGGAAGTAGGGCCCAATGAAGTCAATCCTTAAACTTTTTTTCCAGGTCAAACTCTCCCCCCCCCCATCATGGCTTTCTTCTGGGCAGTAAGGAAAGCATTGTCCTAGTTTCTATCAGTCCACAACTTTCAGGGAAATAATTCTGGAAATTCTGGTAATTTCACCATCTCCCCACATCTCTTACTTTGTTCTATGCTGACTTAATTAAATACCCAGAAAGTTCTTCTTCCTCTATGGTTGTTTATGTGTTATTCTTTGTGCCTAGAATATGCCTCTCTTCTCTGCTTAGCCAAAGAGAATTGCATGGCTAAAAAGGGATCATTGGAAATAAATCAAATATGATAGTTTTATGTACATATATACCCACACGTATCCAGTAGAATACTATTCAGTCTTTTACCAAAAAAAAAGCTCTGCCATTTGGAACAATATGAATTAATCTGAAGGACATTATGTTAAGTGAAATAAGCTGGGAACAGAAAGATAAATACTACAAAATCTCACTTATATCTGGAATCTAAAAAGTCAAACTCATAGAAGCACAGAGTAGAATGATGGACGCAAGGATTAAGTTAGAAGATGTTGGTCAAAGGGTACAAGGCTTCACTTAGACAAAAAGAATAAGTTTGAGACTATTGTGCAATGTGATGACTATTGTTACTAACTATGTATATTTGAAAATTGCTGAGAATAGATTTTAAGTATTCTCACCTCAAAATGTGGTATGTAAGGTAATATGTATTTTCATTGGCTTACTTTAGAGACTCCACGATGTATATATGTATCAAAACATTGTGTTATGTAACAAAATATATATAATTTTATCAATTAAAAGTAGGAAAGACGCACAAGGAAATGTCCTTGTGGTTATGGAACTGTTTTACCTCTGATGGATCAATGTCAATATCCTAATTATGATCTTTTACTAATGCCTTACAAAATGGTGCCATTGGGTAAAACTGAGTCAAGCTACACAGGTTCTCACTGTATTATTTCGCAAAATTTCATGTGAGTATATAATCATCTCAAAACAAGACCTTTAGCTTTTAAAAACCTCCTTGGATAACTTATTATACATTAAGAATGATTACTTAATATACATTAGATTGATTACTCCATCCCAACATTGGCCAAGAAAAATTTCTATAATGATGGAGCTGTTTTATATCTGCATTTACAATGCAATAGCCACTAGCCAAATGTAGCTATTGGGTTCATGAAAGGTGACTAATATTTAGTAAAAACTAATTTTAATTCTGGTTGAATTACATGTAAATGGCCACTGCTGGCATATTAGTCTGCTAGAGCTACCTTAACAAAGGCCTATACGCTAGATAGATTAAACAATAAAAATGTATTCGCTTGCAGTTCTGGAGGCTGGAGTCCAAGACCAAGGTGTTCGAGGGATGAATCCTTCCAAAGACTGTGAGAAGGAATCTGTTCTCACCTCGCTTCTGATGGTTTGATGGCGTGCTTTAACATTCCTTGGCTTGTGGAAACATTACCCTGATCTCAATGGCATGTGGCCATCACCAATAGGCAGGTTGAATGGAGCTGGTAGAATCCACCATGGTCTCACTCTTGTTTCTAGCGACTGGTTCTGAATCAGAGAGAGTGACAGGAGCAACTAGATCATGTTATTTTTAGCAGCAGTCATATGATGGTGATTATAGGAATTCCAGGAGAAGAGACAAAGGATAGACTTCTATTTTCAGGCCTCTGCTTCACCACATTTGCTGTTTTCCTACTGGCCAAAGCAGACCATATGGCATCTGGAGTCATTTTGGGAATACCCAAAGTCATGGATACTAGGAAGATTAAATAAATGAGACCATATCACTGTCACAATCTACCTAGAGATGGAGAGATAGCTGTGTGAATTAACAAGCTAACAAAATATGACAGAAGTAATACATGTCACTTCTTGGCAAAATCTTTACAAGCCAGTGAGCTATTCACCGTACCCTCTTTTCTTGCTTCAGAGATTATGGAAGTCTTGTGTTTCCATATGTCTGGTTTCCTTTGTGACTATGATGAACAGTAGCCTGCTGTCTACCCACATCTTACATATTACAGAGCAAGAAGTAAGCATTTGTTATTTTAAGTCACAGAGATTTGGGAGATGTTTGTTACCACAACTGAGCTAGTCTATCCTGACTGATACATCATCCAGTACTGTATTTTAAGGGATTATTGGAGTTAGCAAACTGAAGAGGAAGCAAAGAAAAAATACATCAGGCACAAGTAGTAGAATGCACCAAATCCTGGAAGCAAAAGAGAACATGAGTGTAGTATATTCAGGCAATGGGGAGCAGTTTAGCCTGGCTGGAGCATAAAAGAGTAGGGGTAAAAGAGGTACATTAGTCAGCCCAGGCTTCCATCACAAAACACCATAGATAGGTGGTTAAAATAGGTTAAATTTATTTTTCACTGTTCCAGAGGCTGGAAGTCATAGATAAGAGTATCAGTCTTGTGGGGGCTCTTTTGCCGGCTCTCAGACAGCTGCTTTCTTGTCTTGTTCTCACACAGTAGAGGAGAATCTC
>NW_004624760.1:15100839-15148122 GCF_000247695.1 Heterocephalus glaber | reverse complement strand
CTGGTCACTAATTGCAATCTTATCTTCTATATCTGAAATTCTGTCCTCACATTGGCTCATTCTGCTGCATAGACTTTCAATGGAGTTTTTAATCTCCTGAAAATCTGTTTGTATCTGTCTTATGGATTCCATTTGTTTCCTATGTTGGGATTCCTTCATGTTCCTCAGCTCCTCTATTTTTTTATCTGTGTCCTCTCTTGATTTATTAATCATGTCTTACACTATGGGCACAATCTCTGCTGTTACCTGAGAAATTATTTCTGATTTCATTTTTTCCAAATCCTCTTTTATTGCAAGTTCAGGAAGTCCAGGTGGTTGAGTATCAAGTTCCATCTTGTTTCCCTTGGGGGTTGCTGTAGGTGATCTGCAAGTCTGGTTTTGAGGCTTGTTTACCTGTCTTCTCATTTTGTTGGGGTGGGGGAGTGTTGCTGCTGGCGCCCACATTGCTCACCTCCTCTGCACTCAGAGTGGTGCTATGGAGGGCCAGAAGCCTCCTCCTCTGCACTGTCATTTGTCATTTCTTAATGGATGTTGTTTTGGTTCCTCTCCACTGATCAGCAGGAAGAGAGAATTAGAGAGTGGAGTTTTGGGAGGACAGCCAAGCTTTGAAGAAAAGGAAAGAAGGCAGAGAAGCCTAAGGAAGGAAGGAAGTAAAGTCCAGAGCAGGCATAGAAGAATAGAGGGTGATGTGCCGAATTCTTCCACATCAGGGAAGGGTGTACACTGAGGTAGAATTGTAGAAGCATTTAATGGGGTCATCAGAAGATCTTTCTTCATGAGCCATAGTTACATCTGTTTCAGGTAAGGCTCCTACATCACTGACTGTCCTGGAACTTCTTTGAACTGTGGTGTCTTCATTTATGAAATAATAAACAGTAACCTACCTGGTGGATTATCCTGCAGAATAAGATACAATAGATGTGAACTCTCTGGCAGAGAGTAAGTGCCCAGTAAGTTGCATCAAGGATGGTGGTGATAATGATGTTGATGATGAAGATGATGATGATAATGGTGGTGGTGATCGTGAGTTATGGATTATACCTGAGTATAGTTAACTCCATAGTACTTGGACCTTCTACTTCAAGGATACATATATATTAGGTCTCAGCTACCTTTATGGAAAGAAAGTTTGTTGATTCCTCTCACTGAATTGAGCTGAGGTATTAGAGCTAAATGGAAGAAACTTGTATTTTGACATTGACTTTTGTCCACCTTGAAATCGTGGTTCACAAACTGCCATTCTAGACTGGGTGTACCAACACAGATAAATAAACCATTTAATTTTCACATGACATGCAGAATTAAAATTCATTTCACATCATAGCCGACTGCATTACAAACCCCAATTTTCATCCCTCTCCATATCTACACACCTTAAAATGTGACTTTGGAGCTCCTCTCACTGATGAAGTAGAGCCAATTTTCCACCCCTTGAATCTGACCCATCCACAAGAATTTCTTAGAATTAAGCAGATATAACACAGGCCAGGACCATGCCCAGGTCTCAAGAAGACATATATTTTTACTCACACTTGGGCCTCTGCCACTCCTTGAGAACATACTCAGACAAGCCTGCTGCTCCCACAGTATAGATAACAGAAACTTCCAAAAGAACTACTTCAGCTAAGCCAAGTCATCCCAACCCAGTTAGAATAGATACCCCACCCTCACTGCCAAGAACAGATGCATGAAAGCATTCAACCAGAATCAGCCAAGTCTGACCAAGACCAGCCAACTTTCAACCATCCCAAAATATAGGCAATAAGTTCTTACACATCATGGAGGTTTTATAGTTGTCTATTATGCAGCATTAATATTGTACCAATAAATAACAAAATACACACAAGTATAGATCTACTGGCCATGGCTGTCTGGAGTTTTACATTTAAAAAGATTCAGAGTCCATATCCAGACTAAGTGGAGAAGAGTACCATAATGGATTGGTGATATCTGCCATGAGCACAGAAATGGCATACAAAAAATATACTTGCTATCTCTGAAAGATATTGAGCAATACAAATGTTTTGGTAAAGATGATTTTGCCTTTCTATGTACCCAACCTCCCAACAAGAACTACAATGAGAATAAGTTTAAAGGATCTATTTATTTCTTTGTGAATATCCTTGTCTGGAATCAATTTTGAAATGAATCAATCACACACAGATAATCACTAGTAACTAACTCCAGCATCTATCTATTGATGTCTTTGTCCATATTTTTATTTATTATCTTTGTCCTCAATATTTCTCTTTCAATGTCTTATACACACCACAGACACATGCGCGTGCACACACACACACACACACACACCACCCATGCCTTCTCACTCTTTTCTTCCTTACCTCCCTCTCCCTAGCATTGAAGAATTGGGTCTCATTCTACAATCCACATTTTAAAACAGAGGCACTGAATAATAGCAACTTATGCACATGAGGGTAACCAAGGCGCTTCAAGACTCATAACTGTACTTTGTCAAAAATTAACCACAAAATGATGCAGAAAATCTGATTACTGATATTATAACTTCTCTATTGTACAAGGGATTCCCTTTTTAAAGTGCTTTAGTTTCTTAGTTCATGTGTGTAGTAATGGTTTTCATTCCTTGTAAGAAGTTGGCACATGTACATAACAAATCTTAATTCCTTTTTTCATCCTCTTTCCTTCCCTCCCATCCCTTGATCTCTTTTTTTTTTCAGTACATAATGTTTACATTCCTTGTGTGGAGTCGGTACACACACATAACACATTGTAAAGGGGATTTCTTTACTGACTAATAGCTAATGTTAGGCCCATTTATTGAAAATATTCTTTCAAACAAAACTTATTCAGCAGTCCTTAGTGCCCACTCTGTGCTGGCATTGTGCTTCCTGCCATGCTAAAGATGCTTTGCAGATCAGCAGCTTTTGGACCTCTTTGGAAATTAAGGGTCATGGGTATGAATCATACCTATTCTACCCACATTTTGTTTTAAACAAACTGAGCATGAAGTTTTAGATACTGGAAAAAGTAAAAGAAATATATCTTTTTGAAAACAAGTGGACAGGGTGAAAAGAAAAGACAGACAGAAGTAACTCCCATCTCCCACCTCTGTATCCTCAAGGCAAAATGCTCCTGCCATGTAATATATTCCACAACACTAGCATAGCTGGTGTGGGGCATGATGTTAATTTCTCAGATCATTACTTGACTCCACTGGCCCCATTTTGGGTTGTTTGACTTTTCTTGTGTGGGAAGATATAGAGTTGAGTTGGCTCTCTACTAAAAGAAGCTCTGCATGATGGACATCCTGAACTCTGAGGCTCAGCTTCCTGTAGTGGTCATCACCACCACATTCTCCACATCTCTGTTCAGAAGAAAACAAGCTTTTTCCAGTCAGGGTCTCAATGCTCTTACTTCAGAAGGTGAAGCTTGTTTCTCTTACTCTGTTGAAGAGAGGTTCATTATTGGTAGACATCTTAACATCACTTGGCCAATTATCTGCTGACTAGCACAAAGCTACCCAACTCAACAAACATTCTAGGCCTAAACATGCTTAGACCCGAATTTTAAGAATAGGCAATGTAATTGTTCCCTGTCATACCCCAAGGGAATGGGGTAATGTCTTCCAAATTTGAATCTCCAGTCCATCTTTCTCTTCTGAGAAAGGGACACATTTCTCCAATCATCTACTCCAGATTCCACTGGGACATCTTGGCAATCCAACATAATCAATAGGTTCATCGCATGATCTTCATAAAAAAATTTAGTCCTTTTTGGTGTTTCTTATTCAATGAGACATATAATAATAATAATAATAATAATAATAATAATAATAATAGAGTGCTAACTGTGAGTCACTTTTCCAAGAGTCAACCTTTGCCATCTTACTTAATCCACAGAACAGGTATAAAGTCTTCATTTCTCATGTAAAGGTAATTGGTGCCTTGCCCAAGACAACCTAGTAAGTGGCAGAGCTGTCTCCAGACCATGTGTATACCACTACTATGCCAGATTGCCCCCTTCTACCAATAATATCAGCCAGAAATTTATGATGCATCTTGATATGTCTCTATCAGCTCCCACATGCAGTCCACCACAAGACCTGGTATTTTACCTTCTTCTCCAATCCACCCATACCATGGCATCTTCACCACCATTACCACTCAAATCTAAGCTTCTACCATGTCTTACTTGCCAAAACTCTCCAAACTCACCATCTAGAATTCACACCTGCCACCCCTCCCCATCTTCTCTCTATGAAGAAGCCAAAGTGGCCTTCGCAGAATGCCCACTTGACCTTCTTTATCGCTCTCCTTTTTAAACTTTGTTATAGCTTGTGTTTAGTTGTTTAGATATCCTCCCAAAGCCTCATGCAGTCATAGAGGTGGCTTTTTTTAGAGGTGGCTGCATCTACAGTGTGTGATGCTGGAATTGATTCATGGTGCAAGGACACTAGGATTCAAGGGCACTAGAATTAAGGGTGTTTAAGTACTACCTGCCTGGATAAGATATAAAGGATAGAAAGAGCTGTGGTCATGCCTTGTTGCTTTGCTACCTCCTGCCCACTATGAATTGTTTCTCCTCTGCAGTGCCTGTCTGCCATGCCACCTGCCTTGGAGCCAGCTGATTATGGACTGAAATCTCTACAAACTGTGAGCTAAATAAACCTTTCCTCCTTTAACTTTGGGTGTTGGGTATTTTTTCTCAGCAACAAGGAAAGTTACTAAGATAAACTCCTTCAACAGTTATCCACAGGGCCTAGATGAAAGATCAACCTCTTTGCTATTTTGCAGGACACCTCACTGTGTACCACCTCAGTCTGGCTCTCACCACTCAGAGAACCAGGTAGACTGAAATTCCTTCAGGTCTTTGAATGGACTAGGCTCTTCTGTTCAGACCCTTTGCAATGCTGTCCTCACTCACCAAAATACTCTTCCCCCTGCTCCCTACCGTCTTCAAACACCTAACATCTATTTACCATTCAGAGTTCAACTCCAAGGAGACTTCTGTAAGGAAGCTTTTATTGAACTACCCAGAACATATAAGAACTCTATTTTTATAGATTATTATACCGCCCTGTACTTTGCCTTTCCAAAGTTTACAATTATACATTTTTACATTTATTTAATTAATAGATATCTACACATTAGACCTAAGCTTCAGGATAGAGACTGTGTCTGTTTTTGCTAACCACTGGGTCCCTAGCACCAAGAACAGTGTCTAAAATGTAATAAGCACTCAAAACTTGCTTGGGACCAGAGCAAACAAGCAAAATAAATGTATGCATGGATGCCTGCATGACTGAAGGCCCAGATTCAATGATAAAATTCCAATAAACAGTCTGCTTCATCTTGCCATGTTTTTGAAGACTAGATAATCAAGGGAAAAAAATAGGTGGACATTTCTTTCTAAACATTGGCAGCCTCCCCAGAATGCTACACAATGACCCCTCAGTGTTCATTCTGACACTAGAGTAACATACCAATGTGTAAGAAGAGGGCAGAGGATGAGTCCTGAATGCTGCCTGAGCAGCCAGGGAGGGCTTCATAGAGGAAGTAACAATACTGGAAGGTGGCATAAATATTATTCATGTGTATGGTGGAAAAGACAAGTGAGAGAAGGGAATCCCTGGCACAGGTAATATAGGTAATGGCACAGAGTAAAACAGGTACAAATAACTGAGGTAGAAGGTGCACGTTGGAAGTGGTAGATATTGCCTTAAAAATCCCAATGTCTCTTTGACCAGATATTCCACACTTGTGATTTTTTTAACAGCATCTTTACTAAATACTCAATCACTAGCTTTAGAGTTGCTGCACTAGAAAAGCATGTCACCTGGGGTCTGAGAAGATAGTTAGCAAGAAAATCTATACAACTCTGGCAAAGTCACATGCAGAATATTGCATTTCGTTTGGGGGCACCTCATTACCAGGCCAAAGCAGACAAATTGGAGGAAATTCAAAGGCGAACAAGGAAAAATGAATAGAGGAATGGAAAAATTGATCGAGACAGAAAGATTAAGGGGAGTAAATGTAGGGGGGGATGCATTAAATGGAATCCAGGGCAGAAGGCTGCAGCACACGTGTACGGGACAATGGTCAGGGGTAGAGAGGGGATCTAGGACAGAGTATGGAGTCTGGATCTTGGGTCCAGCTGGGAGAAGGGGAGGAAAAGTGAGCAGTGAACTTGAGAGTTGCTCTGGAGCCTGGTCATGTATGCTTATAACAGAGAAGGACTTGAGCATGGCTTCCAGGGTCTATCGGAGAACTTGCCTCTAAATCAAATGGCTTAGTGGGCTCCTTTGAGAGAATCCTTAGTCACAGGAGATGTGTTTGGAAAGCATAAAGTTCAAGAAACCAGCTTTAGATGTAAGACAGCTCTGTACTTGAGTCCACCTTTTGTCGTGTTCTAACTGTGTGATACTAAGCAGGACTCCTGACCCCTCTGGGTCTTGGTTTCCTCTGCAGATGCTCAGCACTTGTGGACCCATGCCTCCAGCTCTTCCCTTCCCACAGAGTCATGCTGGGCCCCCTGCGGTCCATTTTCTGCTCTCACCTGGCTTCCAATGAGGTCCTTATGCCCTTCATTGACTTCATCTCTCGTGACTCCAATACTCGACTCACATTTGAGATTTGGACCTGAGGAGCATTATGTTCCCCCTATACCACCATGCATCCCCAGATGACACCAGGATGGTCATCTTTTCTGGAGAAGACTTTGAATTGAAGAGAGGCACAGGAAAGCATCTTTCTCATAGTGCTTTACAAGGAAGCAACCCTGTCAGTAGTTTGATCTCAGACTTGCAGACTCCAGAAAAGTGAGACAATACACCTCTGTCATTTCAACCATGGTTTCGGTACTTTGTCATGGCACTCCTAGCAAACTAATATAGGGGCTCAGCCAGTTCCTTACAGTTACACCTTCTGGAGCCATTGCCTAAGTCCCTTCAAGGAAAATCCTGCACCTACCAGGTCCTTGGAGAAGGCCATCATGGAAAGCAAGTGAAGATTCACCAAGCCCGACTATCAGAGCTGCTGTGCCAAGAGGTTAGGCGCTCTGCTGAAACTGGAAACCAACCCTGCCTAAACCATTTGAGGCCTGGCCTCCCATGGAGTGTGACTTCATGTCAGGAGTATCTGCAGCTTCATGAGGAAGGAAGCAAAGCCACTGTGGGTGAACTGACTTTCTTCAAAGGGAAATGAGTGGTGTCACCTGGAGGATTCTTCCCATTACTCATGATATGTTTTGGAGGTCCATCTTTTCTCCTTCATTTTGATATCTCCTCTCTTACTTTTCCTCTTGCTGATGAGACCAAATACCCAACACCCAAAGTTAAAGGAGAAAATGTTTATTTCAGCTAACAGTTTGTAGAGGTTCCAGTCCATAATCGGCTGGCTCCAAGGCAGGCTGGATGGAAGAGGGACATTACAAAGGGGAAACAATTAATGGTGTGCAGAAGACAGCAAAAGCAAGTTATCAGCAATAAGCAACAAGCCACAGTCACAGCTCTTTCTGTCCCTTAATTTTATCCAAACTACCTTAGAGCAGGTAGCACTCACATCTTTAATCCTAGTGCCCTTAATGCTAGCATTGCACAGAATTACACAGTGAATTAATCCCAGCGTCACACACTCTAGATCCAGCCATCTTTGAAAAGCCCCACCTATGACCGCATGAGGCTTTGAGGGGACATCTAGACACAAGCCAAAACACTCCTCCTCTCATGGCAGAAAATTCACTTGGAAGTCAGGATGCCAATGGGATGCTCCAAGTACATGCTTGGAGCAGAGCTTTCTCCTCAGGACTATGGCTAGCAACACAATGTATCAGGAAGAAAAGAGGCAGGGGCGGAAGTGCCAGGCCCAGCCCTACAAATTTAACTTGTGTGACTTTGAGCTTTCAAGTCATGCCACTTCTTTGTGCCTCTGTTTCCAGCTATAAAATATCTAATAATAAAATAGGGATAATGGTACCAACTTGGCAAGCTATTTCAAGACAGTATGACATAGCCAGACATGGTGGTACATGCCTGTAATGCCAGCACTTGCGAGGCTGAAGCAGAAGGATTATTGTAAATTCAAGGCCTTTTCAGGGTCCATAGTGAGTTCAAGGCCAACCTGAACTAATAGTGAGACCCTGTCTCAAAAAAAAAAAAGATAGTATAACATATATAAAAAGGTGAGACTATGGGCAGTGGGCAGAGGTAAGCAACCCAGGCTCAAATTCTGTCTGCCCAAGACCTTGTACTGATGAGGCAATATGAAAGTCTATGTTATCAAATACAACATGGTTTCTCTTATATGAGAAACCCAAAATGTAAATAAGGAGCAAAGAAAAGATAGATAATAGGAAATAGGGAAATAGGTCTTGTGCAAACCAAAAGGGCACCAGAGCTGGAGAGAAGGTGAATGGAGGGTAGGGATAGGGGATGAAAAAAGAATTGAGGTGTGTTATTTACATGTACCAACTCCCCACAAGGAACATGATCATTATGTACTAAAAACACATACTAATAAAAATGGACAAAATTTTCAAAGAAGGTCTGTTGTCTTCTATTCAGATAGACCTTGTTCAAAGTCCAAGTGAGTATCAGAGCCTCTGTGTTTAATGTACCTGACAGGATGCCCACCACTACCCAGCATTCTGCTGGTTTTCTTTGAGGGCTTACAGCACCCTGCACATGCTTCTCATTGCTGGGGGGATATGATACTTCCTTTCCTCGACTGGAGGGAGCTCACAGTCTGTCTGAGAGGGGAGCTCACCAGCTTAAACAGATGATTACAAACCAAAGTGACAAGGTCAACCTTCCCCTGGTGGAACATGAGGTCAGACAGCATCACACCTCCACAGGAGCAGGATTTGGGGAGGCTTCTCAGAGGAAGAAGGTGTAGGGTGAGCAGGGCTTAGCTAGGCTAACAGGGAAAGTGAGGACATGATAACCCCCTATAAGAAGTAAAAGAGCCCAGCTGGCTGCATTTGGGGTAAATGGAATGTACCCTTGAGAGAAAAGGACAGGAGACTCAAGGAAGGGGCTAGAAGAAAAGAGAAGGCTGGCGGACCACCATCAAAAATTTGAACTTTATTTTGAGGACTATCTTGCACATCAGAGGAAGTAGGCTTACCCCTGTGTGGACAATGATGAGGTGAGGACCAGAGAGGTTATGGGCCAATTTCCATCTCCACATCTGAGCCTGAACATTTGCTTCCCTGCCTCCTGACCTGAGGCAATGGGGAGGGACTGAGGGGAAACTAGGAGACTATTATTCTGTGGACCAGTGGCTGGATGTAAATAGAGGGCAGACATCAAGGATAGAGCACAGGTTCCCAGCAGGTATGTAGGGGAGCTGTCCTCTGAAGTGGGGCATGTTCAGGGGCTGCCAGGGATCTTATTTTAGTGGTTGAAATAAAACATCGTGGAGAAACAAAGGCAGGTCCAGCCTGAAAAAGCCTCTGAGAGCACAGGTCTAGTAGGAACGCCAATGGATTGAGCTTATCAACAGATGGAAGCCAGTTACTCAGATTGAGATGTCAGGCCTAGAGATGTGGTAGACACCAGCAAGATCAACACTCTCATTTCACTAATAAGGTAACTGGGGCCTAGAGAGGGGAAAGGACTTTGCTAGAAACATGCAGTAAGGTGGGCTCCACCCCAGGTACCCAACTTCAAAAGCCAAGTCCTAACCACTCAACTCAGAGCCCAAGGAAAACATGGCTTCCACCCAGCCATCATTTATGTTTCAAGCAGTTGTTCTTTCTCAATCCATCATCCCATTCATTGAGCCCAAACGAAACAGATGACACCTGAGAAGTTCCTCCCTCTGTCTCTCAGACTTGGAATCAATCACAGCCATCACTAGATCCCACTGGCCTCCAGTAACCTTAGCACTGGGGCAGAAGACTCAACCCATCTCCTCCTTTTATAAATACAATTCTATTGGACTGTAACCATGCATTTGTATATGTATCGTGCTTGACTGTTTTCATGATGAGTGACAAAGTTAAGTACTTACAACTGGGACCATATATGACTCTTCTGCAGGGGGGAACCATATATGACTCTTGAAACCCAAAATATTTATTTTCTTGTCTTTTACAGAGTTTGCTGACCTCTGGCCTATGCAAAAGAGGACAGCTTGAGCTTCCAGATCAGACCAAGTTCTGAACTGCCCCTCTACCACCAGTGATGGAAATGTGTCTGTCACTTGGAAAGGAGCATATACTGCATACCTCAGGGGGCTGTTGTGGAGATTAAATGAAACAAAGTGCATATTTCAGTGCCCAGCAGAGAAAAAGAGACTGAGAAACAGAGGCAAGGGTAAGCATTGCCTCCCAGGTGTCTCCTTAGCCTGCTCTGTTTTAAGGCTCTGGAGGCCACCTCTGTCTCTAGGCTCTGTTCCTGCCCTGAGTCAGAATGAGCCACAATGCATCTATCCTCACATTCTCAAATGTGGGCTCCCAGCTCTGCAGCCATCACTCACACAACCACCTCCCTCCCTGGCCCATCCACAAAAGGGTAAAAGCGCCAGCTGCCACATGCAGCCAGGCTGCTAGTGCTGGGAGCGAGATCTTCTGTCAGCATGTGCTGAAATTCTTTTGGAAGTTTGACAGGATTAAGGGGATTAATACATTAAAGCATTATTACAGCATTCACAGGGGATTTTCAAAAGACTTTACACTGTGATCTATTTGTCCTGTTACATAAAACTCGCATTAATAAGCTGATGGCAAGGGGGAGAAAAATATCTGTGGAATCAATAACCTTATTTTTTTGGTAAACACATTTAACAGACTGAGCTGGTCATTAAAGCCTGCAGACCCTCCCACAGTGCACATCAGCAAAATTACCCCTCAAGAATCCATTTGCCAATTAAGCTGAGGGCCTGTCTGAGTCCTCGGGCCCACTGATGGCAGGAGGCAAAAGGGAGAGCGGCCGCCTCCCGCCCTCCCTGGCTCACCCCCAAGTCCCACTGGCCTAGCACACACACACCCCAGTCCCTGTTGCTGGGGGGGCAACACTGCAGTAGAGAGAATGGGATAGGCTGTGTGGCCCAGAGCACTCTCCATTTCCTGGACAACATGAGGGTTGGATGGGGTGTAGCTAGAGCACTCCAGGTGTAGACACAGGGGCTCTTTTCTGTGTGCCACTACGTTCTAAGAATTGATGAAGAGCTATCCAATCTGGCCCTTCAAGAACAGGTCTGTTTTCTCCTGTTGGCACCTCTCCCATCCCCCACTGCAAACTCAAAGAATAAAGTAGCATCATAAAAAACGATGTATGCATCACTTGCTGGCCTTATTGGAAACACTGCACATATACAAGTTTGTTTAACAATCCTAGCAAAACTTTGAGGTGAATTCTCTTAACATTCCCCTTTTGCAAATAAGGAAATTGAGAGGCATCAAGGGATTAACCCTTGCTCAGTGTCATAAAGCTATTAAGTAATGGAATTGGGACTTGAACCTAGCAACCACTTTCCAGAATCCCAGCATGTAACTAGGATGCTGTACAGACCAAGTTATCCTACTAATATTCAAACCAGATATGGTGGTTCACATCTATGATCTCAGCATTCTGGGAGACTAAGGCAGAAAGATCGGACTACAAGCCCAGCCCTGGCAATGTAGCGATTTAGCGACATTCAACATTTAAAAGGGGCTGGAAACGTAGCTCAGCACAATGGCCCTGAGTCCAATCCCCAGTACCACCAAAAAAAAAGAGCTTCAATCTACTGAGTAATTACCAAGTGTCTAAAAATTCAAAGCCCAGGACTCAGTGAATTCACTGCTGAATATTACTGCAATTTCGGGGTAAAACTAATGCCAATATTCTTCAAATCCTTCCATGAAATTAAAAGTGAAGGACACTGCCAAACACATTCCTTGAAGCTAACATTAT
Source organism: Heterocephalus glaber (assembly GCF_000247695.1). The sequence goes on along the minus strand of NW_004624760.1, from coordinate 15,136,247 downwards.
CCAGATACCAAAACCAGACAAGGACTCAACAGAAAAAGAAAACTGCAGACCAATTTCCTTAATGAACATAGATGCAAATATCCTCAACAAGAAAATGCAAACAGAATTCAATAAATTGTTAAGAAGATACATGAATGACCAAGTCAGCTTCAACCCAGAGATATAAGCATGGTTCAACTTACATAAATCAATAAATATAATACATCACTTAAATAAAATAAAAATCACATGATCATCTCAACAGATGCAGAAAAATCCTTTGACTAAATTCAATATCTATTCGTGATAAAAGCCTTGATGAAAATAGGTATACAAAGACCTTACCTAAAACTGGTAAAAACCATTTGTGGCAAACCAGTTACCAACATCATACTAAAAAGAGAGAAACTAAAAGCATTCCCTCTAAAATCAGGAACGAAAATGTTGACTTTTACCACTCTTGTTCAATACAATACTCAAAAGGGCAACTTAGCCAGGACAATCAGGGAAGAGAAAAAAATAAAAGGGATTCAATAGTGAAGCAAGAAGTCAAACTATTTTTATTTACAAATGACGTGATACTTTATATGGAAGATCCAAGAACTTCTACCAGAAGATGCTTAGAACTAATAATCAAATTCAGCAAAGTGGCAGGATACAAAATAAATAAATGGAATACAGCAGCATTCCTGCACACCAACGATGAACCCACCGGAAAACAATCCCATTCACAACAGCTATTAAAAAAGTAAATATGCAGGAATTAATCTAACAAAAGAAGTGAAAAACCTCTATAATGAAAGCTATAGTGCTCTGAAAAAAAGAGATCAAGGGGACATTAGAAAATGGAAAGGCATCCACTGTTCTTGGACAGGCAGAACCATTATTGTCAAAATGACTATATGGTCAAAAATGATTTATAGATTTAATGCAATTCCAATCAAAATACCATCAACATTTTTCACAGGACTAGAAAGAGTAATTACAGATTTATATACTCGCTTCTTCAAGACTGGACCTAGGCACCAGGTCTGTGATTTGTCCACCTTCACCCTCTTGTACCTGGCTGTGGAGCTTTAGTAAACAGGTGCTGAGAACATAAATACAGTCTATCATTCGTGTACATGTATACGCACACTGAGGGTTACTTATGAAGATATCAATTTGTGTTTCCTTTTCACTGTTAATTATGTTAGATAACAATTATTGTTTAACAGATTATATCCAAACTTAGTGGCTTTCCACAGCAACAAAACTTTTATTATCACCCACAGTTTCTGTGGATCAGGAATCAGAAAGAACCTGGCTAAGTGGTTATGGGCTGAGGTCTTTCATGAGGCTGCATTCAAGATGTTGGCCTAGGCTGCCATCATCTGAAGGCTGAATGGGGCCCTGGGGATCTGTTTTCAAGATGGTGTGCTCATATGGTTAGGGAAGGAGGATTCAGTTCCTGACCACATCACCCTCTCCAGAGGACTGCCTGAATGTCCTCAGGGCACGGCAGCTGGCTTCCCCAAGAGTAACGGCTCCAGAGAGAACAAGAAAACCAAATAGTTTCTTATGACCTACACCCACACACACTATCACACTGCCACACTCTCTTCATTAGAATACAGTTAACAAGTCTAATATCCTCATCAGGAAAGAAAGTTCAGAGTGCCCCATAGGCTCTGACCTGCGAGCGAAATTCCCTCAAGTCTAGAGAGTAGGACTCAGAAAAGATGTAATTTAATTCTGGACAGCTCAGTCAGTACCGTGGGCTTTGTTCCTAACCTCTCTTGAAATTCAGGTAACATCATCACACCCTCCCTCCACCCCAAATAGCAAGGATGAGGAGGGAAAAGAACGAATGTTTCTTTAAGCCCTACTATGTGCCAAAAAAATGATATAAATTTCATCCCCCTGGTGGGGATTCTTATTTCTCTTTTACACTTGAGAAAGGGCCTGGAGATTTACAGAGTATCTTCTATGTGCCAGCACTTGCAGCTATGTAATCTTCCTAACAACTCTGCAAGTAGAGATTATATCCACATCCTAGAGGAGAGGACAGGGAGTCTCCGAGAAGTTGGATGAGTAGCCTAGGACCACACAGCAAGGAAACAGTGGGCAGCCAATGCTGGCCTGGCTACCTGGGCCTCCTCTCCTTGATGAGAAAGACTCAAGAAAGAATCTTTGTAGAATGCATCAGCATCTTTCTGTAAAGGAATAGACACTTCTCCCCTGCCAGAGGTCGTGTGCAGCTCCTCTGAGCTTCCTAAGTGGGGTGCTGAGGGAAACAGGGAGCCCCAGAGAAGCCTGCGAACTCCAGAGCCTCACGGACAACAGTCGCTGCTGCAGTAGGGACAGCACAAATTCACTGTCAGCTATGCAGAGTGAGCCTGTGTTAATTTGACAGGATTAAGGGGATTAATACATTAATGCATTATTAGCGCTTTTATAGGAGATTTTCTAAGAGTCGAGCACCGTGATCCCTGTGTCCTGTTATATAAACCGGCAGTAATTGCCTTAATTGGTCCATTGTTGCTGATGGAAGCAGACAGAGAACGGGCTTGATTATCTCGAGGCCTGTGGTTCAGTCTGGCCACAGCTCTAGGCCAAGCCAGGAAGGCTCAGGCACACTGAGTCTGGGTGTGGCCTTCCAAATGTCCTGTTCTGTGGGAAGCAAGCCCTGAGTCTCAGATCTCAGGGTGGGGCAGAAAGTACCCTCCATGTGAATTCCAGCCTCAGCTGTGCAGCCATTGGCTAGCAACCTCACCCCCCTGAGCCTCCATGTCTGCCTCAGCCAATGGGGATGATAGTTATATCTGCCTTGTGGTATTGCTGGGGAAAATGCAATGAGCCACAGCTGATGAATGTGTTTTGTCAACTGGACAGGCCAGTGCTCATGGGAGGGAGGGTTATAATTTTGTTGGATGACCTGAGTGGGGGATTTTGCCTTTTAGTGTTTCTCTGTTAGGAGAGAATAACAGCAGCCCCTGGAGGGAGAGTGGGTGGGAAGTATAGGTGGGCCTTGGTGACATCCCTGGGCTCAGGACAGCCAGACCAGCTGGGGGCAGTGGAATATGAAAGAAGCCAGCACGCTCTAGCATGGAGGCCCAGGTACCTGAGCTTCCCTCCTGCTGGCTAAGTGGCAGTCCTCAGGGGAAGGCGCCCAGCTACTATAGCTCCTGGTTCCTTGGAGTTTAATTTGCTTTGCTAATTAAGCACCTGGGTTGGACCCCCTGCTGGAGGTGTGAGTCTGCAACCTGGTGGATGAGAACAATAATAGAATCCTAGAATCACAGCTTCGGAAGGGTCCTACAAGATCTTTCCCTAGGAACAAACAAACCAAGTATCTTTTATCTTTCTCTCCCAACAAATCTGGGCTGGGTTGCAGGAAGGATGATGCCAGAGGGGTCCAACCTCTGAATCTAGACAGGAATGGCCTTGAGGGTTTCAACTTCTGGGTGATCACTCTGACCCAGACCACAAGGATGAGATTACAAGAAGCAAGTGTGGCAAAGAGACAAGGTTGCAGGCTGATGTCACAATTCAATGAGACACTGAGAGGACTGAGCTACAGCAGGAATCCTATCTATGGAGCTGAGAGAATGCTACTTTTTGTTCATGAACAGATTTGGGTCACCTGGACTGGCCCCTCCAGGAAGCATGAAGAACAGAAATAAGATGCTGTGGATAAATATCTTTAGTGCACCTCCTTCTGAGCACATAGTCAGACTGCATATTCTGTCATCCTTGTAGTTGATGAGGTCATATGACTAGCTATGGCCCTTGTGTTGGAAGCAAAAGAGCCAAGTGTCACTTATAGACTAAGCACCTAGTATGAGATTCTTCTTCTTCTGCCCCAGTAATTGAAAAAGTTTGCAATGGTGGTTCTTCCACTAACCCAGGACCCTGAGTGGTTACATGGCCCCCATGACAATCTGCAATGGACATGCCTCATGAACAAGAAATTAACCTTCCTTGTTTTCAGCCTCTGAGAATTTGGGGTTATTTCTTATCAGAACATAACTTAATCTATCCTAACTAATACCCCCAAAAAAGTAAATTTTATGGTTGGGGACCAAGGAACACCATCAGGATAGCAATATCCATATAAGATAATAATCCTGTCCCAGTATTATAGACAGCTAAGTCAGGTAGAAATATTACAGGCAGTCAGGCAGGGTTAGACCCTTGAGAGAGTCAGAACAAAGATGAAACACATTACAACTGTGGCTAGAGACACATCTGTTAGAAACCAGGCCTCAAGATAAAGACGAAATGACCAGCCCTGCATTCTTCCTTAAAAGACAAACACCAGGGCGTAATAAAGACTAGATAGCCAGTGGGTGTCCAAGACCTCTGGACCCATCATTTCCTAAGAAAACCTTTGTTCTTTCCATGCACCCTTGTTACGTGACTTGTTTCCCTATTGTATCACTGTTACCTAAGCGATTATACTTGTAACCTTATTGGTTAATCACAGGAGTAACCCACATTGTACCAACGTAGGTTTTGCTCTATAGAACTTCCCTGTAAAGTGGGGTCCCCTCCTGCCTTTCAGGAGCTATCCTCTCAATAAATATTTTCCTACTCTTAACCACCGTTGTTCCTAAAATTCACTCTTACAGTTTTAAGAGAACACGAACTCAGCTAATCAGATATCTAACAGATTGGGGGACATAATATTTTCATATTTCATCTGTTTCAGCAGCCAAGGGCTCCTTCGCTTTAAGGCAAAGCCTTTGCTCTGCCTCCAATTGTAAAAAGCAATGAAGACTTTGGAAACAGAATTTTGCCTGGAATTTTTCTGTAGCTAACTTTTGCTTCTGGGTCCAGATGCTGTGAGAGAAGAGCCCTGTGTGTGTTTTACATACATTAGTCACAGTGCACACAGCCCTGGATGTTGGCCATTGGAACTAGCCTCACATTTTAGCACTTGCATCTGGACCAGGCAGATAGAAACCTACCTGTAATGAGTTTGCCCTTTGTCCATGACATTTGTGCTTTGGGGGGAGGGGGGCGGTGAAAAAAATTTAAAATCCTAGTCTGTTTGCTTTCAGCACAGTAGCTGTGATGAGGTCTGGGAGTCTGACTAGGATTTAAACTTAGCTTCCCAACAAAGCCCAGAAGAGAAGTTTGGGGTGAATCGTGTGCTTTTCAGAATCTTTTGCTTTTTTCATCTAAATTTGCATTTTTCCCTTTCTGCTGATAAATTACCCTGTTGGAAATGAAGGTAGAACTCCCAGGACAAATGTTGATGTCTTTGTTGGAAAAGAGGCTAATGGTGACTGAGCACCTGCTCCCTTCCCCACACCCGGGCACTGAGTCACCTACTTCATATACTACCTCCTTCAGTGCTCACATTAACTCTTCAGAGTATATTTATGAATTTTGTTTTCAAATAAAGACATTCAGAAATGTCACATATTCTAAAGTGTCAATGCTAAGATATGAATTCAGATTTGCCAACCTATGAATCCATACTTTTTCCCCATACTACCCCATGGAAACCACAATAAAAGTTATATCCTGATTAAATAAGTGTGGCATTGTGAAAAAATAGGTTGCTTCTGTGATCAGATCTGTACCCAAATCCTAGGACCCTATTTGGGACTAACCTACAGAAGATATGGCCTCTAGATAGTTGTACTAACCTTCTGAGTTTCTCTTGCCTCAAATAGAGGATGGACTAGAAAGAGGAATACAATGATGGTCATTGCACAAACAGGTAAATGGTCATGACAATTTCAGGTAGGAGCAAGGGCTAGTAAGAATGTAGACCATGATGTTCTGATGGAGACAGAATGGTAAATGGTAGGGAATTGGGGTCAACTGCTTTTGACTATAAGGTTAGAGAGGCTCTTACTGAGGAGAAGTATTTGAAATAGGATTCAGCTAACAAGAAAAAGACAGACTTGGAAGATTTAGGATTGGAGAAATCCAAAAAGAGTATAGCAGGCATACAGGCCTAAACTTGGGAACATGCCTAGTGTGCTTGAGGAACAGACCAAAAGACCAATGGATAACTTGATTTAGCCATTCCACAGTGTATTCATATTTCAAAGAAATGTATTACATACATATTTTTATGGCTTGTTTTGATGTCCCCCCAAAGCCTCCTGCTGTCATATGTAGGGCTTTTTCAGGGATAGCTGGATCTAGAATGTGTGATACCGAGATCAATATATGGTGCAATGCTAGGATCAAGGGTGCTAGGATTAAGGGTGTGAGTGCTACCTGCCCTAAGTATCCTGGAGAAGATATAAGAGGTAGAAAGAGCTGTGGTCACCCTTTGCTTGGTTTGCTACTTTCTGCCCACCATGAACGGTTTCTTCTCTGCAATTCCTGTCTGCCATGCCACCTTTCCCTGGGGCCAGCTGATTATGGACTGAAATCTCTACAAACTGTGAACTAAATAAACCTTTCCTCCCTTAACTTGTGAGTGTTGCATATTTTGTCTCAGCAGGGAGAAAAGCAACTAGGACATATACGTATAATTTTTATTTGACAATTTTAAAATATAGAAATAAAGACCAATAGTGGGAGGAAATAATGAGAACAGTAAGGGTAGGGGGGAAATAGGCCAGAAAGGAAATCAAGAAAGAGTACAGTGAGCCTTATGAGTCATGGTAAGGAGGAGACGAGTCAGTTCCACCTCTGCATCTACTTGCTCTTGAACTTTGCCAATTCAGAAACTTGAGAATAGTGCCTTGTACTAGTCAGGTTCCCATTGCTATGACAAAATACCCAAGATAAACAACTTAACAGGAAGAAAAACTTATTTTGGCTCATGGTTTCAGAAATTTCAGTCAATGGTCATTTGGCTCCATAGCTTCTGGCCCTGTACTGAGGCAGAATGGCATAGGGAAGGAAAACAGCTCACCTGACAGGAGAGTCAGGAATTGAAGAGATAGTTGAAGGGGCAGGACAATATATAGTCCCCAAGGGCATACCAGCAAGGACCTACTTCCTCCAGCTAGGCCCTAGGCCTTAAAGTTTACACTACTTCTCAATAATATCATCAAGTTATGAATCCATCAATGAGTTAATCCAATGATGAGGTCAGAGCCCTCCTAATCCGATCACCTCTGAATATAGCTGCACTGGGGACAAGGTCTTCCACTCATGAGCCAATTAAGGGACCTTTCAGGTCCAGAGCATAAGAGACCTTTTCACCAGTGAAGTGCAAATAGGAATGACAATACCTTAACAAGCAGATCTGGGAGTCTATGAGAAACCTCTGACTAATACTGTATGTTTTAAGATGATACCAGCTGCTATAACAAATAAATCCCTTGTGCTCATGTAGTGGCCCATTGCAGATGATTCTGTCTGGCAGGTAGCTGTCTTTATTATTCAGTGACCCAGCCTCCTTCCATCTTGTGGCTCTGCCAGATCCAGGGGTCTCAGAGTCCTCTACATCTGGCTCATAAAAAAGGAATGCACATGTGTAGATAAGGCATATCCTCTTCTTAAACACCTGCATTTAGACATGGCACATGCTGCTTTCACTCACAATCCAATGGTGAGAACTAGTCACATGTTCCCACCTATGTGCAAGGGTGCTGAGACATGTAGTCCATGATTGGGCAGCCATTTCCCAGAAACAACCCTGCACTGAGAAAGGAAAGCAAAAATTTTGATAAACATAATGTATAAAAACCAAAGGAAGAGCATTTGCCCTGCTCTGTTAGTGTGTCTATGGAGGTCTGAAGTCAGCCGACCATGAGGGCTCAGAAGACCACTGCTCACACTGAGGCCTGCAACCCTGGACAGGAATGCCCCATGCAAGTGCTGCTTTGGGTGTAAGAAAGAGCCCTCATCTGCAGAACCTGAAGAACCTTAAGCTCATCTTCAAAGCCTTGCATTCTCTGAGCTTCAGTCTACTCATCTAAAACCGAACGGTAACAGTTGAATTTCAAGGGCTCTTTTCACCTGTGAAAGTCCATGATTCTATGACACAGAGGATGTCCTTGACCTATTGCTTACAGTGTCACCTGGGACATGAGGTTAGCTTCGTAGCTCCGGCCTCCCTAAAGGCCACACAGTTCAGGATCAGAGATCTGCCCAGTGGCCCAGACAATGTAGTGTCACATATTTACACCTCACCATTGCCTCTACTAAATGGCTTTTCCACCAATTCTGGTTGAAAATTCACAAACCCTTTCGCCCTTTCTACTGAATAGACTTTGGAGCAGTATGTTTCCAGAGGATTCTTGGGAACAGCAGACAGTAAGAGAGAAAAAGAGATGAACAATCAGAAAGACTATGGTGAAAAGAGACAGACATACAGACAAGGAAAGAAAGAGCAAATCAGGCAGAAAGTTCAAGATGGAAAGAAGGAGGGAGTGGGCAGGAAGAGTGCATGGATGGGCAGGTCCAGGCTGGGGAAGAGGTGCAATGAGGTTGAACAGACAGACAGACTGCTCCTCCAGGGTACAGAGACAAGCTTCCTGTGCCCAGCAGTGAGACAGAGATGCAGAGCCACCAACTGAGACAAGGGCTTAGGGGACAGATGGCAGTAAGTTCCAGGGTGCTGCAGTTCCAATCCAGTCCATTGAAATGGACGCTGGCAAGTTCAAGAGCAGCAAAGTGTGGGACTGGGAATGGGAGGGGAGGGCACAGCAGAGCAGGTCAGATGAGCTTCTGCCAGGACAGGGCTGGGGTGGTGGCTGATGTGATCGTGCAGCGTGGCCTCAGCAGGGCAGAGCCCTCTGCTCGCCCTCCTGCCGCAATTGGACTCACCTGACAGTGGAATGAGTAATGAGTTCATTAAACCTCCACTACCTGCTCCCGAAAAGAAGATGAATGTGGCAGAGAAAGGCAAGGTGCATGCCTGCACACGTGTGTGGCTGCCACAGCAGCCCTGGAGCCCTGCTTAAAGTGACCGCCCAGCTAGACACCTCCCATGGCTGGCTGTGACCTTCAGGGTTAAGTCTAAACCCTGGGCTTAGAATTCAAGGCCTTTCATAAGCTGATCCCTGCTAACCTCTTGGACCTCAGTTTATTATGCTCCTCTTCCTGCGTGACCAGCCCTTCCAACTTGCTGTGGCTCCCCACACAAGTGACAGTTCCCTAGGAGGTCCATTCTGCCTGGCATGTCCTTCCCCTCCTGGCAGGCGAGTCCAGGAGGTAAAGTCCTCTTCTGAACCTTGCTCCAAGGTCACATCCTCTGCAAGGTTTCCCCCAGGGAACAGAGCCAGCCATGCCTCCCTTCACACTGGTACACCCAAAATCCTGTTATGGGTGGACTTGAACGTCCACTTTCACATCTGAGGGCTCCCAGAGGCTAGCTCCTCTGCGTCTCACTCCTCTCTGCTCCTGGGAGGCTTGCATCACACAGGCAGGTTAAGAGTAGGATTCAAGAACGAGGAAGCCCTGAATTAAACCCTGAGCCATATCACATTGGGTGTGGGGGGGACGCTGGGTAAACTACCTCTCTGAATGCTGTTTTCAGGAAATATGAAACTGGGGTAAAAATACCTCCTTCTAGGGCTTCTTTAAGGAGAAATGTTTAAGGTCTGTTTAAGGAGAAGTGAGATGATGTTGCTTGGTGCAATTTCTTTCTTTTTAAGCTATGTTAGAAGTTGGCATAAGATTTCCAAGGGTCCAAGCAGGGTCTGATCCTTCAGATTAGTGCATATTGGTCCCGTGTCTAGTTCTACCCCCACCTACCATGCAACCTTCGATAAGTGACTTCCTCTCTCCCACCTTCAGTGTCCTCACACGGAAAATGAGGATGGTGACCTGTGTCACAAGGTCATTTTAAGGAAAAGATGCAGATTTGAAAACTGAAATGCCCAGCAATGCCTGCAGTGCAGGCAGGGTTGTCAGTAACTGTGGGTGTGGACTTTGGGAAACACCTTGATGCACCATTTCAGTGACCAAAAGGTAGGTCTGGAGTTCAGGGCCAAGGCAGCACAGAGTTGCTCCACAATAGTAAAGAAAGAATTGCTTTTTCTTTTTCTTCCTTCTTTCTCTTCTTCCCCTCCTCTCTTCCCATATGATTATTTTGGAGTTTGACATGACATGTCATGTGCTGATATTCTCTCTCTCTCTATATATATATAATGATAGGTATTTGGCTGGTTGATTGGTTAGCTGGCTGGTTAATTGTTTAATTGGGTGGCTGGTTTGGTAATTAGTGAGCTTGTGGATTGGGTGCACATGATCAATGCATGATACATGCATATATGGAAATGTCACAATAAAACTCATGAATTTTTACAATTAATACGTGTTAATTTAAAAAACAAAGATGACCGGCATTCCTGCTGCCTGCACTGCTATAGCACAGCCATCTACATGGCTACCAGACCCAAGAGTGAATTTGGGGGGAAATCAAGGTATTGGTCTGAGCTGCATTTCTCAAGACAATAACATATATAGACAGAAAGACCATCCAGAAAATGAGCTAACTCAGTGAAAACAGAAACTCAGAACTGAGGATGTCCTTGAGCTTGTGACCCTTGAGCATGTGTCCTTGAGCATGTTGTCCCCACAACACAACACACACACACTCATAACACACACACACACACACACACACACACTGTCCTAGAAACTCAGATACCCTGGGGAGGGCTTTGGACTTCCAGAGGCTCCAGGTTGATGTGATTGCACCCTTAGAAAACAGAATGAGCCCAGTTCAACTCGACTCAAATGGGAAAGTTGCTCGGTATGCTGCTTGGCACCTAAAACATGCCCAGTGAGTGAAGCGGCCTTGTAGCTTTTGGTCTCAACAATACTTGGAGCTGGAATAAATTTCAAGGCAAAATCTTAGCTGTTTGAATCACCTTCTCCCCAGGCTCTTTGGCACCTGATAGACAGCTCTTGTACACCTTCAGGAACTAGAAGCTCATGCCCTCTCCCAAGCCTGGCTGAGTATTGGTTTAAAGCCCAGATTCGTTTGCCTTCCACTGACTGGTCTAACATGGATGCTGTGGCCTCTCTCTCTCTCTCTCTCTCTCTCTCTCTCTCTCTCTCTCTCTCTCATGTGTGTGTGTGTTTATTGTTATAGGCTTTGCATTTTTGTATCACAAAAAGACACATTTTTTCCAGCTGTACAATTTTCCCATCATTTTTGTAGTTTTTTAGTGGGCCCTTCTGACATCATTCAAGTTTATTTCTAATTCCAAATACATTAAAGAGGAGAGAAAATTGATGTATATAGAGTTACCTATCACTTTTTTAACCTGTAGGGCAATCCATGTGCTTCCACCCTGGCACACATCTTTTCCTATTTATAAACCTCCACCATCCCAAACGCAGTGAAACAATGGAAACCAGTCAGGACCTAGAGGCAGGAGGCCTACGTTTTGATCATAGCACTGCTATCACTGGCTGAGAGACCTTAAGCAAGTCTCCCACCCTCTCTGATGTTGCAGGTGATGAAATACTTGGAGTGCTTAAGCCAATATCTAGCATACAGTATGTGCTCATTGAATGGCAAGGTTTAAAGAAAGATCTATCATGGGCTCATTTCACGGGACTCTTGAAATTGGTGAATACAAGCAAGGAGATACTTGCTTCCTGTAACCAAAAGTTCGGGGACCTCCTTCCTGTAGGTGGCTGAGTGAAAATATTTGCCCACTCCTTGGTTCGGTCAACATGTAGGAGAGATCCAGTGTTGAAAATAAATTAGGAACAGGACAGCAGTGTACACCAAAGAGTGCCCTTGATGGCAGCTATATGCAAGCTTGAACCCTTGCCCTATGTATTAGACTGGGTTCTCTAGAGGAACAGAACCGAAAGATAGATAGTCCCTGTCTTGCAATGCTCAACTTAAGAGCTTTCAAATTTGGGATGGTATGAACATGTATGCATATAACCATTCAGTTTTTTTTTGTTCAGTACACTTTTTAGTAAATTACATGAGATTTTTCAACTCTTTGCTGTAAAATAGGCTTTGCGTTAGATGAGTCTGCCCAGTGTAGGCTAATGTAAGTATTCCGAGGCCAGGCCAAACTGCAGCATTCCATAGGTATATAAATTCATTTCAACCCAATGATATTTTGAATTTATGATGGGATTCTCAGGAGTAACTGTATCTTAAGTTGAGGGAATTATAGGCTATTACATTATATCATGTATCTTATTTGTTCTATTCTAGTCCTATGTATACAGATATATGAAGTGATTTATTATGAGAATTTGCTCATGAAATTACGGGAGCAAGAAATCCCACAATGGACCATCTGCACTGTGGAGAACTAGGGAAGCCAGCAGTGTGAAGGAGCTGAGTCCAAAGGCCTGGGAATCGGGGCCACTGCTGTGAGTCCCAGCATCTCAAGGCCCAAGAACCCATAGCTCTGATGTGGGAGCACAGGAGAAGGCCCCAGCTCAGGAAGAGTGAACTGTCCCTTCCTCCACTTTGTGTTCTGTCTGAGTCCTCGGTGGTGTAGTGATGCCCACCCACACTGGGAGGACTGTTTTCTTGTCTCAGTCTACAAATTCATCTCTTCTGGAAACACCCCCACAGACACACGAGGAAATAATGTTTTGCTAGCCATCCCCTAATCCAGTTAAGTTGACACAAAATTAAGCATCACACCCTGTGAGCTTGGCCCAGCCATTCTGCTTCCAGCCTTGGTTTTCTCATCTGTGGCATGGATATGGCAAGAGTTTCCATCCCCTAGAGTCATGCTAACTGTTCCTGAGGTGATTTACATGGAGTACTTCTCAGAGTTGATGCTTACTGCATCCTAGTCCCCATCTTCCTACCCTAGCTCTACAATAGAGAAAGCATGTGTGTGTGAAACTACACAATTGTAAGGATGATCATTAACAAGGCAATTGAGTGCAGTGGTTATGGGAGAGAAAACCATAGCCAGAAAGGCTGCGTTTAAAGCCTGAGCTCCCCTACTTTCCAGGGGAGAACCTTGGAAAAGTTACTTAATTCAAATGACCAAGCCTTAGTTTCCACACCTATGAAATGGACGCAATAGTGATCATTCCTAACTCCTGTGATAGTCGTGAGGATTAAATAAGACTTTGTGTATAAAAGCATGAAGTCTGGCACAGAGCAAGTGTGCAATAAATGTTAGCTACTTGTCCTCAGTCACAGTAATTGTTATCCCTAGTATTTGCTGGTTACGATGGAAAGATCTGATCTCAAATTCCAGCTTGTCTTTTTTACTCACTCTTCAATGGCGTACAAATCCCTTCCCCTCTGAACCTGCTCCCTCAGCAGTAAAATGGGAATAAAAACTGCTATCTTGCAACAATTTTGTGAGGCTCAGAGACAACATACAGTGCATGCCTAGCATGTAGAAAGCTACAAATATATCAGCATATTTTCTAAAAAATCAAAAGTACGTCTGCATGATGTCAAGCAAGCCACCTAAGGGCTCCGGGCCTTGCTGTGCTCCTTGGTAACATGAGGATGTTGTCTGTCCTTCCTGAGTGACAGTGTGGAGGGAAACAATCTTCTTGGAGAAGCACCAGGCAGGCCTCAGGCAGGCAGCCCTCCTCTCCTGTCAGCTGGGGTACATATGGGAGACATTTGGCCCCAATTAGCTTTCACACTTCCAGGGTCCAAGTTCAGGAGACACCATTCCCAGTGCCCGGAAGGAGAGTTATGCACTTGTATATGAAGGTTGTTAAACTGGGCAATAGTCCACAAGGTGCATGAGGTCTGCAGGGTGTGTGTGTGTGTGTGTTGTGTGTGTGTGTGGGGAGAGAGAGAGAGAGAGAGAGAGAGAGAGAGAGAGAGAGAGAGAGACCCATTAGGTTACATTTACACTGGCTTTTCAGGCAGGCAGCAGCCCCGGCCCCTGCTTCATGAATCTCCCTCAGAAGGCAGACTGGCCTAGCCACCAGCCACCCATGAAAAGTGGAGACTCGTGACATAAAGGCAGAATCACCTGGTCCTGGTTCTAAGTTCCAATCTGAGAGGGATTTAGGGAAACAAAGGAGGGGAGAAAGCCCCGCAGTGTGGGCTGCGGCCCATGAGAGGGACCTCCTCCCCATTCCCTACGCTCAGTCCCACTTCCACAGTGTCAGTGTCTCCCACTGAGGACTCCTTCACCCTCCCTCTCCTCTGGGTACCCACCCTATACCCTTCATCCACTCAAGCTCCAGAAATTCTTCTTGTCCATTAGCAGCTGTCAGATTATTTCTTTTGAACTTTTCACAAATATCATCTTCCTTATGCCTCACACCTGTGCTGTGGTATGGGTAGAATTATCTTATTTTAACAATGAAGGAGACCAGTGTTTTCCAGCTGATAATCTTGCCCAAAGTCACATGGGAATGGTCTCCTGCCTACACAAATAATCATTTTTCTGCCACATTGTAGCAGCTCCATTTGCACTACCATTTATTCCTCTTTTTTAAAAAGACGCTATATGTATAATCTACACTCAGGGCAGAATTGTTCCCTAATACTTTGGTCAATGTAAGCCTGCCAATGTAAGGGTCATGTCCTCTGCATCACCCACTCATCCTCCAGGCCACCCAGTGGGGGGCTGTATATTTCATTTGTAGTAGTCAGCATTGGTCTGCTCTGTATTATTTTCCTCCTCCCAGAGAAAGGATCCTCTCTCACTTGGGTCATATGGCTGGGACTGGGAGATACCATTCCAAGTTCCACTCAAGATAGGCCACCTGGAGTCCTTCCTGTATTGCTTAATTGGAATGTCTGCATCCTCCTGTTACACATGGTGCAGAGACCAGAAGAATTCACATATTTCCACATGTTGCTCCTCTTAGGTTCCCTGAGAAACTATGTTTCCCAGCTTCCCTTGCCTTGTGATGGGACCATGTGACTACTTCCCATTAATGCAACATAAACACAAGTGATGTTTTATGTCACCCTCTGAGTCAGTCCATTTAGTGATTTAGTAGACCCTGACATAAAAAAAATAAAGGGATATGGGATATAACTCAGTGCAAAAGTCCTGGGTTCAATCCCCAATCTTATGCGTGCGTGCATGCATGTGCACACACACACACACACACACACACACACACACACTGGCTATGTCTTCACCATCATCTATTTTCCTGGCTGAATGGAGAGAAGTCCATAGACTTAGAGAAGAGCAGAAACACAAAGGGGAAAGAGCCCGGGCACCTGAGCGATTGCATGGAGCAGAGCAACACTCAGCCCAGGTTGGACCATGGCATGAACAAGAAGTAAGCTTTGATTTGGTGCCAAGCTACTGGGATGTTGCAGTTCTTCAATAAAATCTGCACAAACAGCAATTTCTGTTTCTCTGTTCTTACCTAGAAGACTGGAAGGACATCTTTGTCAGTGTTTGTCAGTAGACATAATGCCAGAAGAGAACTTCAAAGAGAAAGAATGATTTTTGCAGGAAAGAAGGGAAGTGGCTTAAAGTTGTAACTACCATGTACTGACCACTACTGCATAACAGATATAAAACCAGCACCTCAGAGAAACGCTCATTTCGTCACCCCAAAAGCCACACTTCCCATTTTACAGATGAGGAAGTAGCTCCTGAGCCTTACAACTGAAACACACTTGCCTGTCTATAAACTTGAGCACCCTTTGAGCTCTTCGGATTGGTTTAGCCAAATGTATTTTCACCACAGTTTTTAAAGAATTTTTCAGTGGTAGCTCTATGTTCTCAAGAGAAAAAAATAAAAACAAAAATTAATCTGACCACAAAAGAAGGACCGGAATCCAAAAGTCCAGTCTCCATGAGGCTTGTCCTCTTAAGTTAATTCTTGGAAGGAAAAGCTCTCCTGAACAGTAAATGATGGTCCAGCTGAGGAAAAATGACAGTAGCTTGTATTTCAGTTTCCCTTCATTGTAGGAAAATGAAGATTTTGCACAAGTCTTTTAATTGCCAATTTGTGAATAGCATCTTCATAAGTGCTAATTCCTGTCACCTGTTAGTCAGGTTGGGTTTGGATAACCAAGTGAAGTCTCTTATGTCTCCTTCATGGAGCCCTCTCTTCTGCCCTCCACTGCCTCCCCCACCCACCCCCCACCAGCCCCTCTGTTTCTCCTCTGCGTCTGTTTATGTCTTCCTGGTTTTCAATTTCTTAATGATGCTTTAACGAGATGCCAGTTACACATGCAAATTGGAAAGAGGCGACATTGAGAGATTGCTACCTGGTGGTAAATTTATTAAAATCAAGGCAATTTTAATAACTTCTTTGCATATGCATCCGCCTCCATGACTGTAATATTAGTTTGGGATTTTTTTAACCTTCTTATTAGAACAAGTGTGTTAAAGAAATATAAGGTAAAGTCATGAGAAGGAAATTTAATTGTTTCTTAAGTGGTAATCTTGTTCCCCCAAGTAGACTATACAGGAGTAAACTTTTGGGGGGTCTTTTCCGAGTTGATCCTCCTGTTTCTTGCAACACTTGCAACCATTTGCTTCACCTTCATCACCATCCTTGCCATTATATCTTTACAGCTGCCACTTATTAACCCAAGATCTCACAACTCCAGAAGGACAGAAACAGATTCCAAATTCAAATCTAAGTGTCTAAGCCTCCTGTTCTACTCCTTCCCTTTCTTAAAATTTTCCTTTGCCTTTGTCAGCGCCACACCCTGCAGTTTTCCTTTTAGCTCATGTTTACATTTCCTCTTTCTCCTTCACAGGCTGTTTCTCCTCTTCTTTTTCTCGTTCTTTCCCATTCTTCTCTCTACCTTCTTCTTTTAAAGCACTGCCATTTCTCACTATGGCTTTCCTCATTTGTTACTGTGATTCCAAACACTGTTGTGCACTGACAGGTTCTTTACACATTCAGCAACCCACCAGCCATCTCCACTGGGTGACACTGAAGAGCCTCACAAATCCCAAGCAAAGCAAAGCTCGTCAATTTCTCCCCACATCTTTTCCTAGCATGCATTTGCCACCTAAATGGCACAAATCAGAGACCTATGCCTTCCCCACTCCTGACATTTGCTACCATGAGAAGGAAGCTTAGTAGGGTAAACTTTATAAATCTTTTCATCCACCACTAACTCCTATCCTGGGATGCAAGGGGTTTATGAACCCCACACTCTTCCCTCTCTTTTCTCTTGAGACCAAGATCCCTCGAGAAACAAAGTGCTCTCATTACATCATTACTCCAAGGTGGAAAAGCCTTCCTGATTCCATAGCTCAATATTAGGAAACACACTTGTCTGAAATGCAAGCCACATTCTCCAGTCTCAGTGATAACAGTAATAAAAATAGTTTTCCTGCTTCTATATTGCTTACCTTTTGCTTTATTTCCCAATTGGTTCAAAACTTGGACAAGAAGAAGGTGCCACTTATTGAGCCCATCCAAACCTCTAACAGCCTGCAGTCACCCCAGATTTTCCCTCTCCTCCCCTCAAATGCGCCAGCAAGTTCCACTGAGCTGAATTGGGAAATGGTCTTGAGTTTCCCTTCCTCTCCACCTCAGTTGTGCATTTCTGGTCTGGCGTCTTTCTCCTGGATTATTGAGACAGCATCCCTGTAACCTCTCTACCGCTGCCTTGTCCAGCTCTGCCCCTACACTGTCTAGGTCTGCTGGCCCATTTGCTAAGATGAAGCCCCAACTCGCAAAGTGGCTTATAGACCATCAGAGGACAGCAGGGAATGTTTGGCATCTCATGGCAAGGATGGAGCTCTTTGCTTAAAATGCTCACATATGAACTCACAAGGAGCAACAACTCTATCTCTAGGAAACTGGGACAACACCCAGCCCACATTAGGCTGTCAATGAAACTTTGCTAATTGTTTCCTTTTAAAACATAATGAATTTAGAGGCTGAAGCCCTAGAGTTAAGTCTCTGGTTTGCCTAGTATTATCTTTTTTTTATATTGGAAAAGTCACTTTTCCTCTGGAAGCCTCTGTCCTCACCTGCAGAATGGGATTATATTCCTGCTCGACAAGGTCATGATGCAGACGCAGCATGTGAAAAACATTTGATAAAATAATTTTATACAATGTGAGCCTTGAGGCTCTGCCTCCACCTCTGGAGTCTTCTGAGCCAATTCACATTTGTCACTGAAGCACTAGATTCAGAAATTTCAATCTGAGCTTAAACATCAGAACACATGTTCCTAAAGAACTTAATTTATGTTTTTCAAAAAAAATCATGGTCTCTAATTTGAGTCATGGGAGACGGATAAAGAGAATCAATTTTTATATGAAAATTATCTTTGAAACTGCTGCAGCTTTGGTCTCCATCAGGAGTCTGGTATGATGCAACTCGCCTACTGTCTGCTTGATTTCATACTGCTGTGTGTATGGGGTGCATATATTTGATTTTTATAGTATGTTTTTATGTTTGCAAACAGCATTCTTTAACCTAAAATGTCTCTCAGTTTAAATGCCAGCCATTAAATACACAAAATGCCCAATCAATATTTTTCCATCCATACGCTCAATCCTTGGTTTTGTGTGAACACTGAGAGCAGTCAGAGAAAAATCAAAGTGAGGAGAATCAGATCTCAGAGCAGGGTAGCCTTAAAGAATATATTCAGTGCATCCCCCTTATTTAACAGATGAGAAACAGAGGCTCAGAGAGGGAAAGGGGTTTACCCAAGATGACACAGCTAATGAGAGAGGCAAAGCCTACGTGAAGACTTAGGACTTAGGACATGAAGACTTCTCCCTTCATCCCTATATCCCTGTCTGTGATTTTCCCTTGTTGTAAGCAAGGATATAAGTCAATCTTTACCTCATTTTAGAAAATAGAGCCAGCTTTTGATACATACAGAAAGACCACAGCACTCAACACCAATTCAGATGTGAAAACGAAGAGGTTCCAAAGCAGGCAGTCACTGCCTGCAGGGTCAGACATCCACGGGGCCACATCTTTGATTTATTTTAGAGAATGTATAGGCAAATGATATCCATATATTTGAGTATAGGGACACAACCTCATCCAAAAAAAGAAACAGAGCCCATCTTTTCTTGGTCTGAGGCTTTGGATTATTTTTACCTTTGCTTCCCATCCTTCTAATGAAGCATCGGTTTTGGAGTCAGACAGATTCGGTTCCAGAACCTCAGGCAAAGAGCCTCATGTCTCTGAGCCTCAAGACCTCAAGGTTAATAATACTTCCTCCGGAAAGGGATTGTGAAAATGTAAGAGGAACTCCTTTAGCAAACATCACAGAATAAAGACTCAATAAACATCAGCCACCCTCTATGGCTGGCTCCCCCCATTTATAAAGTTTAGAAAAGAAATTGTCTTATGCATTGCAAAGGCTGGTGCCACAAAGCAACTAACGGTGAGTGGTGAAGACAATAGCTCCCGGCAAGCACAATCCAGGCAGTGAACCACTGCACCCGCAGTAGTCTGCAAGCGCTCCCCTATCAGAATCTTGCATTTAAAAAAAAATTTTAATTCCATTTATTGGTCAACTTTTCCCACGAGAACACATCTTTAATTTAATCATGTAAATCAATGGGAAAAATCTAATTCACTTTAGAGAAATTGGCTTCAAGGCTGGCCTTATGGGATTGAATCTTTTCCTCAAAGTGTATCCGGAGCAAGTGATGTGTGTCTTTATCACACTTACAAAAGGATATAAATTCATCTCTAGCCCATTTTAGGAAGTAGAGAGTTGATTAAATAAATGGTGGTGCTAGCAATCCAAGTGATCAGTCATTTTCAAACATCTCGGACCCTAATTTTAATGCTAACTTTTAGTTTTCGACCATTGTAGATGCCATTTGGCTTCTTTAATACGTAATTTGCCTGGTTATCAATATATTAGCTCCAAACAGATATTTGATTATTGTTCCTCTTTTGATGTTTCTAATGCTCATTCTAGAGTCCACCTGACTTTGGTTTGAGGAGCTCAACCTTGACAAGGAAAGTGTCAACTCACATCCAGTTCAGTGTTTCACTTTTCTGTTGGATAAAAGTCTTGACAGAGTAGCAGCTTCTTCCCAGGGAAACCACCACCTGCCAAGCCTATGAATTTATTGGCTGGACCAGCTGAGGGGATGTATGAGAAAGGGTATAGTAACCCACACACCCTGTGCTGGTACCCAGTGGTGATGGAGGGGCAAACAAATGACTCATTCCATGCATAAACCTCTACAAGGACCCTTTGTGTGCCAGCATTCTAGCCATGAAGAAATAAGAACTACTATTCATCTTCCTTAGGCTTAAGGAACTCACCATCCACTCTGGCTGCAGCAAACCACATAAACAGATGCGTATAACCCAGAACTATTCCTGCTCTGATTGTGGCAGCAAAGCACCCTTGACCCACATTTGGAAAGAGGGCAAGCTTTTTGGAGGAGGTGGGCTTCAAAGGGGGCTAACCAGCCAGAGGAGAGGAAAAGTCTTTATTTATTAGTTAAATGCAACATCCATTGATTATCTGCATCATCTTTTCTACAGTTGACCCCAAGGAATACAAGGACAGCAAAACAGATATTTCCACTGTGGTGCCAGTTTGAGGTCCCATTAGGAGAATGAACCCACCCCAAGCATGATAGAAACAGAAGCTTAACATGCAAACCAGGACTCACACACGTGTAGAAAAATGTAGGGAAATGGAGGTATGAAGGTAAGGCACTGGAGGATCAGAGAAACAACTGCTAAAGATTTCAACCACAAATTCTGGAACAGGTGGAGAAGGCAGCATTCATGGTATCCTCTACGTTCAGTTACCAAACAAAGACCCCACAGTGCACACTCCAGGAGAGATGCCTGGAGCTACCACCTCTCACCACCGTGAGGACGATGGCTCCTACTTTCTTCATCATCTAAAGCTCCTGCAAGTTTCTCTCCTGGCCAACTCTAACCCAGAACCTTTGAGAAAAGGATTCTTCAAAACCAAGTCCCCTGACACAGACTGGAAAGCCCACAGAAGTGGGACTCATGCTGAGCTGACAACAGACAGTCCCACACACTACCCTCAGGGAGTTTGAGTCTATGGGGAAGGTGGCACTAATCAGCGATAGCCACATATACCCAGGCTGTGAAGAACACATAGTGGGGGTCCTGAGTCACTCTGGGGGTGCAAGAGAAGACTTCCACTGGCCCCTCACAAGTGAGCTGCACTCTCTTGATTGTTAGCTAGGGAGATACTGTAAGGAGGTTCTGAACATGATTTCTCTCTTACACTCATCCTCCTACCCAGGTGGCCCTTATTCCTTTTACCATGGTTCAAGAAAAGATCTGCTCATGTCTCTCTAACAGCACAAGGAAAGGTTTATGGCTCTGGGGACAAAGGGTGAACACAGCTTAAAGAAATATTCTGACCTCTAGAGTCATAAATAAAAGCTCTGAGCCAAGTCTGTAAGGTGGCCTCAGCCAGGGAGGACTTTGTCTTTAGGTGGCACACCTGAGCTACAGCACAAAGGGGCTCCATGCTGACCCGGCCTGGGGACCCACCTGCACTCCCCCCAGTGCAGCAGCAAATGGATGAAAAATTGTATCATTAAACTCTTTGATGTTCTCCTGTCTAATTGAACCTGTGAAATTTCCTAAGGTTCTCCAGCCTCCCAAAATTCAATTTTCCATGTAATGCATGGTGACATGTCAATAAATCATGCTGTAAAATAAATGCGTGGATTCTTTTGTGCAGGAGCGAGTGAGGAATAAACCTTTCGTAATTGATAAATAATGTCATTGGAATCAATAGCTGGCAAAGGAGTTGGAGGAGTAAGCCTGAATCATGTATGAGCACTCCGGGGTGATCAATGCCTTTGAAACAGCCAGGAGCTCAGGAGCCAAGTGTATAAATTACTGCCTTAATATTACAGCAGGGCCCAAAGTTTAAAAGATGGGTGCACGGCTAAGTGCTGGTGCAAAGGGAAGTGGGTCTAGGGTGTGGGTGGGACGAGTGCACTGTCAGGCACTCCGGAGGGCTGTGGAGTCCCCACAGAAAGGCAGCAATGGAAAATAAGGGGCAGATTGTACCATCTTGGACTTGGGATGGAGACAGCATGATTCTAGTCCTGGCCATTCCCCCACTGGCAGCCCACGTTGACAGGAAAAGAAGCGATCTGCTAGGAGAGACACAGATGCTGTTAGGAAAATAGGCTTGCCACTTCCGGGGCCTTGGCCTCGAGGGCTGGCACTGACATAGAAGATGAAGGACAGCCCTGGGTGCCAACGATGGTCCACATCTGAACGAAGGGAAGTGTGCTGGGTAGTGGTGAGGGGCACAGCTTCAGGGTCAAGCTGCTCAGCCCTGCCACCAGCTATGCGACTCTAAGCGAGTTACTCACTTCTCTGTGCTCGATCTTCTTTCGCAAAATGGGAGATCACACTGACAATCTCAATGACTGGTAAGAGTGAAATGGAATCGTGTTTGCAGATACCTCAGCTCAGTGCCCATCCCTTCAAAACACTAAGCAAGTTTGAGTTATAAGGGCATTACTGATGGTACATTGTTTCAGCACAATATTGGGTGCTTTGCTTGTATTCTTTTATTTAATCTTCACAACAACTCATGAGGTAGTTACTATTATTATCCCCATTTCATAGATGAGAAAATGAGGTTCAGAGAAGGTCAAGGCCTTGCACAAAACACACGGCTCTAACTGGTGCAGCCAGGATTTGAACATGCAGTTGTCCGTGTCCAAGGCTGTTTCTTGGCCATGAGATTGTACTGTAGCGCCACTCGTGGCTTGGAGCTACCCCAGCTTTGTGAGGGGCTTTGCTTGATGGATACTGCCCACAGTAGGCTTCAGGAACATCCCATCTGGCTCACAGGCAGCTCTGACAGAGAGGAGACAGTGGACAACTCAGAGTTGGGCAGGTGGATTCCAAACCCAGTTCCACTACAAGTGACTTTAAGGTCATCACTGCTGCTCCCTGAACCACTGTAGCTGCCCCATTGGGAATATTGGAAAGAGGATTCTCACCATTCAGGGTCATGGTGCAAAGGTCAGTGCAGGACCTGGTGGCAAGGCCATTAGTCATTAGCTTTGAAAGAGAACCCAGGCAGAATCTTGCCTTGATCATCCCTGGATGTGTGTTCTTAGGCCAGTCTGTTTCCTCAGCCCAAAATCTGAATCAGAACGCCAGCCTCCAAGGACTAAACTGAGAATTAGATAAGATGCCCAATGCAGATCTTCTTCCTGGCCAGTGTCTTCAACCAGATGGACCCTCAGAAAATATTAAGTCTCTCGCATCCCCTTTTCCTTCTAGAGAAATTCAGAAGGAATCCCAGCAGAGCTGCTGCACAACTCTAGGGGAAGCTACTAGCATCTACTCTTGCACAACAGGGCGCAGCACTCAGAAGATATCTGAAACAAACACTGAGCAAACCTACACATTCATCTTAAAGTCACATCCTGCAAAAAGCCCTTCCCTGGCCCCGAACCATGAGCTCTGGTGGCTTCTGTAGCCCCCAGTATAGCATCTCCTGGTGCCTGGCCTGACGCTTACTTAATGGAATGGAATGGATCAGATGAACATGAAGTAGTACATTGGTGAAGGACAGATTCTGAAACTTCTGCCTCAAAAGCTTAGGAGCAGTGAGCTATCCTGACAACCCCTGAAGAGGAAAAGGTTTTCTTCTGTCTGGGCTGGGAAAAACTGAGTATAGCATCCTGTATCCAAGAGGCCAGGCAGATACAGATCTACCACTGAGCAAAAATTCTTTCTTATTTGTTGAGATGTTAGGAAAGAGGATAGCTGCTCTGGGAAGCATAGGAGAGAGCTTCTCTGTCTCTGTATATAGCCCACCTTCTGCATTTAACACAATAGTCTTGAATATCCCAGGCACCCAATAAATGTCTGAGAAGCCAATCTGGACAGGTGGAAGAAATGGATTTCAGTTCAATAGCAGAATGACTTTCCTAGCCTTTTGTGACAAAATGAACTTATGTGTTTGTTCACTCATTTGGCAAACATTTGTTTAGGACTTGATGTCCCAGGCTGAGCTAATAGGGCAGAGGAATGAAAAAAACAAAGTTGTTGACTTTGAAGTCAAGAGGTGCATCGAATACAAGAAGTTGTAAATAGAGCACCATATCACAGGTAAAGTACTAGAAGTGTGTAAGGGAAGATGACTGGACCAGAGGATTGCTGTCAGATTGCTTGGTTGCAACAATTTGCATACATTCATGTATTCATTTCTCTGCCACATCAACCAGGTTCGAGGGAGCGGGACACCCCCCTGGTCTCAAGGACCTCCTGTCTCATGAGAGCTCATCAAGAAAGCGTTTATGTTTTAGTCCTTGGGTTTATGCAAAACACCACCTGTGCCAGACTCTGGGTCACCTACCCATCATCACCTCTGGCAACTGGACAACACCTGCTCCAACCTCAGTTCATTTCTCTGCAAGTCCAAGACACCCATCATAGTCCCTGGAGCTGAGTAGCTGCCTCTCTTTGTGCTTACTCAATCTCAGGGTGTGCTTCTCACTGTTCTATGTCTCTCCTCATTTTGGATCAGATTGCAAACAACGTAACAGAGGCTTAGGGAAGGTAGGCTTTATGCTTCTCCTGCATAAGGCAAGCCCAGAGGGAAGCTGTCCACGCGAGATGTTGAGTCCCCAACCCCTCAGATGCACTCTCTTCCCAGGCCACCACTCTGCCTTTCCCAGAGTGTGGTCTTCACCTTCAGAGTTTCTGAGAAGAACCAGCTGGGCATTCACCAAAACTGTCCATTGTTTCCCTGAATGCACAGCTGAACTTCATTTGCCAGACTCCTGTGTAGCTAGGTACAGCCAGCTGCCTAGGTTCCAGGCAACAGCATGTGGACAGAATGTGCCCACTAGGCCTGACCTACCCAATACCCTGCAACAGACCTCCCTTCACTTTCTCTGTCTGCTTGTCGAACTGGAAGGATTCCAAGAGCTGGCTGAAGGAAGTCACACAATGGTGGAGCCTGCGGTGCTGAGTTGCCACCAGGCCAGCAGTGCTCATGACAGACTATATGAAGAATAAGCTTCATTGTGCTGATCTGCTTGTAGCCATGGCTTTCTGAGATGGACGTGGAGCTGCACCTCTCAGATCCCCTCAGAGAGGGACATATTGCTGGGATCACTGGGAATCTTGTTTGCACACCATCATCAACCATCTACTCAAGGACTGCTCAGCCTCGGAGGGCCCCCTTGCCCAAGGCAAGCACTGTCCTGGAGCAACTCACAACTCTGTACTGACACAGAAGTAAAGAGCAATATAGAGGCCCATCCACAACTGTATTACAACTGATGCCTTTCATTGTCCAATCCTATTTCCTTCCTCTCCCTTACTCAGGTGTAGATCCCCACTGCACCCCTAACAAACCTCTTACACACTAAACTTGGGAGTGTCTGCCTCCTACAGAACCTGATTGATGCTGTGGCTCCAGCCTTCACATCCACATTTTAATCAACAGATTGGAGAAATGGGTGAAGAAAGCATCACCAGTTTAAGCAGATTCTCCAGAAGTCTTATTAGCCATAGTGAAGCCATATTAGCTACATGCAACCACAAAGAAGGTTAGGGAATGTGTATTTATTCTGGGCAGTCATATGCCCCACTATAGCCACTCAAAAAGAATGAAAGAATAGATATGGGAGAAGAAAATACAAGCACCATCATATAGTCCAGCCAATACTAACAAAGACTTGCATCATTTTTAGGACTCACACTCCCTTAATCCTCCTGAAAACGATTCCCTCACTTCAAGCACACTTCATCATTCTTGGTACTTTTTGAAGCAGTTGTGGGAGTCTTTCTCTCCTGAGAGTCACTATGAGGGTCATTATGGTGAATGCTTCTGTGGAATGCCATCCATAGGAAAGGCGCCTCCTACAAACATTTCAGCCTGTCCTCACTCACCTCACTCTTGGATCTGATACTGTACAACTCTGACTCTTCCTCAAAGTCAACAGGACCATGAAAGGTACATCTTATGAATCAGTTCAGAACATTGAGGCAGCCACAACAGCATAACTAAAGACATACACAGAAAAGGACTTTTAGAACTGCTTCAGGAAGTGGCAAGAATGATGGGATAAGCGTGTTCAAAACAAGGGGGAGTTTGGAGGGGGATTTGTGGCAATGAATCTTTCACCGTAATACATTTTTTAATTTAAAACTTCACCATATTTTTCTATCACACTGTGTATGTCCAACACCTGAGTAGAGTTTCCAATCAACAGCATCATTTTTGTTTTGCATTCCCCTCCTGGGTTAATTTCCCTATTTGCTCTTCCTGCCCATTTTGAAGGATGATTGCTTTTCTGGGCAAAGAGCCCATTTGGGGGGTATAATTTTAAGCTCTTGTACCATCCTGAACATTTTCAGATATGGGCAATATATAAATATATGTAGCAAATATATTTACTTATATACACCCACCTGCCTTGATATACATGGGACTTAAGAGGGCCATAAAATGGACACACATCTATAGGACCAATGGTGTGGCCGCCCATACTACCTGGCAGTTGTCATAAAAACACCAATAAGAGGCAGCAGGAGTGTGTTTGACTGGGAGAATGATTCTTGTTTCCTTTTCATTATTCTTAATAAAAGGAGATGGTGCCGAAAAATTGTGTTTCCTGGGTTATTTTCCCCAAGAGATCTTTTATAAAACATGGAATACATAACAGACCATGTTGCAGGCAAATGCCTCATTAAGGGAATATATTTAGAAAGAAATAGTAACCAAACCGAACAGTTATTTTCTGTATTTTCTCCCCCCTGTAAAATGGAGAAATTGGATATGATATGGATTTAGTAACAGCCCTCAGATAATATTGTGAGAACATGTCGCTTGTGCCCTGAGATGGAGGTGGATTTAAATCCTGTACAAAGGCAGCACGGCTAGCAGGCATCACACAAGCCCCAGGAAATGGATTCTGTCTTCCAAAGGGGCTTCTCCCTTGTAAGGGCTTGACTCCACCGGGTGGCCGTGCGCTTCCTTGTCTCTCTCCTTTTCTCTCTGCAGAGTCCTTTTCTCTCTTCTAGATGCTCCCCCGTTGTCAGTATGTGACCCAGCAGTGCTAACTCCCTCCCGACTTGTCACTCATTCTCCAAATCTCAAAGTCCCTGTAGCCAAGAGCTCTCTGGACATCTTCACATGAATGCCACCATAGCCTTTTAAAGTCAGCATGTCCCACACCAAGATTATCTTCTCCTCCAGGATTCCCATTCTGGTGGATAAATGACATCACTCCTCTCCCAGTTACACAGATGGGGAAAAAAGCCTGAAATCTCACCCAACCATGGCCATGTTCTGGTGACTCCAGCCCCAAAAGTATTAAACACATCCCTTTTACTCCACCTCCTGTGCCACCACCCTGATCCAGGTCCCATTGACTCTGTCCAGGGTCACCTCCCCAGCTTCCTCTCTGGGCTGCTATCCCAGGGCAACCTTCAAGAGCTCTTTCCAGAACTCTGCTGCAGACCCTGCAGGGTCTTCAAGATCCAGCTTCTTGGCTCCCTAGGATCACAGCACCTTTGCCTCTCCATGGGCATCTCATGAGCCTGACCTATTTGCTCCTCCTCCAGTCATCAGCACTGTTGCAAGCTCCCAAATACCCCACCCTCTTCCTCTCCCTCAGCCTTTGCAAATACCACTCTTCTGCTTTTCCTGCTCACCACTGTCAGCTCCTTTCCTCTACTGGCTTCAGCTAACACTCACTTATTCTCCAGGCTGAGCTGAGATCCACCGCCACCTACCAGAAGCCTTCTAGGTTCTTCTACACTCCCAGACCACCCGATGGTGACAATTCCTACTTCTGAATGTCCTTTTCTAATGCTCTTCTTTCTAATGTGTCTTCCATTAGGCAGGGAGCCCCTCCAGGCCAGAGGCTGTGTGTGCTGGGTTAAAGAGTTCATTGTTAAATGGTGGGAGGTTAGGTAATTAATCAACCACTGGAAGCAGTGATAACCTGCAAACACAAGGCCAAGGTCAGCCTTCTGTGTCTCTAGGAATGTGAAAGCAGTGTAAATGGACAACCCATAGAGAAGAAGAGGATAGCTATAATGACCCTCGAAGTTCTTTTCCAGACCAAGGCTCTGGGCTTCTGTTTTTCACAAACAAAAAGTAATTTGGAGCTTCCCAACCATAGCAGAGAAGAGGGCTAAAAGCATTTCAGATGCTTGGGGTAGAAGTAAAACCATAGTCTTTGAAGTCTAATCAATCTGAGTTTAAAATCTGCTAGTGATTTTAGCCTTTCTTCTCTGATCCTCACCTGGAAGGTGAACATGAGGGGTCGTTGTGAAAACTAAGGATTCAAAACACAGGAACTGATCAATGCTGTAAATGATTAGTGTTATATTATTATTGTTTCCAGAATATATGTGATTGCTTTCAATCAGAGAACTATCTGGTATATATGAGCAACTATAATTAGTTGAGTGGTATTATGCCCATTTTACAGATGAAGAAACTGGGGTTCAGAAAAGTGAAGAGACTTGTCTAGGATCACAGTTAGAAAATGTCTGAGCTGAGATTCAAATCCAAGGTAAGTAATCAGCCACTAGAACCATTGACAGCCTACAAAGACAAGATCAAGGACAGCCCTCCGTGAGCACTTAACCACCCTGGGGTCCAGTTGCCTCCGCCTTGTCATTTGGCTGGAAAGAAAGGCCTTGGACAAAAGACAGATACTTAGGTATTAGGGAATGGGAGTTTGTATGTTTGTCCGTTTGCTTGTTTGTTTGTTTGTCTTTTGATACAGGGTCTCAGTAAGTTACTAAGTTGCCCAGGCTGGGCTCAAATTTACACTCCTCCTGCTTCAGCCTCCCAGAGTGCACTCGAGGCCCCCCTGACACTTTCATTTTCCTGATGGCAAAACTCAGGCCTGGAGACTCATGGCTGGTCCAATCTGCTGACTGTTGGAAACTGAGGTGGTGTCTGTCCCAGAGACCCTTTAATTTAGCTCTACCAGACCAGACTGCCCTTCCGCCCAGCCACCCCCAGCCATCCTACATGAAGCAGATTTAATAACCATGAACAGGAGACATTTATCTCTGAAATGACTGTTGTGGTATAGCATAGGAAAATCGATGCATTCATTAGCAGGCACTGGGAGGAAGAGGCAGGATGCAGGAGGGGGGCTGGTCACAGCTCAGGGGACGGAGTCAGAGGAGCTGAGGTGGGGAAAGAGACATCATGGGGATGACTCACTGTCCCCCACTCTGCTGAGACATGGGAGGGGCCTCCTGCCCTCTTCCCTACCCAGCTTTGATCCCAAAGTATTGACTGTGACAATGTTGAAATTATACCTGAAAAAACAAGTTAGCTTTAATGCCAGTCCCTAGAGAAAACGAAGGGAGGTGATGATTAGAGAAATATTGATGGCCCTGAAAATCACACAGGCTGTTGGAAAGGAAAACTCAGCTCTGAAACACGAAACTTGCAGAGAGCTCTGAGATCACTCAGCCAGGAACCTGGCTGGAAATGGGAAAACTGAACCCAGGGATGGAAGAAAATTGTCTGAGGCCAGACAGCTAATTAAGGACAAAACCAAGATTAGAATCCAGGTCTCTGGGAGCTTCCTGAAGGCAGAGATCACATCCTGGAAATCTATATCCCTAGTACCAAACATGGAGGCCACTAGGGTCCAGCTTTGGCCAAATGAAGGGGACATGGGGTTCTGAGGAGAATCCAGCACATTCGGGAAATGTTAGCAGAATCCATGAATGAACTTTTGCTCCAAAGATCAAAGACCTGTAAAGAACTCTTTACAGAATCTCTCATCTCTCAGAATCACCCCCACCAGTGATTATTAAGAAATGCCTCAAATGTATTTTGCCTTTTCTTTCACATTTTAAGCACACATATGCACACACACAAAAAAAATCCAAGGGAAAATCATCACCTCCGTTGATCTCATCTCTTTAGTGAGTATATGTTTCAGAGTTGAAAGCCAGGAGACCTCATTTCTCATCATCTTAGGCCGACCACCTTGAAACATCCTCCCAGAAGCAACATATTTTTTCACAAATTGGATCCTAGGGCTTGTAATGAGATCAGTTTTGCGCCAGATCCTAGGGACCAAGCCGTGGGCCCAACTGATAGGGGGCTGCTGTTTCAGAGCTTGCATTGCAGGGAAGGGACAGACAATAAATAAATGGATAGGTTTATTCTGCCACAATGCCCAGTAGAGTTAATGTCAAGCAAAGTTCAGGGCTCCAGAGAAACACCAGGAGGTTCTAATTGCAGTCAGACTTCTTTCATCTTTAGCACAGAGTAGATCCTTAGGAAATATGTAGTTGTTGAATTAATCAATCAGTACAAATAACATTAGAGAGTCCTGCTACTGTAATAACAACCAGAAAACTTACACTAGCCATAAACTAACCTTTCCCTAGTTTAATGAGTTTATTTCCCTTACTTTGACCCTTTTAGAGGAGAGGTGCACATGATAAAGAAATAAGGTCACAATAATTTTCTAACCCATCTTTTAAACCCTATATGTGAAGGCGTGTCTCCTATACCTTCTCCGTCTCCATCCCCAAGTGACAGTAGTTTCTTACTGATTGATGAACCTGTAGGCTCTTCAAGGTCAAAGGGCAAGGGTCAAATCAGCTGGGTCTAAAATATTCAAGAAAATGGAGAGGAGGAAGGGGTGAATGAGAACCAGGCTAGAATGGGCCTCACAGGCTAAAGTGATGCTGGGTAGGAAAATAAAATGTGAAGTGGAGTGAAAAAATTAGATTTTTGCTTTGCGACTTTCTGGCTATTAGCCTTACAGGGATCATTTCACTCCTCGGAATCTAACTTTCTATGTGCTCAAAATGATGCCAGTGATAAGACCAACCTCAAAAAGTGGTTGTCAGCAAAGTGTAACAACAATGTATCTGTCACTGAGAGCTAATAAACATCACAGATTAGAAAAAGACCAGAGCTGGGAAACTCTTAGGAAACAAGTCTCATCCTCTTCCCTTCTTCATTTTCCAGAAGTGAACCTAAGGCCCGGGGCATGCAGGAGGCTGTAGCTCTCCACTCGTGCCACGCTCAAGCTCTTCCTCTGCCCCTTGTTCAATTGCCTTAATTCTACAAAATCCACACATCCCTACATCTGCTTGCCTTCAGACAATATCCAAAAGAGCTTTGTTTCAGCAAGAAAGCAAAACCAACAATATTTAAATAAAGTTTTGGCAAACTAAATAATAGTAATCTCCCTGAATTTTATTCACACCACCTCATAATAAGTTTCCTTTTCAGGCACTGAGCGTCTATGCTGGACTCTGACACATAGGCAGATATAGTGTTGCAGACTTGGTACTCTGCATTTTACAAGTTGTATTCTATCATAAATGCATGCTGGGTTGCTGCAGCCTTCAAAATTATCATTTCAATGGTGCTGTATACCCCTTCGTGTTGATGTACCATAATTTACAAAACTGTCCACTGGTTGTTGGACACATTTAGCTTCCATTCAGTGTTTATTATGGGTAACACTATAATGATTGTTCATTATATGTGCATCTTTATAGCCCATAGCTCTTGGCATCTAATGAATTATAACCCTAGAATAAAAGAAAAATTCCTGGAAGTCAATATTTGGAGCCAAAGAACAAAAGCATCATTAGAATACTTATCTATTCTTGTGGATTTTTTTTTCCAGAAGGATTATCCCAACCAATGCCACACCAATGCAGTCCACAGAAAGCATGTTATCTTGTGTGTTTTCCCTTTATTTTCCTTGATTCTTTTGCTGTCTATAATAGAAACACTCGCTCAGCATAGAAAGTCAGACAAGAAAAAAGATAAACTAAAAATCATCATAACTCCTCCAGCCAAAAAACATTAGTGTAAAAATATATTTCTCTGATCTTTTTCTATGAGTATGAGAAACTTTTCCAAAACGCACATCACGTTTTTATATTCAGTTCTATTTTGTTTTCTTCTCTTTTACTTTCACTTATTTCCTCAAGTCATTGGAAACCTTTAACAAATCATGAGCTTTAATAAATATGCACAATCCCATCATATAAATACCTTTCTTAAAGATTCTCTGATATTGGATTATCGTCCTATATAATAGACAAAGTTGTCATGATACCCTTCTGTATAAATCTGTATTGTAATCTGCTTATTTACATAGCGCAAGAAACTCGAGGTTAAAAAAAAACTGGATCAATGGATATAGTATTTTAGAAATCACTCTGAAACATCAGAGGAAACTACAACGTATCCATCTGTGTCCTAACAAAGGAGGCTGGGATCCTGGGGCCGCAGCAGTGCTGATCTCCTTTGTCAGCTTGGGGACTGGGAGCCAGGCATTTAACCTCCATGTCTGTTCAACGAGAGGATACCTTTTGTCATCTGTCACAAGGACTGCAGAACCTCCAAACCTCTTCCCATGGGGAAAATCCAAGTTAAGAAAGAGATGAAACCCCTCTTCTCACTCAGGGAGCCAAAGAATCCAAACCCTCTCTACCTGACCCCAAATGCACTCAGAAGCAGGAGCCGCCCTGAGCCCTGAACAGAACCAGACCCAGAACCCTGCAGGACACTGGGTCAGCTAGGGAGCATGAGCAATGACTTCGGCAGAGGTGAGAGGTCTGAGGCCTGGCAGACAGCGCTCAAGGACAGCAGCATCCTGTGAGGAGGCAGCAAGGGGCCAGCGATGGCCTGATCTTCGCTCTAGCTGCTTCCCTGGGCTCTTGGCCTCTCTTTCTTCAAGCTTCAGAGCAATTGTGCGAGCTTCCTAATACCCTTCCAGTAAATTCCTTTTCCTGCTCAACTCCATCACAGTGCATTCCTAGTACTGCCACCAAAAACCACCTAGGTTAAAGGAGATAAGCCAGGCACAGAAAAACAACTAGGCCAGGATCTCATCTGAAGAAGTGGAAGTCACAGAAGCAGAGGGTAGAGAGATGATAGTTGCCAGGGACTGGGTAAGACAATGGATGGGGACCTGTTAGCTAAAGGACGCAAAATTTCAGTTATTTAGGAGAAATAAGCTGGAGAGATCTGTTATACAATATGGCAACTGTAATTAATAACAATGTATTGTATTCTTGACAATTGCTAGGAGAATGCTCTTAAAACAAAAAACAAGTATGTGACATAATGCATGTGTTAATTCATTTGATATAATCATTTTACAGTGGGTACATATTTTAAAACATTATGTTGTGCACAATAAATAGATTCAATTTTTATTTGTCAAGTAACTTATTTTTAAAAAGAACCAGCCAGAAGCCAATGTACACAGAGCCATGGGGACTCAAGACAACGTGAGTAGATATTCCAGAACAACGCCCAGCCTGGAGGAGATGAGAGGTAAGTAGTGGCTGTTAAAATGATTACAGCACGGGGCACGCCCACGGCACCGTGAGGTCGCAGAGGCTTCTTGCAGCCCATCCCCATCTACCCTCTCTAAACTGGGACCGGCCAGGAGAGACAAGCACCATGAAGCTCCGCAGCCCACCCGGGCCACGCCCACGGCACAGTGAGGTCCGCTTAGCCACGCGGGGGCCTCCAATGCCCAGTCCCCCCGCCCCCAGTGCCTCCTACATTCCGGCTTTTCTGCTACCTGGTCCCACACTACAGAGGCATAGGAGATTATAAAGACCCTTGTCCTGAGCGCCACAAGATAGAGCAGAAGTTAGTAACAGAAAGAGGGCTTCTCAGGCTCCTCGATGAAAACTGAAGCTCAGCAGAAAAGTAAAGAGAATCTCTACAATAAAGGCACATCAGACCACTGTACTTGGTCTGCTACTGGCTTGCTGAGATTCATTGACTCGTATATGCACAGGGATTCCTACGTTGCCTACGGTGACAGCAGAGACATACCCTGAAGGAGGCCCATAATTTCTATTGCTATTTGCAAAAAAGAAAAAAAATTTTTTTTCTCTTATTTTTAATTCTTAATTTTTACTTTTTTTGTATTCTTCAAAGTTTTGCTTTTCTTTCTTTTCTTTCTTTTATCTTTTCTTTCTCTTTCTCTCACTCATGCTCTCGCTGTCCCACATTGCTCCTCATCTCCCCATTTGTTCCTTTCTGGACTGAATTCGGATTTCTCCCTTGGTTTTTTCTTCTCTTTTTCCGTCTCTTGATTATCATTATCATTAGGTTTAAAGGAAAGTAAATTCATCATCTAGCCTCCCTATTGCTGCTAGATGATTCTATTCACATAATTGTTCTTTCACTCTGCCTTTTTCTCTTGCCTTTAACAACTTCTTAGCCTGCTTTTGTCTCGCCTTTGTTCAGAGACAGCCAGGCAGATCTGTTCCCTAATAAAGGCTTGTTGTGGAAAAAAAAAAAACTTCTTAGAATTTGTGTGATCTTTCTGTGTCTTCTGGCCTCACCTCTAATCTTACCTGTTCTTTCTACCTGTCCCTCCCTCCCCAACTCCTTTTAACTCCCCAGCCTGAAGGGGAAAGATGCTATATTGAAGAGTTTATTCATTATAAACTTATGTTGGGTTGGTCCTCAGTTTTAATTTAACTCACATAGTTAAAAGTGATAGATAAATAACTACCACAAACTGTCATTTTCTAAGCTGTGCTTCATGCTATGGTATTGCTGACTATGTCATTTGGGCTAACATGTTGTGATTGATCTAATTAGTTTTCCTTCCTGGTATAAGAAAAATAAAATACCTTCAGAGTCATTAGAGTCTCAAAACCCAAACACAAGCTATATCTGGAAGACACCTCTGGAAAGCAATCATTCCACAAGGGTTTCAAACACAAGCAGCAAAAATACCTACATTAAGCAATTTTGAAATATCAACCCAGGAATTAAACCAAGGACAGTACCAAAAACAAAAATGAGAAGACACTTAAGCAAGGCACAAACGCAGGCTTCCATGCCACAAAAAGGAAATTCTGGGGGAAATGAGGTGGAAAACTCTGATAAGCAACCACTTGGACACCCTGAACTGATAGCACAGGAAGTTACAAAGCAGATGCATGAGCCTCTAGAAAATTTCAAAACAGAAATAATCTCCCAGATAAATACAGGTATGGTGAGGAGAGTGAAAGACATGATTAGAAGCTCCAGAGCGGAAACAGATAAGAAAATGGATGAGATCAGAAACATGCTGAAAGCTATGAATGCCCAGCATAAGAAAGAAATGGAAAACATGATCACCCAACATAAGAAAGAAATGGAATCCATGAAACAGATTCAAACAGATATTCAGGAGATTAAAAACTCCATTGAAAGCATGCAGAGCAGACTAAGAGAATCTGAAGACAGACTATCAGATATAGAAGACAGGATCATGGTTAGAGACCAGGAAAACAAAGATTTCTAAAAGATAGTAAGGGACCATGAGAAATCAATCCAACAACTGCTAAACGATACAGAGAAGAATAACATAAGACTCATAGGAGTCCACAAAAATACATGAGAAAGTACAACTGACATAAAAAAACTGTTCACAGAAGTAATAGTAGAAAACTTCCCAGACAGAGGTAGAGAATTGGACGTACAGGTAATTGAGGCATATAGAACTCCAAACAGCCACGACCAAAAAAATCTACACCTAGACTTATAACAGTCAAGATCCCAGAAACCCAACAGAAGAACAAAATTCTACAGGCAGTTAGAGAAAAGAAACAAATCACCTACAAAGGAAAGCCCATCAGAATCACGGCAGATTTCTCAA
>NW_004624760.1:15025843-15097069 GCF_000247695.1 Heterocephalus glaber | reverse complement strand
ACTAGAGACATTTATAGCTAAATGGATGCATATTGAGGCCATACTCTTAAGTGAAATAAATAGGACACACATGTGTAAATACCAACTAGTTTGTCTAGTTTGAGAAATTGAAAGTGTAAATAAGGATGAAAATGATTTAAATGAACAATTGATAATTTGAAATAAGAAAAATTCCAAGGGTTTGGGGATGGTGGGAGGGGAATGGGAAAGGGAAGAAGGGAAAGGAAAAACTATGAGAAAAAAAAATGGAATCAAACTCTGGGTAAATAGGGAAGGGTGGAGGGGTTGAAGGCTGCACAGGTAATGGGAGAAAAAATAAGAACTAAGATACATCATGTTCTGGTACAAACACCCAATGATAAATGTAAATGTATTTTATACCTAAAATGTACCAATAAATATATATATATAAATTTTAAAAAAGAACTAGGAAAAAAGAATGATTACAGCATAGGCACATGGCATCATGGCCATAAGCCAGGACTGTAGAACCAGACTGCCTGGACCAATTTCTTGCTCCTCCTTTTACCTAAATTCTGGGTGGCCTTGGGCCAGTTACTTAACCTCTCTGTCCGCATTTCCTTCTGTGGATCCGAGAGTAACATTAATGATAACACCTACCTTTTAGCTTGTTTCAAGGAGAAGATGAGCTAATATGTTAAACACTAAGAAGAGAGCCTTTTACATGTGTGTCATCATGACAGAACTAAATGTCTCGCTGTCATTTCCACAGTTCTTCATTCTGTGTGACCCCAGTAATAGCCACGTGAGATGTGTGTGCTGTCTTTGCATAAATCTGGAAGCTGAGGCCGAGACACTTCCTTTCAGTAGATCCCACAAGCAGTCGATGGCAGAACCAGGGCCTAAACCCGGGACTCCCACCGTGAAGGGCAAGCTTTTCCAGTGTTCCCCTTGGAGTGCGGTGGGGTGGAGTTGCCAGTTCTCAACAATTATGCATGGACCAGGAGTGAATAAATGAGTGAATGCATAGAGTTCACTGAAACCACTCTCCGACTAAGAGGTCAGATCTAACAGTCGCTGACCACCCTCTATGTGTCTCTTAATCCTAACAACACGGTGACACAGATATCAGCAGCCCTGTTTGGACGCTGTGGAACCTGAAATAGGAACGTTTAGGACCCTGCTCAAATCCCGGGGCCGGGGAGCAGCTGGCCCTGCCTGCCCGGCCTCCCAGCCCCTGCCCCTCCACCCTCTTTATCCGGGGATGGGGACACCTGCCTTGTATCTGCCTGTTCACCTCCCTCTTCTCATTATCTCCCGACTAAAGCGTGCAAAAAGGTTATTTTCGCTCCTAAATTGGCGTTTAGAGACTGGAGATTAAATAAACAAACGTGTGACCAGCCTATTGCGCAGGTCTGTGCGCTGCCAGCCTGGGCCCCTGCCGGCCTCCGGATCGCGGCCGTCTGACTGCAGGACTGCCTGACAATGCCTGTGCCCAGTGTCCTGGGTATACAATGAATCTATAATGTAATTTCACGAGGTTCTGAAATGCACCGAGAAGCGTGCGATGACTCAGTGCCCAGCCTAATCCATATGAAAGAGGCTGGAAACGAGCCTGGTAAACACGCGGAGACAGCGCGAGCTGCGGCTCGGCCACCCTCCGCTGTGAAGGATTAGCATGGGGCAAGGGGCCTGGCTGGCCCTCAGGCAACGTGGACACAGATCCCTGGCAGTTCACAGGCCTGAGATATGCGGGCGATTTGCAGACATCTCCTAACCCACCCCTCCTGCAAGGACTGAGATGTTTACAGCTGTGCGGACAGGTGGCAGTGAATGACCGTGGACGTTAAAGTGCAAAAGGATTCATTTCTGCTCCCCAAAGCAAGTTTGAGTAAGGACCATGCAGTCACGGGCACTGAAAGAAGGTGGGCTCAACCTGGGTGGAAACTGAGTTTTGTTTTCCTATTCCGGATCTTCTGCTTTAGGGCCTCTGGGCTGGCAGTCCCTGCTTCCTGGAGGTCTAGTGCCAAATATCTGCATGGCATTGTGGCCCTGTGTCTTCCCCAAATCCCTTTGGCATGCCTTTGCCTGCCCTTCTCTAGCCTGCTTTACCCTGCTCGTTTTCCTTCTAATGCTTATATTCTCGGCACTAATACATTTTCTGAGTACAATTTACATAAAGTAAAATTTACCTTGTTTGGTATAAATTGTAGGAGTTGTGCGAAATGCATAGAATCATGTAATGACCACCATAATCAGAAGAATTCCATCAACTCCCAGGGTAAAGTAACACAGGTCTGTAATCCCAGTCCTCAGGAGGCTGAGGCAGGAGGATCACCACAGGTTCAAGGCCAGCCTAAGCTACGTAGTAAGACCCTGTCTCAAAAAAAAAAGAAAAAAATAAAATTCTATTAACTCAAAAATAAATGTTCTTTGTAAACAGGCCTCCCTCTTTATCCCCAACCCCTGGCTACCACTGCCCTGTTTTCTATTTCTGTGATTATGCATGGTTTGTGTCTAGACGTCCTCCCAAAGCCTCATGCAGTTATAGGTGGGACTTTTTCAGAGGTGGCTGAGTCTGGAGTATACGGTACTGGGAAGGATTCATGGTGCAGTGCCAGGATTAAGGGTGTG
Source organism: Heterocephalus glaber (assembly GCF_000247695.1). The sequence goes on along the minus strand of NW_004624760.1, from coordinate 15,094,474 downwards.
AGTGCTACCACCCTAAGTAGTCTGGATAAGATACAAAGGGCAGAGAGACACTGCTAAGGCCCCTTGCTTGCTTTTTGCTGTCTTCTACTTGCTATGAACTGGTTCTCCTCTGCCAAGCTCCTTTGCCAAGCCACCCTGCCTTGGAGCCAGCTGATTATGGACTGAAAGCTCTACAAACTGTGAGCTAAATCTTTCCCCCTTTAACTTTGGGTGTCAGGTATTTTGTCTCAGCACGGAGAGAAAAGTAACTCAGACAGGGGTTGTCCTACAAACGGAATCATGCAGTATGTAGCCCAGTGACTCTGAATTCTTCCACTCTGGATAATAAGCTGTTACATGTTGCAGCAGTCTGTTACTTTTCATTACTGCATAGTATTCCACTTTATGGAATTATAGTGATTTATCTGTCTATTCATCCAGGAAAAGACATTTGAATTGCTTCCAGTTTGGGATAATCAAAGTAATCATCATTTGCATTCAGCTTTTTGTAGGAAGAGATGTTTGTATTTCTCTTGGACAAACACCTAGGGGTGAGATCGCAGGATTATATTGTAAAGATACATGAAGTTTATAAGAAACAGCCAAAATGTTGTCCTATTATACTATGTCATTCTGCATTCCCTCCTATCACCTGACACACTGTGTGTGGAGAGGATGTGTTCTGTCTCCTCAAAGCAAAATGATGTGGTTCCCCTAAAGGGAACAACTTTGTGTTGGTCACTCCTCGATCCCCGGGCCTGGTACAGAACAGGTATTCAGTAATCCTTCAGGACATAAACCCAGCCTCGCACCTTGAGAGCCAGCTCGCATCATCACACCGTGCTCCATCCCGGGATGGGAGCTAGGCTTTGTCCCCTGAACTGTCAGGAGCCACTGGTGAGTTTTAATTTAGTGACAGTGTCACAGAATTTGAGGACAAGGAATGAGTCGACCAGAAGTCCCAAGGGCTCTCGAAAGGCTCCAGCCTGGGCCTGGGAGAGGAGCAGGTCTGTGGGGGTAAAGTGTGGAAGTGACAAAAGCCACCTGGCAGTAACAAGCTGGGGCTGTTTATGCAGAGCTTGCCGTAGCAAGGAGCCCGCCGAGGTCACTTCTGCTTGTCAGAGACGTGGCCAGCAGGGCTGGGACGGCTGGGTGTGGGTGTGGGAAGCTGGCAGCAGGCTGCCCAGAAGTGGGTCATCACAGACAGGTGGTCTGAGGAGTGTATTTGGCCTCTTCCGGTTGGTCCTGAGGCAGCAGTAGGGACAAAGGGAAACTGACAGCTGTCGATGACCAGGCCTGACCAATCAGGGCCATTTTTCCACAGAGGTTTTGGGTTCTATTGTATATGGTCTGCTCACTGTCCATCTGCACACTCAGTCTCTCAAGAGAAAGAGACAGAAGGAAGAGGCCGCATGTGTGGGAGAAAGAGAACTCACTTTGGGGGTGAAAACCATGGCTTGTAATCCACCTGCGAGTCTTAGGATCACAAAGTCTCACAGGAATGCCCGGGTCTCAGCGTCTTCACAATTTCACAATTAGCATCCCGAGCTTGTGTGTGCACGCGCGCGTGTCCTGGTTTTTGTTTCTTTAGATCAACGGGGCTCAGTGGGACGGACAGGCCTGTAACTCATGTTTCTTTCCCTCCTGACAGTGACCAGGTACAGCTCTGGGCCGGAACATGGCAGATGCAGGAAGAGTAGAGGAAGCAGGGCCAGGCACGGGTGGCTGTTCTGGGTGGCTCCCCTGGCTGCAGAGGGAGGCCCCTGCAGCCGGGGCTCTGCACACCCCTCCCACAACCTCACAGGCCCTCACCAGGCTGTCACTGCCTAACTGCACAACCCTGCCCCTTGGAGCTAAAGCACCTTTGTTAGTTAGGTGCCTGGTTCAGTTGTCTGCAGAAGGTGGTGAGCAGTGTCACATACAAGCATAATCTTCAGATCCGAGAGGCTCAGAAGAGGTGGGGATGTGTTTAGTCCATCACCTCTCCTCAAGCCTCCATCAGCATAGCAACATTATAATATTTTGCAGTGAAAAGAGTCAGCAGTGATTGAGCAGTTAGTTAATCCCATTTCATCATCACTCTCTGCTGTTAGTATTACATACTAGATAGATATTAGATTTGAGATGTATTATCTATTATTCCTTATTTTGCAGTTGAGAAAATAAAGGATCAGAGAGGCCAAGTAATCGGCCTAAGGTAACATAGCTAATAAGGGGCAGAGCACAGATCCAAAGGCAGGTGGCGCACTTGAGCTGCATGATGGCACTGAAATCCCACAGCCCATCCGGTTGGGTGAAGCCAGTGATGGTAATTCTTTGACATGGAGTCGGGATGTGTGGTTTAAAACTTATTTGATGTTGAGCAGAAGGGCGCAGGCTTGGCCTCAGGCAGGCCAACCTAGGACTCCAGCTCTGGAGCTGGGGACCCACACAGCTGTGCTAGGGCCACTGCCTCCCTGGGCCTCAGCTCTGCATCCTCTAGAGAGAGACAACACAGTGTCTTGCGCAGGGCTCGCCAAATACAGCGTCCCCTTCACCCCTACAGACTGCTCTTCTCCTGGACTCTGGTCAGTCCTCTTCCTGGATGAGAGAGGCCATGTGTCTAGATTAGAGATAGGCATGAGTTCAAATGCCACCTTTGCCATTTCTTATTGAATGGACTTTGTCAAATTAGACCATCTCCCCGAGCCTTGGTCTCCTCATCTGCAAAATGGGAAGAACAGTGGCAGTTCAGAGGACTAGTGTGAAAGGCAGGCTGGCCAGCATGTGGAAGAGGTCCTGAGAGATAGCAAAAGCCCATTGAAAGTTAGCTGCTGCTACAGTTCATTCTTATTTCTGTTGTCTGAGACCCTTGTTGACATAGATCACTGGGATGGCTCAGGCTCACAAAAACCTCTCAAAACTCAGATGAGGTTGCTGCTCAGCCTGGCCTTTTCTGTCCTCCTTGCTGCCCCAGTAGGATCAGGCCTCCATGTTGGCCCTGGAACCTTGGTCCTGCTCCAGCCCAGTTGCCAGTCACTCTCTTCTACCATGGGCTTGCACTCAGGACTCACCCACTGCGCTGTGGCAGGGGAAGCTCCCACCCCATAGTGCCTGTCCCAGGAGTTTGATGTCTGTTGAATGAGTGACTGGGTAGGCTTTGAGGCTTAGATCTCAAATATTCCCCCCCAGAAGTCCTGTGTTCAGAGCTGGGGCTTTGGGGAGGTGATTGTTTTGTGGGCTGCTATACTCACCAGTGGATTAGTTTACTGATGAGTTCATAGCTGAGCGTGCTATTTGGAGGTGTGGGCCTGGTTGAAAGAGGTGGGTCACTAAGGATGTGACCTAGAAGGGTGAATTCTTGGCTCTGACTCCTCCTTGCTCTCTACTTCCTGGTCACTATGAAGTAAGGAGCTTTCTTTCACAAAACCCTTTACCATGTCATTTCTGCCTGGGAGCAGGCTGATCATGGACTGAACCCACTGAAACTGTGAGCCAGAATAAACCTCTCCTGGTTCAAGTTTCAGGTGGGAACTACTTTGTCCCAGTGATAGGAAAGCTGACTAATACATGGCCCAACAAACCAAGGACTTTCCTTCTCTGGATGGACATAGGAGACATACTAATCATAGGTACCTTTACTCCTCTCTTTCAAGCCACAGTTTGCCAAAGGTTGTCATTCCGCTCAGTCATTTTTCTGTCTGAGGCCGGAGGAAGGAGCTTGTAATAATGACGGTGACACAATGTGTTGGAGCGAAGAGCAAAGACTCCCTGGGCTCTTAGCCTGACTCTCACACTCACCAGCTTTAAATAAGATACACAACTTCTTCAAGTAACAGTTTTACTGCTTTCAAAATGAAAATAATATTTGACTCCTAGGGTTTAATGAGAATTAAACAAGATAAGGTAAAGAACACACTATTAATTATTTAATAAATGCTTAATAAACGGTCTTCAGTATTATTGTTTTATTAATATTAGACCTCTAACCAACTTGAGAATCCAGAAAATAAACAAATACAAATCGTTTTGCATTCATTTCAAGGAATTCATGAATTCTCCATCCAACAACCTTATTGATGGATCCCATCAAGATCCATGAACTCATTAACTGCATTATCTTCCCCCCACTTTATGGGCAAAGAACCAGAGGCCCAGAGAAGGAATGGGGTACCTGGCCCTAGATGTGACCACTTGGATCAGCATTGTAGCCAAGTTAACTCTCGATTGGGTGCCATATTTTCCTACTTGTAAAATCTTTCTTTCAGCAAATGTTTTGGAGCTCCTTAACTCTCTGCTGAGGCTGGAACAGTACAGAGAGATAAGCTAAACAATCGTGCATGTTACCTACCTGCCCTTCAGGGACTGCATGTCCTCCCACCAGGTGGACAAAGCTTCAGGCCTCTCTATTTGCCCTAGAAAAACAGCCATCCAGGCCCACTGCTTACCTGCCAGAAGTCTTGGACAAGTCACCACATACTGGAGAGCCCTTTTTCTTCATATTTCCAATGAGATGCTATTACCTACCTCACTGAGTTGCTGTGAAAATTAAACAATAAAATGTATCAAAAGTGGTATCCATGACTCTCACCAGATTGAAAACGTTAAAGGAGTAAATATTCTCCCTGTGGAGGAAAAGGAATCCACAGAACCCAGCAAACAAAGGTTTGCCAAGTCCTACAGGTACCTGTTTTAATGAATAAATGAGCATGCTTGGGTAATGAACATAGCAATTGTTTTATGTAAATAACGCTCCCGTGGAGTTTGTAAACAATTTCTCGTCTCAAGAAAACATTGCCCTTGAGAGCTTGTTTACAGCAGCAATTTGATTCTCCAACTTTGTCTTCCATGGCCTACACAGAGAAACACTTGGCCCAAATATGAGGGAATCATGACAAATCCATAATTGCTGCTTTCAGATTCAGCCCAGGCAGATGAAATCCCAAGGGCTTTTGAATGGGGCTCCACCTTAAGATAAATGTCCTTTTTGTTTTTCTTCTACTCTGCTCTTCATCCAAGCTGTGAGGGTCAGATGATCTCCGATGGAGTCAATGTTTAGCTATAAGTAGAAATGATAAGCTCAAGTTGGAAAACATAGGAAGCATAATGTAAGACTTAAAGGATGTCAACATCAACTAAAAGAACGCACTATGCTCCAGAGTCATTCTGGAACCATGAGAAAGGTGGAATAAGCAATAGTCAGCTGGACAACAGCTCGAGATGCAAGACTGTAAGAGGATGCTCATCCAAGGAACATAACCCAGGTTTCTATCTGCAGCCTCTCATACCATGGAAACAGCAGCTGAGCCTGCTCCCTTGTCATAGAAACTGCCTGCAGTCACTCCTCAACATCTGTCCAAAGAGCCCCATGCCACTGTCCACCTACTGCTAATCCTGCTCCAGCCATCGGAGTGTCCATGATCCCCTCCTCCCAAGAGCCAAATGATCTGGAAAATCTTGTAATAACGCTCCTACTTTTTAACTAACTAAAGAGGTTTATATTTTATTAATTAAAAACTACTATTTTCTTCTCCCTCCTAAATGGATACAAATTAAGATGTAAATGCTCTGTGCTTGATAATCAAGTAGGTGCTCAGTCTCTGACTGACCCTGACCACAAGTAAATATAAGAGTCAACTTCTCAATTACCAAAAGCTGATGGACGTGGCCATTCCACCAATGCCCAGGTACTGCCACATCTCTACACCTGTAGCTTGCTGCTCCTTGTGCTTGGGATGCCCTCCTCCAGCCCACCTCTCCTCTCATTCACCCAGCAGACTCAGGTAACCCACCAAGGTTCCCCCTCTGTTAGACATTCCCTTGTCCTTGGGCAGAGCCAATCATGTAGCTAGGACACCACATGGCATCTTTAACGTGATTAACATTGTCAGTCCACATATCTCCTTTATGAAACAGTGAAGTTTTTGAATCTCAAACCAGGATGTATTTATATCTATGGTTCCAACATCTGTACAGTGAGTACCACTGAGTAGAATACCAATATACACATCTGTGTAGACATGAATGTCACCATAATCATCTCTCTCCTGCAATGGCCCTCAAAAGGACCTTGCTTTTACTATAAGAGTTCCTTAGTGAAATTCCTTTCATGACAGGAGTGAAGGTAGCAGTGTACCTGGTGTCCAAGAGACAGCAATAGTGGCTGGTCCAAGAGGCAGTCCGCATAACCTAATTAGGACATTGGTTATCAACAGGGGTATTAACTAGTAAGTATATATATTGAAAATGATAGGTTGCTCCCTGCCAAATCACTTTTTGGTAGCCATCATTGTACAGGTTGATTTAAAAATATAGGAAGGCAAAAGGCTACAAGCTCTGTGGTATCCAACTGGAATTGAAAGCATCAATATAAACTTATGATTTAGAGAATGAGAGAAAGAGAGAGATGTATGTACACATACACACATATGTTTTCTGGTTCTGTTTGAGTATTTAGAAACCATAGTAATCTGATAGAATTTAGCCCACTGGACACTCTTCTCGGTACCATCCTCCACTGAGGAATCAGGGAACTTCTGGGATAGGATAGTCAAATACAAGCTGAACTTGAAATATCTCCCAGAAAGTAAAGATGTGCTTCAAACTAGATAGGAGCCTACAAACATGTACTAAATTAAAAAATTTAAAAACCGCACAGGAGTCAGACAGAAGGGGCTCGCTCCCATTAGGACAACCTGGGACAATTTGAGCTTTAATAATGACAGTAACACACTAGAACCCATTGAATAAGATAGGGATGTGAATTCTGTACCGATATTAATAAATTAGCAAATAGGAGAGAAGGAAAATGTCTTCTTTATAGTAGAACTCCAACAAGTAAGGGTGAAAGGAATGATGGAAATAGAAAAATTTTTAAAAATAGAAAAATCATCTTTGGTGATGGTCATTGTAGAGATTGATTTAGGGAAGAATTGCCAGTGAAAGCTAAGGCTAGTGGATAGAGTTTTTTATAAGTGGCAGGAGATTGGCATAATCTTTTAATGTCTTACCATATAATGCCAATTACAAAACTGTGAGCTCTGGTAGAGAAATCTGTAAGTCGCCAACTTATCCTTATAATGATACCATAGGGGAGGCAGAATTCTGCCCGGTTCACAAACTCCAAATATGGCAACCACTAAGCGGGTGACCACTGTCACATCATCCCTCTGTGCCTCAGTTCTCTCTATCATGAGAACATCCATGGCATCTTGCACCTGATGATGGTTATCTTGCAAAAGGGTGCATTAACCCACATAAATATTCATGACATTGTGTGGCTCATAGAATGGCTTCAATGAGTGTTAGTGATTGTAAATATTATGGATGAGAAAATTCAGCTCAGGGGATGAAACAACACTCACAACCAGATCCACCAAACTCCAAATCACCACTCTCCACTGTCTCTCAGTAATCACTAAGTTCCTGCTACTAAGGACCTGGCAGTTTTCAAAATCTGTCTCATTCACACTCCACAGCCCTGATTGTTTTCAGGACCTGAACTTGACTCTGGGAATTCCAGCCCCATTGCCCTGTGTTGTCACATGTCCTAGAAATACAGTCTGATTCAGAAAAAGCAATCATTTTTAGCATATTTGGGCTCTTCTGAACTTGAAATGTACAATGACAGCTCTTGTGTTTCTCCCCCTTCTAAAGCCCATGGGATTAGGTTAGGCAAGAAAATGTTCTGACAAGGAATCAGGGAGACTTAAGAGGAAGGATTAGAGGAGAGGACTGACAACAGCTAGTAAGCCTCCAAGGTCAAGTCAAGGGTGATGCAGGCCCCGTCGGGCAAGTAAGAGGAGGTATCCGGACTTCTGTCTTTAGCATTGCCATTTGTCATAATCTCACTGTGTTAACAAGGGCAGACTTATCACCTGGGAAATGAGGGCTAAATCAGAGAGCTCCCTCTGGTCCTGGATGGAAAGGCACCCCTTTCTGACTTCTCCCTTTGTGGCCAAACAGAGGCCCTAATAAACTCAATACTTTTTTTCCAGAGAATGGGTTGAATGGAGGCCTTCATCAACATGGAAAACAGATCTGAAGTTTACACTCACACCACAAGAAGACAGAAGCAAGGATGGCACACAGATTAAGAGGCCACCACGAACCACCCTCACCCCCACCGAAGCCCCAGTGGGACAGTCTGCAGATTTCATCTCTCTCTTCCTCCTGCTCCCCAGAAAGACTAAATCTCATCTGTCTGCAGTTAGCAGAAGCCTGGAGTCACTGGATTCGCTGCTGGAACAAAAGATGTATGTGACGTTAACAGTTCATTGAGCTGTGAGATGAACAAGATGGGCACTGAAAAGGAAACCTGAGTGGAGAGTACATTTCTAGTGTTAATAAAGCTTCTCCTTTGTTGTGTGTTTCCAAACACTGACTCCAGGATGGGTGCCATCCGTTTCCTCCCAGAATCAGACAGGCCTGCAGATTTAAGGCATTGCAGAGCGTCATTCAGCCCTATTAATGGACAGCACAAGGTGCTGCGTCAGGAACTTGCCCCCATCTTTAGCTCTAGCTGTAGTTATTTTGCTGGCTTGGCAAAGCATGTGCTTCCTGTTCACCTAGAGAATGTGCACATGGATAGCAGCCCACCAAGGCAGCCACCACCTACCTTCCTAAACTCAGACCTGTGGATATGCGTGTTCGGTTGCTTATCATGGAGGCCAACAGCAATCAAAAGGAGGCAGGAGCCCCTGTGCTCAGCAGTTGGTGACCGGTTAATCAAATGATGCAGGAGAAGTGCATTCATTGACACGGAAAGATGCTCATGATTTATTGGAAAATATAGAAAAGCAAGGCATATAATAGTATATGTAACAAGATCCCATTTTGCATACTAAGTGCAATAGAAAAGGAAAAGCAAGAAGTCATGATCAAGCTTCCCAAGAGCATGGATCCTGCTAAATTAAAAGCCATGGTCATCTTGAAGTTTTTAAATCCATGGAACTAGGCCTTGGCTGTAGGTGCCCAGGGAGAGAGGACTCTGCCCATCAGAGAAGGAAGTGGAGCTTTGGGAGGACATTCCCACAGCATGGAAAAGAGGAGATAGCCAGAGGAAATCATGGAAAAGAAGACTACGATGGACTGAATTGTGTCCTCCCAGAAAGACCCACTGAAGTCCTAGCCCCTGGTACCTGTGAATGTAAACATACAGGTTGCATTCAAGCAATAGTTTCTTTGCCACTGCAATCAAGCTGAGATGGCATCATAACTGGGGAGGATGGGTCCAATGTGCCTGGTGTCTGTATAAAAAGAGAAAGCAGAAGCACAGGGAGGAGATGGCCACATGAAGACAGAGACACGGAGGGGAGATACATGTGGCCCAGAGGGAGGAGAAGGTGTAAACCTAGAGACTGGAGCTGTGCCGCCACAAGCCACAGAACACTGGGCACTGCCAGAGGCTCCGAGAGGAGAGGAAGGATCCTCTCCAGCAGCCTCAGGGGAAGCACGGCCCTGCCTAAACTTTGATCCTACACTTCCAGCCTGCAGAATAAATTTCTGTCTTAAAATACCTAGTTTGTGGTACCTTGTTATAGCCCCCCACAAAACTTAAACAGGACTCAGCAAGATGGGGGGAAGCTGAGAGGATCTTAGGCAGTGAAGACACCAAAGAGTGGAAAAGTAGATACAGGACATTTTAAGAATGGGGTTGCCTTGAGTCCATTTCAAAGTCGTTAGGATCTCAGATAGAAGTGCCTCTTCCAGCTCCCTCCCACATCCTACCAAACTGAGATCCAAGCATTTTGTGTGATGAGAGTTTGGGAAAGCTAAGGACTTTCCTGCCTGGATCATCATGGCACAGACCAGTACAAAGTAGAGCCAGGGGCCTGGGTGACATGGGATTATAATCACCTTACTCAATTTAGGACCCTTCAGGGGTCCTTAGACTTCCAACATGCCTGAGTGGAGATTCTGTTTCCATGAACCGACCCTTAGAAAGTTTGAATGGCACGCCTTGGAATTCCAAACCCTGTTCTCACCCACACATGAGCCAGCCTGGCTGCCTGTCCAGCTGCTCCAATGGCCCTGCTAAATGGGGAGCAGATGTTACACAATAGTCATTCTGTCCCTCAGCCAGCCAAAGAAAACAGAGGACTTTTGTTCACTCACAAAATCACATGAGACATCCTTTCCCAAGCTCCCACACTGCATCATGGTCAAAGCAAACAGCAAATGGTCAAGGGCCCATCATCTTTCCTTCTCACCTCCAGATTATGTGTCAAATTTATTCCAGATAGGTGATTTCAGACACTTTTCCGAGGCTTCAGCCACCCAAGGACAGGTCAGAATAGCTGGACTCTGGGAACTACTCTGACCCAAACATCAGTGGGGGATTCCTTTAGTGGCCAAGTCAGGAGAAGAGACAGTAAAGGGGTGTGGTGGGCACAGGGAAGGTTGGTCTCAGCCCAGTGGGCAGAGGATGCTCTAGTGATGAAGTGACCCTGTTTGACTTTGTGGGAAATGAGTTTCCTGGCTTAGAGACCAGGGAGACACCCTGGGATTTGATCTCCAAGGGAAGTCTTTGGTCGCATGGAGATGGGGGTGAAGAACATTCCAGAAAGAGGGAAGAGAACAAGCGGAGGTGTGGGTGAGAAGGGGCCTGGCACCAGGTGTCCCTCCGAAGGTGTCACTGAGGGACTGCGACCATTGTCAGAGCTATGCGTCTGGGCTTCTGTCTCGGGGCTCTGCAAGAGGGCTCCAAGGGGAAGTCAGTCCAGAGGCAGAGGGTCCACTGGAAAATGAGGCAGGGACGAGCCCTGAACGGGGACTGGCGAGCGGGCCGTAGGGAATGGAGCCGAGCGAGGTTGAGGGGTGATGATCTGGCAACAGAGGGCAGAGCACGAAGGAGGAGGGAGTCGCAGTGGATGTTAAAAGTCTGGTTTGGCGTGCGGGAGGGGATGTGGCGCCGAACACGGAGATGCAAGCTGCAGGAGGAGCAGGTTCCCAGAGAAGCAGCGTGGGTACCAGGTGGAGGAGACAGAAAGCAAAGCGGCTGGACGTGAGAGGAGCTGCAGCTCAGGTCGGGCCGCCTTCCTCAGTGGCTCTGTTGGCGCTGGTGTCCTAAGCTCGCGGGAAACATCTTAGAGATTTGTTCCCAAGCACCCACACACTCACCCTGAAGCTGAGGGCTGACTTGATCGCTCTCCCTTGCTAACAGCTACTGCCCCCAAATAGTTTGAGATTTCTATAAGGAGATTTAAAAAAAGAACTTGGCCCCGAAGTTCCTTTCCATTCTTCATCAAATGTTTCATGAAAATCCACCCCACTTAAATTCCGGACTCCCGGAGAAGGCGTGCTCCTCTTCCTGTATCTGTCTCAGTCCTTTCCCTCCCCTGTTTGGCTCTCTGCTTCTACCTCTGTCTTTTTGCATCGGTATTGGCCTTTACCTCTGTCCCTTTTTTCTCTGCCTAGATGCCTCTCTGCATCACTCAGAGATAGATAGATAGATAGATAGATAGATAGATAGATAGATAGATAGATAGACAGATAGATAATTACAATTTTCTATATGTAAATGCATACAGGTTTTGTAGATAACTTACATTATCTAATGTACATACTTCTTAAGTCTATCCCTCTTTCTTCCTCTGTCTTTCTGTCACTATCCTTCTTAGGTTTGCAGCCCCAGAGCCTGAATCTCACTTCCCCCAGTGCGCCTGCTTCTCTGACTGGGTGTGTGTGTGATTTCCTTCTACCTGCATGGATCCGCGTGCGTTTGTGTGTGTGGCTGTGGGTGTCTATCTCCATTTGTGTGGTGACGGCAACTCTCTCTCTCCAACTCTGAGGCTGTACCCGCACGACATGCCCTGGACCCTTGACCATCCCTCTCTGACCACACAGGGACTCAGAGGACTCGCTCCAGCTATTTCCTCCAAATGGAGGTGGAGGTGAATTCATTTCTCCCCAGAGATCATCACTGGTATAACAAAGAAAATTCAGGAGCTGAAAGTTGAGGGACTCTGAGACCACTGGATAAATGGGGTGGGAGAAAATTAGAGTCTCACCAAGTTCCTCCTAATGTTCCAAGCCTCGGGAGGCTTCCAGCCAGCTTGGAACAAGACCAGGCCTCCACAATGGCCCTGCTCCTCTGTGACCTCATTCTTCCCCTCCCTCAGACTCCCTGTGCCCGGCCACACTGGCCTCCTGGCTGCTCCTGGTGGCCTGGAACCTGCTGCCCTGAACAGGGACACCCTTGCCGGAGACACCCACCTGGGTTGCCCTCTCACTGCACTCAGGACTCTGCTCAGGTGCCACCTCTCTGTGCAGCCAGTGCGCACACCCATCACACCCCAGTGCCCTTTCTGTCACAGTGCTAATCACCACCCAGAAGGTCGCCTGTTTGCGTGTTTGCTGGATAAAATGATGTTAAGCCCATGGGCAGAGTTTCGCCTGCTTGTTCATCAAATCCTGAGACTTGATGCACACCTGGCATTTAGTAGATGTTCAAGAATTACTGTTGAATGTCTAAGCCAAGGCTCTGACCCCTCCCACCCATCACCCCCGTCTGCTTGGCAGTCTCTGTGACTTTACAGTGCCCTCTTCGTCACACCATCACATGGCCCCTGTCTGGTGGTGACTCACAGGGGTCATTTATTCCTCCAACATCCCTATGAGGCTGATGGCATTGCTTTCCCCATTTTACAAACAAGGAAACTGAGGCACAGCTGGAAAGCCTGGGGTAACTGTGGCAGAGCTGGGACTCAGAGCCAGACAGCCTGGCCCCGGGGCCTCCTGGCCTCCTTCCTTACACCTTCTGCAAAGGCATCCACCATGTGGGGGGCCTCCTCTTGTCCTCGAGGGAGTGAAGCAGGAGGAGCCACAGAACCTCGTCCCCTGGGGGCAGCTCTGGAGGAAGCCGCCCTTGGACCTCACCCCCTGTGAGCCACAGCTCCTGGGCCCATGGGTGAGGTAAATGACCCTGATGGTGACCTCATGACCACGGCCACTGTCTGTCTGACTATAGGGCCCTTCGCAGTTTGTCAAGCACCCCACACTTGCTGTCTGCTCCACTCCTCCGCAGAGCAGCGTGAGGGACTTGCTATTCTTCTCCCTCTCTTGGACAAGAGGAAAAGGGAAGCATGAAACAGGGGCTCAGGTCACCAGAACAGCAGGATGGGCAGTGGGACTCACATCTTCCTGTCTCCAAAGCCCACTCTCATTTCAAGACACTGTGAATTGCCTTGCAAAGTTCAGGAGGGACCCAGGATTTGAACTCGGGTCTGTTTCAGCCCCCAGACCACTGCCCCCAGAAGAGCAGGAGCGTGGTGTAATAGGAGCCACTGTTTTCTCTGCAGGTTCTCTTCCCAGTGGGTTTCACTCCTGGGTTTGTCATCCTTGTGCTCTGTGACCCCCGTGAGTCAGCTACCTATTGCCTCAGTTTACCTGCCTTGATCACATGGCATTTTTTACACAAGGCCTACGGAGATCCACGCTTAGGAAACAAAAGACGGGGAGAAAAGGGAAGGAAGCAGAGAAGACGGGAGACAAAAATAGAGTGAGCAAGAATACAAGAGGGAGCAAAGGGAGGAGGGAGGAGAAAGACAGGCTTCCCAGCAGAGGCAGAGTTACAGATGAGGACAATTACTCCGGAGCCGCTGTTCAGCGAAGCGCTGCAGCCGCTTCCCAGGTGCGGTTTTATGGAGCTGGGTGATATACGGTCGTGCGTGTGCCCGTGATCTATGGCCCAGGCCGGGTCACACTGCCGCCTCGGGCCGCTCTGTGATTTAGGGTGGCTCCTGAGACTCAGGCTGGCGCTAGGCGGGCGGGCGTGGGGAGGTGTGGAGTCTGGGACCCGGCCGAGCCCCAGAAGAAGGCCGATCTCCTGACGGGGCCCAGGAGCCAGGCCAGCGGACTCCCCGCCTCCCAGAGCAGCCGGCTGTGTCTGGCAAAGGGGCCTCTGGGGCCAGAAGGAGAGATTTCCATTTATGCGTCTTGCAGCCTGGGAGCAGGCCCGCGGCGTGATGATAAGGCCTGTAAACTCACATTCTAGACCTGGAGGCTGTGCCCCCATCAGGCCCGGGATCACCTGTCATGTTCACAAGTATTGCCTGAGCCCCTTAGTGTACCCCAGCCACAGTTTCTGGGCGCCAAATCCACAGCAGCAAACAGGGCAGAAGTCCATCTCTGTCTTCACAGTGAAAGAAGACACTTTGGAAAGAAGGTGACACCACACGGGCGAGCAGGTAAGATGGCAGCAGATTGTGCCAGATTTATGAAGAGAACCCACAGCAAGGATAGACAGCAAGTGCACGGGGGACTCCTACCCCAGTGAGGCAGGTGAGGGAAAGCCACCCCGTGTGCTCAGCAAGCTGAGACTCAAAGGAAAAGAGTCAGTCGTGTGGGGCGTGCAGAAAAGGCCTTCCCGGAGGGAGGAGAACTATGCACCCCGGAATTAGAAAGAGTGTGGTATGTATGAAAGACTAAAATAAGAACAGTGTGGCTAGAGTATAGCAAGAGCAGGGATGGTGAACATGGGCAAGGAGATGGGCACAGATCCTGCAAGGACTCGAGGGTCATTTAAGGATTTGAATCTTTGTCCTAATTGCAGTAGGACCCTTTGTGAGGGAGCTGGTTGAAATAGACAATAAAGTCTGGCATGATGGTGTGATTCCAGCACAAGGAGGCTGAGGCAGGAGGATTGCTGCTGCAAGTTCAAGGCCAGCCTGGGCTACATAGTTCAAGGCTAATCTGAACTACATAGCAAGACCCTGTCTCAAAAAGAAAAAGAAAGAAACAATAAAAAATATTGTCTTTCTTGTTATCTAAAATAATCCCAAAAGTCTCATGTGTTCAGAGGTGGGGCTTCTAGAAAGTGTTTATATTGTGGGGTGCTCTACTCATCAGTGAATTAATCCATTGATAAGTTCAACTTGAAGGTGCTGTTAGGAAGTTGGGCCCATGCCTTTGGAGGACCTCTCTCTCTCTCTCTCTTTCTCTCTCTCTCTCCTTCCTGGCTGCCATGGGAGGAGCTTTCCTCCATCACACCATTCCTTCCTTGGAGCCAATCAACCATGGACTGAACTCACTGAAACAATGAGCCAAATAAACCTCGCCTCCTTTAAATTGCAGGTGTGTGGTATTTGGGTTGAGCCACAGGAGACTGACTCATACAGTATCCTATGAATGCTGGTCAATCGGATCAGATCAGCACTTCTTCCTCTGCTTGCTCAAAACTGAAGACATGTATAATGCAAGACATCTGTCCTCTTCCCCTCTGGGGACCAACAAGGCCTGGGCTTGGGGAGAGCACAGAGCATAAGGAGCAGGAACAGATGCTTGCTCCCCACTGCCCACCTTCAGATGCCCAGCTAACATATGTCAGTGTAAATGAAGGTGAGGTTGGGGAGACAGTGGGCAGGGAGGGCAGGGAGGGAAGATGACTCTTGTCCCCACAATTTAAGGAGAATTTTAGAAGAATTTTTGAAAAAAGCATTGTCCTTCAATTGTACGACAGGGAGAACATGCCCCCTTAAAGCAGGAGAGTTAGACCTAAAAAAAGAATCTTTCTTGCTGCCTCCTGCATCCCTGCTGCTTGCCTGTCAGGCAACCTTGTTTGCATCACTGAAGCACTGAGATAACCAGGAGAAAGGTTTTTTCAGGATTATCCTTTTTTTAATCCCCTTGTCCAGTGTTCTGAAATTTTCCTCTAGCGATTGATGTTGTCTGTCTGATGTTCCACTGCATGGCTGGGCAAATTACCCTGACCTGAGCTTTCAGAGATGGACCCAGGGGTCTGTAAAACACTGGGCTGCAGACCTGGGAGGTAGAGAGTCAGGGGTCCCTGCCACCCTCCCTGGACCAGCCTCCTCAATAATCCCCCTTACCTCTCTCATGGGACTCTGTCCCTTCTACACATAGCAGCCAACACAGTATTTAACTTTCAATACAAATTGGATCTGTGACATCCCTCCTCCCCCTTCAAAACACTCCAGTGGCTTTCCAATGCATCGAAAAATCTATACTCTACTCCAGAGCCACAAAGTCCTCCATGCTCTGGCTTCTGCCCTAGGCTTACGCTCAATTCCATCCCCACTTCCTCTCTCAGAGGAAGTTCGGCCATGCTGTCCTTGACCATCCCATGGCAAGGCCATTCCAGTGACTCCAGAAACCCTTCCTCCACCACACCACTCTGTCCAAGCCTTTCCAAAGTTCAGTCTTTATTACCTAGCTGTCTATTTTAGTCCTCATTCAATCCTCAGTGCCTGAACAGAGCCAGGAACAGAAGACATATGAATTATTCAGTGAATGAAATGAATAAACCAATGAATAGATGAATGAATATATAGTAATCTATGTAGTAAGAACAATTCATTGCATAACTCTTTTTTATTAGTATCTCTTTGCCGTACCTAATATTTATGTTCCTTCTGTGAAGTTGGTACCTGTATATAACACATTTTAATTCTTTTTTTTCATCCCCTTTCCCTCTCTCTCTTGATCCATTTCCCATCTGAGAAAGATCACTCTTAAAAATACACTCTCTGAATCTTATCTCTAGTCCAATCATTTTGCTTTCCAAAGGAATAAACTGGAGTTTGCTATGGTTTAGATTTAAAGTGTACCCCCAAAGTCTCATATGGGTGGAAGGTGATTAGATCGTGGGGTCACTAAATTCATCAATGGGTTCAGCCATTGATGAGTTTGTGGCTGAATGTGCTGTTAGGAGGTGGGGCCTGGTTGGAGCTAGGTCACTGGGGTGTGACCTGGAAGGGCGTGTTCTTGTCCCCAGCTCCTCCCTTCTTTCTCTGCTCCCAGGCTGCCATGGACTGAGCACCTTTCCTCTGCCATGTCTCTCTGCCATGCCATTTCTGCTTTGGAGCCAGCCAATCATGGACTGAAACCATGAGCCAAAACGTCCTCTCCTGTAGGTTGCAGCTGTCAGATATTCTGTCCCAGCAGTGGAAAAATGATGAATATGGAGGTCTAGGAAATGAAATGACTTCTGAAGGTCACACTGAATCAATGGCAAGAACTCCCACCCTCCTCTGCCAATCCCAAATTCCTTCCTTTCTCAGGGCAGAAGCTGGTATGTGAAAGTCCACAAATCCATAACTCCTTCCTGGCTTCTCACAGTTCCAGACGTTTGAGTTTTGCCCTTACATGGCCCACAGCTACCTCCAAGCTGGTCTGTCCACTGGTCTCCACCCAGGGCGGACTGGCTCCTCCATAGACACCATGTTAGAGAAGATGCTCCTCTCACCCTCATCTCACTCCCTCCCACCACGGAGGGTCTCCTCTCTCCCGTAACTTCAGCTCTGCCACACCAGCCCAAGGTTCCCACATCAGTGCTCCAGCCCAGACCACCTTCCTGAACCCAGAGACAGAGTCACTGCCTGGTGGCATCTGTCCCACTGACTGGCAGACTGTCCTCCTCCACAGGTCCCAAGTGGAGCTCACCATCTCCCTCCACCTCAGTCTTCCCCCGCAGGGTCCCCTCCTCAGCAAAGTTCCTCCCACCAGAACCCAGATATCATCCTTCACTCCTTCCCCATGCCGGCTCACTCAGAACTCAGGGACAGCTAAGTCCTATCCATTCTGTCTCCTGTACCTGTGTGCTCAGTGGGAAGACCATGCCCTCCCAGGACCCCTAGCTCAGGAGGCAAGGGGGACTTTTGTCTGAGCTCTGAGCCCTGAGCCCTGACACAGAGCTGCATCCATCTGGAAAGGGCTAATCTCCTCATTCCAGAAAGCCGCTTTGGTCCCATGCTGTGTGTCCATAAGATTGAGGTCCCGGGGACCCAGGAATTCCAAAGAACCTCTTCCTTCCCCTACCCACCACTCCTAACCACATGTCACCCTCTGTCACACAGACTGTGGTTTAGTGAATCTAAACTTGGGCTTGGGAGGGAGATTGGCTCAGCCTCTGCCTGCCTGCTGGGGACTGGGGACAGAGCAGCTGCTCCAGGAAGGATGGGCTGCACCTGCAGAAGGGGCTTCCTCCTCACTCCCTCAGAGCCTTAACATGGTAATGAGAACTGTCAATTTCCCAAAGTACGAAAGCATGAATTTCCTCTATTCTAAAACCTTCCTGGTGGGTATGTCTGAAATCAGCATGTTACCATGGATGTGCATAATTTTTTTTTCTTTGTTTCCATTAAATCGTTGATTTGTCATACAATTTGTGGACTCCTGGTATGGAGGAAGCACAGCATTCTATACAGGGTCAGCCTATCTGCTTTGGGTATGGACCCCCCTGCCAGTTTTTCATACATCCCAATTTGAATGACATATTACAGGATCACCCAACAAGACAGCACTAGGAAAAGGCTGGCTTAAAGAGTTCCATACTCCCAAACAGTGGATGACTGGGACGTTTATTTAAAAGACCATCTGTCCTACGGTCTTTGCACATTTTCTGTATTCATCTGTCAAAACAAGGCTCCATATTTTGAAAGTTGTGTTCATCCTTTTGACACAACTTCCTGGATTCTCCCCTGGAAGGCACGTGTTGATGACAGAACAACCAGAGGTCTTTCAGCAGGCTCATCACCAATGCTCCCAAACCCTTGCCCTGGACCTCCACAGGAGCAGGAAGTCAGAACCCAGACCCTGCTAGGCACCACCTACTGAGCTGGCAAGGGTTTGCTTTGGAATTCTGAGTTTTAAAAGGAAACAAAATTGGCCAACAACATTACGCATATACGTGTGTAGTTGAACTTGAAAAAATATGCTTTAAATTGTTGCCAAGGCATAAAATGGAACCACGTGGAAGATGCTCTATATTTATTCTGCAGCCCTGGATACATCCTGGTGAGTGTCTTTAAGAAATACTATCCCAGGGGCCTTTGCTCTTATGGGATGGGAACTGCTTGCCGAGAGTGAGAAGCTGAGTTTCCACCCAGAAAGCCTGCACTGTAGACAGCCTGAGCACGAAGGAAACAAACACTTTGCACATCTACCATGTGTTGGACATCATGGCATCAAAATGCAGGCCTGGAGTGAGCGTTATTCTGCCACTGTTACACAGGAGGAAGCAAAGACCCAGAGAGGTTGAGTAACTTGCACAGAAACAAGGACCGGGGAGGGAATTTGGAAACCCAGTTCCTGGGCTTCAAAGTCAAAATTTCTCCCCCTCCAACACCTCGTGCTCCTGAGCTCTTTCTTCTCCCCGTCCTCTACAGTTTATTGATTGGCTTGTAGGACACGACGTGGCTCCCATTTCAGGTTTCTCATCATCGTCGTTGTCACTTTGAGCTTCTCTCTTTAGTTTGACTTCCCAGGGCTCTCCCGAGAGATTTGAGGGGGAAAAATGTTAATGCGTCCATGCTTATTTGTAGCTCTCAAAGACAATTTGTATTTAGGGGAGATTATATTGTAAGATAAAAAAGTTGCTGAAAATATGGGAAACTACTAGAGATAAAATGCATTTATTCTGAGATAAGATCAGTTGGATTCTCTCCTACCAAAGAGGAGGCAAACAGGTGGTCCTCCAGAAAAACAGTCACAGATGGGAGATGTATAAATGGTAATTCACCAAAAACAACTGCAACCATGACTTTTAAAATACGATGCTGGTTTCTTTTTTGGACCAATGCATTACACTGAAATGCTGAAACTCCCCGGATAACGAGTGTTTGGCTAATTAGACACTAAATCCTAGAGAAAAGCATAGATGGAGGGAAGGGGCTCTTTTAATCACTATGAAATTTTAATCTATGTCCTCAGTGATTTGAGCTGGGATCCTACTGAAGAAGAATGATATGGTACAGCAGGGGACATCTGAGCTAAACTAAACCAATTCCATAGGAAGCACACTCCTCTCCCTGGGTCCCTCTTGTTACCTCCACGAAAGCCACAGAGGTGGATACACACTGAATTAGCCCATTCACAAAGCTATTCAAAATTTTCTGTATTTCCATTTAGCTTTTGTTGGTTGCAGTGAAAGTGTAAGGCAGTCTGTCTTGACCTAACATGAAACAAGTACAATATTAGGACAAGAACTGTTTCCAGCTGCCTGCCAAACTCCTACTTATCCTTCAAAGCCCTATTCAAATACCCTTCCAACAAGATATCACTCCCCAGGCTGACATTTTCCCCCTACTCAATGCTCTATCACCCCCCTGCTCTTTGAGAGCTACAGCTCTCTTGTTTGAAGCTCCTATCTCACCACAACAAATCATTTTTGTTGGTGACTTGGCTTTATCCACTAGACTATGAGATCCTCAGTGCCTAGGATCCAGAGTATATAACATAAGCCTTGGGATTCAATAGCTGCTCAATAAATGCTGAACAAATGAGTGAGTAAATAAATAAGCAAAACAAGAGTTATGGGGACTAGAGACAGCACTGCAATACTTGGATTTCTTTTCTCTTCACAGAGTAAGTGTCTTTGAGAATAATTCTTCAACATGATTTAATTTCGTTTTCATATTCTTTCATTCGTTCATTCATGCTTTAAAAATGCTCTCTTGAGCATTCCTCATCTAGCATTTGTGGGGCTAAATTAAGCTGAAAGATAAACCAAACTTGGATTGTGTCCCCACAAGCCTGAACTCCCATGAGCACTCTCTCAAATGGATAACAAACGGGCCAAGATCCCCCTCCCATGGCCAGACCCTCTCCACACTCTGTTGAGTGCCTCCTGGGTCATCCACTGGGCACATTTGCTGCCAGAGGCTCAGCAAGCACTCTTCTCCGGGTCCCCCCTTCGGTCGCAGGAGCTGCCTGGGCTATGCGTGCCCCTCCCCAGCAAAAGACACGCTGCCTCACCTGGACTCAGAATCATCCTGAGGGTCCAGCCCAGCTCCTTGAGCTCCCTCTGCCAGCCCTGTGCCCCTCTCGAAGGTGGCGTTGCCAAGAGCCAGCCCAGCCAAGCCATCTGTCCACAGGCTCCTCCTCAGAGTTGGTCTGTCTCCAGGAACCTGTCCTCCTCGGAGAGCTACGCCCTACCCAGGGCTTCTACACTCTGTGGTATCTGCTATTCAGATGGAAGGTGGCTTTCAGATGAGTTCAACCAAGGCTTTCTGAGCACCTCCATTGTCTGTCTGGGACCCACCAGGTAGAAGGGCACAGTCTTTTTCCAAGAGTCGTTTTAGATTGTCAACTGCGAGTCCTCTTTCATTCCTTTTCATATGATCAAAAATATGATGAACACAGCTGTTGTGTGCCATCCAACAGAAAGATGAACTCAGACAGACATTACACGTGTCCTTATTCACCGGATCTGGCACTGTGAGGCCTCTGGCTCTTCCTTAAAGTCAAAATGACTATGAAAGATAAACATTTTGACCCAACTTGGGACATCAAGGCAGCCATGATAGCACAAGTAAAGGCACTCAGATACAAGAGAGGACTTCTAGAACTGCTTAGTGAGGGGACTATTTTAAGGGGGATCAATGGGGTCATGTCTTTCACTGTAAGAAATTTTTTTTAATTTTAATATTCACCGTAGTTTTTTATCATGCCACAGACATTTCTCTCTCATTTCTTTTTCTCTCAGAGACATTTTTTTCTCATTTCTTTCTCATTTCTTTCTCCCTCAAAATTATTTCGTTCTTCCTCTAAAATACGGTTAAAATGCATTTTAGGAATTGGAATATTTTTGCTTATTTGTTTTTAGGTTCCACACACATCACCAAAAACAACAAGCCCACACAGCTCCTTTTAAAAATGTCCTATCAGGGCCAGGGGTTTAGCTCAGGGGTTCCGCCACCTGCCTCGCAAGCACAAGGTCCCAAGTTCAATCCCCGGTACCAAAAAAAAAAAACCACAAAACAAAACAAATAAAAATGTCCTATCACCTCAAGTCTTTTAAGATGGCTCTTATTAAAACAGTAAAAGACCACCAGAGCTGGTGAAGATGAGGAGAAAGCGGGACCTTTGTTCCTGGCTGAAGGGAAGGCCAGGATGGAGTGGGAACAGGATAGAAGTTCCTCAAAAGATTATATACAAAATGCCCATATGATCCAGGAATCCCACTCCTGAATATTTACCAAAAAGAGCTCAAATCAGGATCCCAAAGAGTTATTAGCACTCCCATGTTTGTGGCAGTACCATTCACAAAACAGACATGGAAACAACCAAAATGTCCATTAGTGGATGAAAGGAAATAGAAAATGTGTATGCACGTAATGAATATTATTCAGCCTTAAGAAAGAAAGAAATCCTGCACTATGGAGCAACATGGATGAACCTTGAGGAAGTTATACTGAGTGAAATAAGCAGTCAAGGACAAATATTATATGACTCCACTTACATGAGGTATCTGTAATAGTTGAACTCACAGAGGCAGAAAGTAGAATGGTAGTGGGCCGGGGACTGGAAGAGGAAATGAGGTTCTGCTAATCATTGGGCATAGTTTCAGGTGTGCAAGGCCAATAAGTTCTAGAGATCACCTGTACAGCACTGTGCCTATGACTAACGACACTGCATTATATACTTAAGACTCCACTAAGATGGTAGATCTCATATTCAGTCTTCTTACCCCTCTAAAATACAAATAAAACCAATGTATGAACTCTGAGCAGTTTTCTCCTTTTACAATATTCTATAAAACCTACAGTTTTATCAGTTAAAAGCTAGCTTTTTCTTTCTCTTACAAAAGCATTCTTCACTTTCACAAATGCTAGGATGACAGATGAACACCTCTGTTGTATAGAAGGGGAACTTGAGGCCCAGAGTGGAGAAAGGACGATCTGAAGGTCACACAGTGGGAGAGTTATTAGAACAGCCAGAACTTGATGGAGCAGTTTCCCAACTTGTCCAGAGTGCTTGCTCCCCATCACTCATCCTCTATTAATATCATAGGGGTCTCAAACCTAAAGATTTGTGAGCCGTTTGAGGAGCTTGTTAAAAATGCAGATTCCTGGGCTGCTCTAATAGAAATCTTGATGTAGAGATCTGAAATGTACCCGGAATCTGCATCTCAAATATGCACCGTGCACTCCTAGGGAAACTTGTCCTGAGAAACACTGATTTAGAATGATGAAATTTTACTGGAAAGCCCTAGACGCTGTCTTACCCATCTACATCAAGGAAGAGGTCTTCTTAGTGATGTTCACATATGTTCAAAGATGAGGAGCTCCCCACTTCCCAGCGAAATCCTCACCATGAAGGGCCTCCTCTTGATCACTGAGCTGACCTCTGTTTCCAAGAAGCCTCTTCGTGAATCCTAGCTCTTTCTTCCATGAGACTGATCTCTCCAACACTATCTCATCTAACCTCCAATCTCACAGATGACACTCAGTAAATTCTTGTTGAATTAAAAAGAAAGAGAAGAGATCTAAACACAAATGAATTCTGCATACATGTGAATGAATCAGATATTTTAAATAGTCCAGTGCCTGACACACAGGAGGATTGAATGAGCCCTTCAACTGTGTTGTGTTGAGTTAAATAGGCTTATTCCAGCTGATCTCTCCTATACACTGAACAGGAAGGAGGAAAATCTTCTTGTACAATGGGCTCACAGACTGGTGGGTAGACCAGTTGTACTAGAGCTGAGGATGCACAGGGCAAGAGTGCTGTTGTATGACAGAAAGTTCAAAGACGACATGGGTGCTTTGGATTGATCCTGGGAGCATTGGGAGTTCATGAAACTTCAGGAGTGGACTCTAGGTAGTCCACCCTGGCTGTATATGAGGGGCAGGTAGAGGGGACACTCTGGTAACTTGGCTAACCACATGTCTGCCACTCTCCCTCTCTTTCCCTGTGACCCCTTACACTAGAGTTCCTTATTAGTGCTCAGTACTTTCCTGTCTCTGGGCCTTTGCACGTTCTGCTCCCTCTGCTTGCAGCACTCCCACACATAGACACATTCATTCTTCTCATCCCTAACTACCTCTCATTTTGGGAGCCTTGGCACCTCCTTAGAGAGGCCTTCCACACCTTCATGATGGTTTCCCCCACACCTTCGCCTTTGTTCTGGGTCTCTAGATGCTGTACCTTTCTTAGCACTTGGCAAAACGTGTAAATTTTCTACTTATATGTGCATCACTATTTCTGTCCCTCCCCAGACCATGAGTTCTATGAGGGCAGAAAATTTTTCTTTCAGCTCACTCATTGCTTCAGCCCCCTGAGCAGTGCCTGGCACATAGCAATCAATAAGTATATTTTATTTGACTTTATTGAATGAACAAATAAAGCCCAGTTTACTAGTTTGTTTAAGGGGTAATGATTCATTCCTTAAGTTAAGGAAAGAAGAGCAGAAAAGAACAAACAAAACAATACAGTCAGGTAGTTAAATTTCTGGTTGGGTGGGTAGATGGTGAAATGATTGTGGACAGGAGAGGAAATTGTGATTGACATGAAGAGAGAGAAAGGAGTCAAGAATATTCTCAGATTTGTAGCCTGAGTAAGTGATTCACAAGATTTAGAATACAATCCAAGCATTTAAGCTACAGACATTCTTCAGATTCATCTACAAAATTGTGGGGGCCTGGATTCTTGGTCACATCCTTTTATCTTCTTCCTGTTATGGAATTAAATCCACACCCTTGGCCCATTTGGCTCTGCAGTGAAGTCCTCAGAGTGGATCTGTCCACTGTTTGGTGCTGGGCTTTCGATGGGCCTCATGGGACCAAGAGAAGGTTAGTGGACGTGAATGCATGGCTGGCTTGACTTCTTGCACTGTCATGAGAAGAGCAGGACCCAGAGACTACTCTTCCTCTAGTCTGGGTGTTGGATTTAACACATGTGGAGCAGACCTGAACTCAACGAGAGGTCTAGAGTCTGTCAAAGTACTGAGTCTATGTCAGTCCAGTCATCCAGTAGATCCATTGAAGTGGGAAACAATGAGGACCCCAGCACAGATGACTCTTTAACACAAAGATAGGAGCAAAAAGCAGCTTTTAATGAGGCCAGTGGCTCAGCAGGTGACTCCTGTCAGTCTTGAGAGCCCCAAATAGAAGTTTGTCTTCCTTATATACTTCTTTTTACATCTGAGAAACTTAATTCCATTGGAGTTTCCCTGGGAATATAGCAAGCAGGAGTTACACAAAGCAGGGCAGTGAAGAGAGGGAGGGTAAAGAGTTCTGGCAGGACTTTCTAAGTCCGTTACGCTCCTTTGGTGACAGATTACAGAAGTTGTCATGGCTGCTCAGGTATATTTTGCAAAGAGCATAGTTACCTAGTTAGCCCGTAGTTGTCTCATAGTTGCCCAATTCCATATGGAGGGGTAGTGTCTTCTGTCACCATGAGCAGGTAGATGAACATCTGAATGAGCCTCCCAAATCTCAGAGATGTTTATTATGCAGCTGAAACATGACTAACTTTAAGTGGTCAACAAGTGTGGCAGTTTTAAAACATGTCTGCGAATTCTTCAACTCTCCTTCCACCTCTTCATTGAAAGGAGGAGTCTGTGTTTTCTCTCCTTAAGGTTGGGCTTAAATCAGTAGAATGCAAAGGATACTACCTGGGTTTGTACACTACACTGGCAAAGGCCGTGCAGCCCTAGCATGTTCTCCTGGGGAGTTCACTCTCCTGACACGGTGCCCATGGCTCTTCCACTCAGAGCACGGCCACACACTGGGAGAGAAGCCAGGCCACGCTGACAGGCAAGCACAAGGACTCCCCTCAACCACCCCACTGGGCCCCACTTCAAACAGCCTCACCGCTCTCACTCACATGAGCAAAGAAGCCTCCAGAGGACTTCAGTCCCTGGCCATCCAGTCACTTCAGCTTTCACTGAGAACCCAGACTATGTGAAGCAGAGCTAAGCCTTCCCTGATGCTATGTTCCATCCAAATTCCTACCCCACAACTTGCAAGCAAAGTGAAATGATGGTTTCACCCCACTAACCTTTACAGTGATTTATTAAAAACACTAATAACTGGGAAACAGCAGATAATGACCTTGTAGGCAACCAGTTGCTTTCCCTTACCCACGATGGCCATCACTAACCCGTCATGCCACAGTTCATCACTATAAATGGATGTAGCCTTGTAATCCAGCTCAACAGTGTACCCCCAGACAACCACCACAATCACCAACATACAACCCCTTTGCCATCCAGTGTCTAACCTGGCCTTTTTGCTTTGGTGAAACATCTGGAAAGGCCCAGATCCTTGCACTTCTCCCTCTTGTTACTGAAGGAGGTTGAAGACACACTGGCATGTGCACTGTCTTCCAGCCTCATACCTCTGTCCACGGACTAGACCTCACCTTGGCTGACCATCAGTGTGTGGCCCTACTCTGAGCCTTTGCAGCCACCCATCCCTCTGCCTTACCTTGCTCTCTCCTGCTTGATCTCCAGTCTCCCCTCAAACATCACTCCCTCAAGGAAGGGCAGCCCAGAATCAATCATTCCTCCCCCGTCACTTCCCTTCCATAGCATCAATCACAACTTTACTAAACAATCATTTGCATTCCCCACTAAACTCTAAGCTCCAGGAGGACAAGGACTGCATTTGCCTTGATCTTGGTGACATGGCAGGTGCCATAGTGATACTAATTGAGTGGGTCAGTGAGGGGAAATGGGTCTCCGAAGCTTTTAAGCAGAAAGCCTCACTTAGGCAGCTTGCTCCAGCTGACTGTCTTCCTCTCTTGGATCATACATACTTCCAGTCATCTCCCCTCTCCCCGTATCTCTAGTCACCCACTCACCTGTGGGTCCCTCTTCACCTTTGTGACCAATTGGCCTTTCAGATCACTACTCAGTTTCTGGGGAGAATTCTCTACAGCCCAACCCTGTTTCTCTAGGCACTGTGTGGGGACGAATGCAAACAGACATTTATGTAATGACAGTTTAATATCTTCATCTTGCGTGGAACCCCAGTCAATTAATATTCAGTCAATTAGAAAATGTGTCAGACTGATAATAAATTATCCATAATTAAGTCCAGCCAGGAGCCAAATGATTTCCTTGCTGCTTTGGGGGAGAAGTAGTAATTGGTAGCACTGTAAATAAGTAAGTGATTTCAGTACATAGTGTCTGGAGTCACAAAAGGCCACAGGGTGGGTGTGGCCCAGGGACCTAATTAATGTCACAATTCTGTCTCATACAGGGTTAATAAGAGTCCACATGTGGCCAGACGTCTGACCTGTTAAACTGACAGCCAGCTTCACACAGCAACTACTAGATGGAAGATAATAAATATTTGAAGTAATTAATGAATTACTTAATCATGCTAAAAGACTTTGACCTAGTCTCTCTGGTTCCCACCAGTTGTTCTCCAGATGATAGTATCAGGGATCACTGTAAGCCACAGCACTGACCCCACCCCCCACCCCCCGCCACATGTACCTGCGGCCCTTGGCTCCCGGTATCATGTGTGGGACACATGTTCGGGGCTACCCTCAGGGACCAGGACCGGAGCCTGCCCCCTCCCTGCCTCCAGGCTCCTCTCACACCGTCACATTCACACTCCGGGTTCCACCCAGAGTGAACAACATGCAGCTCCCAGGCCTGCCCTGTACCCTGGTACCTGCATCCCTTCAGTTTCTGGGAACCTATTCCATCTTC
Organism: Heterocephalus glaber; assembly: GCF_000247695.1. The sequence continues at coordinate 15,067,110 of NW_004624760.1, read as the reverse complement.
TGTCTTTCTGACCCCTCCTAATCTGACAAATTGAGCTCCAATTTTGATACATCAGAAAGCTGTCATGAAAAGTCTTCTGTCCCTCTGGGACAGGCTTTGGTGCTTCTCCTCTGATCCTGCACCCTGGGCACACTGGACTGTAAATATCCATTTTCTTGCCTGTGTCCTCTACTGACCTTGGAGCTCATTCAGACCTGAACCTGGGCCTGCAAGAGAAGGACAGTCCCCTTCTCAGGTTACCATGAGGGTTAAACAAGATAATGTACATAAAGTGCCTAGCAATGTGTCTGGCACAAGCAGGTCTTAAAATATGTTGAATGAATAAATAAATGAAGAAAGATCACGTGGCTGGAGGTTAGTCAGAACTGTAGGAAGGAAAATCTGGAAGATTTTTCATCTAGAGATGGGATTTAAATGGTATTGATTAACCAGCTATGTGACCCTGCAGGGGAGGCAGCAGGCTTTCTTATCTTCCTAGATCCAAATCTCCCTTTTCATAGCAATTATTTTGTAACAGCCTCTTTAGTACGATGAAATAAAATCCATGGATAGTATAACCTACCTATATAATTTTTAAATCAATACAATACATTTTCAAGAGAAAGGAGACAACTTATAGCAAAATAATATATATTTAATAAGCAAAAGCTCAGAAATAACTACAGAGAAGGCATATGAAAGAATCACATGTTCGCACCTCTTAATTAGTAGGTTGGGATTTAAGAGACATATGATAACATTTAATTCAATATCGTTGGCACTTTTCCTTCCATATTTGACATTTCAAAATAAGGGCTAGATCAAGGCTTCCTATATTTATAACTACAAAGGCTGACTGAGATGGGATTGTATTGGTCCCTTCCATTACTTTTGGCCTTGAGTTCCCAGCATGATTCTTGAAATGGGAACAACTCCCAGTACAACTCTTAGAAGTTTTGAACAGAACCTTAGTACACCTGGTTTCTCCTTGAAGTGCCCAGTCATTGCATTTCTGGAAACTTTCTTCTACCTTAAAGTCATGTACAAAATACTTTGTGTATATGAATTCACAAATATGCAGATGAAGACAGGGGACATTGCATCCAGGCACTTATCACTATGAAGAGATTTTTCACGTGCGTGCATGTCCAGTGAGGTACATAAAAGTCTCACAGCTTGCAGACTAATTCTTTGTCACTGGAAATTGTCCAGCACAATGCAATGTTGGGCGGTTCCCTTTCCCACCCATTAATTGCTAACAGCTCCCCCAAATATTGGGACAACCAAAAACACTCCCATAAAAACCCAACACATCCTACAGGGGGCAGCACTGCTCCTTTTGAGACCCAGGGTGCTTAATCCAGGATCCTATAACCCTAGGGAAACCACTGGGGACTCCACTGTCCCCTCTTCTGCTGGAACCTGGGTAGCCTCTGAGAAGGCTGCAGGACATGTGAGCTGGCACATGGGACAGCCACCTGGGCACGCCATCCCAGCTGAGCCTGCCTCCAACGATAATGTTTGTGGCTGGGAGTGTGAGCTAGACAGGCCCACACGCCCCTAATGGCCTCCAGCTGCTGCCACTGTCATGGTGCCTGGGGGCACAGCCAAGCCAGACTGGGCACGGGCTCCCTGCCCAGGCTGAATCCAAGCAGAGCTCAGTCACCAGCTCCCCACAAAGTTTATAGTGCGGTGGTAGGAGATTTGAGTTCTAGTCTCAACTCTGCTACTGACCTGCTCTGTGACCTGGTCAAGGTGACCTGTGTCTCTGCACCCCATAAGCGTCTCTGCCTTAAGAGTAAGATCTCTTCCCTGGCCTGAAAAGTTCATGTTACAAGAAAAGCTGCACCAATAGAAAAGGGAAATGTTCGTCTCCAGTGACACCTGAGAGCTCATGTCTAGGAAAACAGCTGCTGCCTTCCTTAAGGGATACAAATGGGCCATCTTGTAATCAGTACATTAATCGCCTGCACACTGATGACCTGGTGCTCTTTGCATTAAAAGAAAATTTTCAAGGTTGGACAATAAGGATGAAATGGACATCAGTCTGGCCAAAGGAGAGAAGCAGCTGAAAATCAAGGAGCATAAAATTGGACAGACTTGAAGAATCCTGGTATTAAAAAGCCTTGAATGCCAGGCTTAACGGAGCTTGAGGAGAGTGGTCCCTTCTTATTTATAGGGGACACATTGCAAGACCCCACTAAGAATGTCAAACAGCAACAACAAAATGTATGCATACATATGTATGATAAAGTTTAATTTGTAAATTAAGTACAATAAATGTTAATAATAATAATTAGTAATAAAAATAGAACCATTATAAAAGCATACTGTAATAAAAGTTACTTAGAGTCTATGAATTGTTTGTTGTGGGATTTTCTATTTAATGTTTTGACCACGGCTGACTGTAGGTAACTGAAACCAAAGAAGGGAAACTGAGGACAAGAGGCTACTGCATGATGAGGCAGATATCAGACAGTTCAAGGGTGCAGGGCAGGGGAATAGGGACAAGAAAATAGAGTCTGGGCCTCAGCGGGCCCGGTGGAAAACGGACACAAAATCGGGTCTGGGAAACCAGCTAGGCACATGGAGGACTTGGTGGTTCCCAGACAGAACTGCCCTGCCCTGATCCCGCTGCCTCATATGAATCTGGGACTGGAGCACCAGCTGGAGGAAGGGAGCTGGCTCTAACTGAGCCCTAATTGGTGAGGAATGAATGAGACAAAAGTTTCACATCGATACAGTATTAGTCCCACTCTCAGGGTAAGCGTCATGGTTCCCAGTCGACACACAGGGCCCCTGGGTGTGAAACAACACTTTCAAGGTTATTCAGCTGCCAGGGCTTGGTCTGGATGTCCCCGCAAAGTCTCATTTGGTCAGAGGTGGCTGAATCTAAATGTGCGATGCTGGGATTAAGGGTGTGTGATTGATAAACCACGACATGTGAGTGAGTGGTTTGGCATCACCCTAATCCTGGCAGTCTGGATGGGATAAAAGAGGCAGAAAGATGAAACAAAAGTGTCTTGTTTCCTTTGTTACCTTGTGCCGCCATATTGTTTCTCCTCTGCCTCTGCGAGGCCTGTTTGCCTTCCCTGCCTTGGAGCCAACTGATTATGGACTGAAACCTCTACCAACTGTAAACCAAGTAAACCCCTTCCCCTCTAACTTTAGGTGTCAAGCATTTTGTCTCAGCAATAAGAGAAAAGTAACTAACACTCAGCTTACCGGTCATAGATTCAGATCTCAAACCAAGGTGTTTTTGACTCATTCATTCATTCATTCACTCACTCATCCAATACTATGTATTGAAAGCTTCTCACATGCCCCACACTAGGCTGGTACAGACAAGCCTTCTGCTTTTCCAAGATTCACAGTGGAAGACAAAAAATATACCAGCAAACTAATACCCTGGTGAGATTATTTCAAATCACAAGAAGCAATGGCAGTGACTGAAGTGGGAAAAGGGGTTAACCTAGGGATTGCTAAAAAAGGTCTCCAAAAGGAGGCAAGAGGTAAGCCAGGACCTGAAAACTAAGAGTAAACCATGAAAAGATCTGTGGGAAGAGGGTCTCTGGAAGAAGGCTCACAGGAACCCCAGCCTTGAGTTCAGAGCAACTTGTTAGAGGAAGAGAAAAGGGCGTGGCCCTTGGTCAGTGGGAGACGAAGTCGGGTCAGATCAGAAGTGAGCAGAGGTGAGCAGAAACTCAGGGTGTGTGATCTCTATGGGCTAGGAGCCGGATTTTGTTCCAGAAGCAATGAGCAGCCATTGGAGCATTTTTCATAAATGAAGTCTACCATGATGGAATTTGCATTCTAGAAACACACTGCTGTGGATGGAGTAGACCTCAGGCGCTGAAAGCCGAGCCAGGCGGCCAGTCTGAGGTGCTGCAGCTGTCCAGGGGAGAAGCACTGGCTTGGCCTGGGGTGCTAGCAGCAAAGATGGGAGCAGTGGACAGGCAGAGTTAGATTTTGGCCATGGCGCCCACAGGACCTGCTGTGGGTGATTGTACGTGGGAGGTAAGGGGAAAGGACAAGGCCTGCATGCTCTTGGCCTCCCCACAGCACCTCCAGTGGCTCCATGTGGTTGCGCAGTCTTCCCGAGTATGTGGAAACTCTGTGGCACTGGGAGCCCCAGCTCTGCAGCAGCCCAAAGGAGGCTCCCCATCCTGGTGTGCTGTGTTTTGCACTGCCAGGACATCCACTCCACGTCATTCCAATCCTCCCCTCTGGGGAATCAACAAGGAAACTCAATCCTTTTTCTCAGGTGACCCTCCAAAGACTTTGGGGGAGCAAAAACAGGACTGCCATACGACAACCTTTGTGTTTCCCCTTCCATCTTCTGTCACAGTCTTCCTCTCTTCCCACAGCCATGCACATCTTCCCTAACAGTAGGATTGATGTCATGTCCTCTCTGTGTCCTCATCTGAGTGCCCCAGTGCCTGCTGGGTTCTGAAGGTTTCAAGAAGGAAAATTGAGGGCTGGAGCCATTGTATCTGCCCTGATCACAGAGCTCACTGGCACCTTCCAGACCCCGGGCCTCAGGAGGGTTCTCCAAGCCCAGGTCAACTGATCACAGAGGGGAGTCTGTGATCAAGAGGATGGCATTGACCATGAGACGCTCTCCTCCCACCCCTCAGATATTTGGGATGGGCTGAGAGGATGCACTTCGTTTCCCGAATGAGTTTACCTCAGCCTGTCAGCTGGGAGGTGTGCAGCATCCCACTTAAGACATCTTTCCAGCCAATTACACCCCCTTCACCATAAAGCCCTGGAAAAACAGACAGAGACTAATGGGTTTAAGCAGCTCCCAATGCCAAGTCCAACACAGATGGCCAGGAAGGTCAGAACTACCCACCTTGTCCCCTGTTTTCTCCCCTATAATTTATTCTTTTAGCTGAAAATCCCTGTTTCCCAGCCTACAATTCCTATTTTAGCAGGGCCAGTCAGGGGCCCCTGAGGGAAGAGCACCAGAAGGCAAAAGAGCCTTTTGAAGATTATACATGATGAGCAAAAAGAGAGGGGCTTTGAACGCTGATGGAGGTTCTGGGCTTCCCACTCCAGCTGGGGCTGCAGCTCTCACTGAAAAATGCACAGGCAAAGGAAAAAGAGACAGAAGGAATACCTATCATTCCAAGAATTAGAGAAATTTAGATTACAACAGGAGTGCAATTAAAATAGAGAATCAGAAGCCCAAATGACTGGTCAAGGCTCGGTGTTTTGCTCTGTGGCCTTGAGTAAGGCAGTATGTCTTTCTAGATCTTTTTTGTTTGATATATTTAGTCGATAAATACTTCTAAAAAGCATGGTGCTGGGTAACAGAGGTGAATTCCAAGACAAGTTGTAGACCCTGTCTTCCAGGAGCCACAGTCCTGTGGAAACGTCAGGAAAATGGATAATCACCTCCCAATGCGACACCACATGTCTTCAAAATCAGCAGTCCGACCTAGCAAATGCCAGTGATAGTGATGGCCAGAAACTGTTGAGCTGAGTTCTCCTTGATATAGGGAACCTCCCCTGGCTTCCCTGGCCTTCCTCAGCCATGGGTGGAAATGAAGCAAGACCCCCAAAGCTCTGGGATTCTTGACAAAGTGCTCCCTTCCTGACCCCTCCTTTCAGCCCTCAGATCCCAGAGACACCACAGCTGTCTGCCTTGAGATCCCCAAATCTAACCCCACCATGCCCTGCACAGTGCTTCACATCTGTCACCCCCAAAAATCACAGGGACCCCAGGACCTCCCTCCTCTGGACACTTATGCCCACTGAGCTCTACACCCCTTCCCTCCCCAACTCCCCCACACATCCCTGGGACCCTGCCACCCCATCTGCAACCCACCTCACTTCTTCAGAGACTATTCACCTTCTGGGTCCTACTGAAATCTGACTCTCCCTGGGGACATCCTCCCTGTCCCAAGAGGAGCTGCTTTTTCTCCCACACTCCTGCTGTCACTCGCAGGGCTCCTTTGTGCTCCTCACTGTTGCTTCCAAAACATCATCACCTTGATCGTCACTCTTCCCAACACAAGTTTGGTTTCAATTCGTGTCCTCCTCACAGTCTGTTCTGTGATTCCTTGACCTCCCCTCATCCAAAAGATACAGCTCAGTCACTCACTGCCATGATCAGATTGTACACCTTATCATTACTTCGATGTTTTCCCTCCATAATCTCATCGTGAGGAATCCCACCCTCTGACCTCAGTCCACACAGAGGTCAGTATCCTTCCATTAGGAGCTCGGAAGAATCCTTGGGTCCCTTGATCCTGCTGCCCTCTCACTGTCCTTTAGTTCATATGTCTTTGCTTCCCTCTTTGCCTACCCCAAAGGTCATGGTCAGTCATCACTATCATCATCATCATCATCCATCTCCTTGCATTACCCTGGTGGCAGGTCCTTTCTTCTAAAAACTGGCTGCAACTTTCTTCACCTCACCTGCATCTCATACTGCTATGGTTCATATCCAGATTTTCCCCAAGAGCCTCTCAAGTAGGGCTGTTGGAAGGCGATTGAACTATGGGGACTTACAGCCAACTTGCTGTCAGGAGGTAGGGTCTGGTCAGAAGAAGTGGTCACTGGGGGCATGGCCTCCAGGGATTATCTCCCTCCTCAGCTCCTCCCTTTCTTCTCTGTTTTCTGGACATCATGCCATGAGCAACACTTCTCTGCCATCCCCCTCTGCCATGCTGTCCTGCATCAGAGCCAGCTGACTATGGACTGAAACCACTACAAACTGTGAGCCAAAATAAACCCGTCCTCCTTGCAGGTGTCGGGTATTATATCTCTGCTATGAGAAAGTAACTAAGACACATATGCACATTGCAACTCATACTCACAACTCTCAGAATACCCCCTCCCACTGAAAGGTCCATCCCATTTCCTCTCCTTGACTCTGGACTGAGGCTGTGACTGTGGCAGAAATGATGCCAAGGTGAAGCCATAAAGGGTGAGGGAGCTTCTGCTTACTTCTTTGGGAACACTGGCTCTTGGAACCCAGCACCATGTGGAGAGGAAAGAAGGCCCTGGGCCACCAGTTCCTGCTCACAGATGACAGCCAGAACCTACTTGCCAGCCATGTTCACCACCATCTGTGCTCACTCCCGAGGGCTGCAGTAACAAATTACTTTCAACTGGGCGGCTTAAAATGACAGAAATCTATTCTCTCACAGTTCCAGAGAGCAGAAGTCCACAATCAAGGTGTCAATGGGACCACGTTCCTCCTCTCAGAGCTCTAGAAGAGAATCCATTCTTGGCCTCTTCCAGCTGCAGATGCTTTGGGCCTCCCTTGACTTGTCACTGCATGACTCCAGTCTCTTCTCCATGGTCACGTTGCCTTTACCCCTTCTGTATGTCAAATTCCCCTCTTCTTCTCTCCCACTTGAGGGCACACTTGTGGATTGTGTATGGTCCATATGGACAATCTGAAATAACCTCCCCATTTCAAGATCCTTAAATTAATCACAGCTCCAAAGACCCCTTTCCCAAATAAGATGACATTTACAAGTTCCAAAGATGAAGACCTGACGTCTTTGGGGCATCTTTATCAGCCAGCTACACCATCTTGAAAAAGAACCTCCGGGGAGGCTGAGGCAGGACGATCATAACTTTGAGCCCAGCTTGGGCAATTTAGTGAGACTCTGTTTCAAATTTAAATAAAAAATTGAATCTTCCATTCCCAGCTGAAGCCACCCCAGCTGAGCAGAGGTAAGCTGCCTCTACTAAAACCCAGATAAAATGTAAAGATTACAAGAAAAATGAGTGATTGCTGTTGTTCATTAAGAACTGGGGATGTTTGTTACACAGCAATAGATAGTTGAGACAAACCTCAACTCCCCTGTTCCTTTCTCGTTTTGGTGCACTTGAAGGTTTACTCCTGCTCTCCACCTGCCCTCAAGCTACACTGACAGCTGAATGTGATAAGAGAGGAACACACAACCCTGCTGAGTTTGCCCACCCTACTCCACAGTCCCTTTGTTCACATGTGACATTTGGGCTGTCCAGATGTCCGACGACATCCCTCCTCTCTTCCTCCAAATGGCCACTTCACTCTCTCCACTCAAATATTTGCTGCCTCAGCCTCAGCTAACGGACTTGACTCCTATTTCACGAAGACAAGAAAGGCGAGGAGGAGAAAATCTATGCAGTTTCTGCACTGCCTCTGTCAGCTGGGCCCATCCACACTCACTACTTCCCCTCCCACTGCTATGGAACACTTCCTCATGCTCCAGCCTCTCCCAGGACCATTAATGCAGCCTCAGAACACTGCTCATCCTCACCTCCCTCCAGCACCATTGCCAGCTCTTGCCTATCTGCCAGATTGTCAACTCAGATTCATTTTATTTCTCTCATTCCTTTTTAGCCACCTCCCATGCCCCCCCCCTTCAACATAAGAAGACAGCAGCTCACATTTGGTCTCCAAGCATCTCTTCCCACGGTCTCCTGAGCCCACTCTGACAGGCTTTTGCACACACACACACACGCACGCACACACCGATTTTATTGAAAACAGTTCCTGTCAAGGTCACCTACACTGCTCCCCATGTCCAGTATTGCCAAATCCAAGGTCTTTTGCAGATGCTGGTCTTACTTAACCCATAAGCAATGTATGTAGTTTCTTAAGACTGCAATAACAAAATATCACACACTAGGTGGCTTCAGACAAAAGAAAGTTATTTATAACAGCTCTAGAGGCCAGAAACACAAAATCAGGGTGTCAGGAGGGCCATGCTCCCTCTGAAGCCTCCAGGGAAGAATCTGTCCCTACATCTGTCAGCCGCTGGTCGCTCCTGGCCTCTCTTGGCATTGCTTGGCTCAGAGCTGCGACATTCCAGTCTCTCTGTCTGCCTCCACCCTCCCAGGCTTTCATCCCTTTGTGTGTCTCTGTCTTTCATCTCATAAGGAAAATGGTCATTGGAATTGGATGTAAGGCCTGTCCCACTCTGGCATGGCCTCACCTTAACTTATTATACCTGCAAAGAGCCTACTTCTAAATAAGATTATATTCTGAGGTTCCAGCTAGGCAGGAATTTGGAGGGACACTGTTCAACCCACCACAGCAACATTGCTTCTCTTCAAATAAGTCCTTCTCTTCACTTCCAGGCTCCCATCCTGTGGGTTCCCCTCTTCTCAGTGGTGACTCCTTCTCAGTCTCTGATTCGGGCTGTTCCTCATTTCTCTGAGTGTCACAAACAAAAGCTTCTCTGCCTTAACCTTCAGAAGCCTTCTGTCCTCTCTCCACTCTCCTTCTCTATGTGATTTTCTCACAGTCCCATGACTTCAAATTCCTCTAGATACTGACAACTCCAAAATCCCCACCTCTGGCCTCTCCTGACACCTTCCATGTCCAATGGGTTCCTCAGATCTAATACATCTCAAAACAAATTCCTCACTCTCCCCACACCAGAGGGCAGAGAAACCTGTTGCATCTGTATACTCTCCCATCTCCATATTTGGCATTTCTAACCTTCTATTTGCTCTGGTCATAAAACTTTAAGTCATTCTGGATTTCTCTCTTTATCACATCTCATTTGACAGCAAATTCTTCAAACTTTATCTCATGTTCAGTGCCTTCTCACAACCCCATTCCCACACCTTCGTTCGACCCATTAGCATCAAGAGCAGGGATCAGCAGCTACAGCTCAGGGACCACATTCAGCCCACTGCCTATTTTTTGTAAATAAAGTTTTATTAGAACACATCCATATACTTTTGTTTACATGTTATCTGCGGCTACTTTTGCACACACTCCAAGGGCAGAACTGAGTGATTCAACAGAGATTATATGACCCTCAAAGCGGAAAATATTTACTATCCCAGTCCTTTTCAGATGAAGTTTGCCAACCCCTGGTATAGCTTTTTTACAATCATAGGCCTTTGTATTTTCACACTTGTCCCCAGTCATTGGTTTCAACCTGGCAGGCACAGTTATGCTTATGAGATACAGCCAGGCATGACGGCACATGCCTATAATCCTAACGCTGTAGGAGGCTGAGGCAGGAGGATTGCAATTTCTAGCCCAGCAGGGGGAATTTAGTGACGTGAGATTTTGTCTCAAAATTAAAAATAAAAATAAAACTGGAGTGCTGGGGATATAACTCAGAGCCAAGGTCCTGGGTTCAGTCCTCAGTACCATAATCAATCAATCAATCAATCATGCATGCCAGACCCCTTACGTCTCCACTCAGAATCCATCAGTGCCCACTTGTCTCACCCCCCCCACCTCGGATGGTCCTCAGTGCTAATACCTGCCTCTGGGCCCGGACCTCCAGCTTCTCTCCACCCCAGATTCCCTGGGCCACGCCCATATGTTCCCATTCTTGGGACCCCCAGCCATGCTCCTGCTTCAGAGCCTTTGCCTTTTCACTTCCCTGCCTCTCTAATAATCCTTACCAGGCTTACCCTTGCAACTCCTGTGTCCTCAGAAACCTCCCTGCTCACCCTGTTTCCAATATCACCATTGCTCCAAGCTCTCACTCTCCCTCTTAAGCTGCTCTGTTTCTCCTGGTGGAATTTATCAGCATCAGACGTGATATCCCTTCCCTTACATGCATGATGGTGACCTGTCTGCCTTCTTGCAGCCCACTGTTCTGCAAGCTACACACCGTTCTATCTTCAGCACTTGGCTCCCTGCCTGGAACATAGTAAGTGCTCAGTAAAGATGTGTGGAAAAGGGCCAGGGATTTAGCTCTGTGGTTCTGCCCCCTGCTTCACAAGCAAAAGGTCCCAAGTTCGATCCCTGGTACCAAAAGAAAAGATGTGTGGAATGTATAGCTAAATGAATGAAAGCACAATGTGAGTAGGTCCCTGTGTGACGTCTTTGACATCTCTTAGACCACTGACCTCATAACAGCCCTGTACGATTTTTACTGAGGCACAGAGTTCAAGGGTAATCTTCATCCAAGACTCAAAGTCAAGGCCAGCACCAAAGCCACTATCCTAGCCACCTCCACATCCTAAAATCACTCTGTTCTGTAGGTTTCAGAAGACGTTTTAACAAGAAATTTCATATTTCTGGCAAATCAAGTAGCCATTGGTGGATGGCGAATGAATAAGCAAATAAACAGAATATTATTTTGCTTTTATTTTATTAATATCATTTGGAAAGGAAGGAAATTATGGCACAAGTTACAATATGAACAAAGCTAGAGGACATTATGAAAAGTGAAATATGCCAGTTACACAAAAAACAAATACCACTCATACAGGGCACCTAGAGTTCATAGAGATCAACATTTGAATGGTGGTGCCTAGGAGAAGGGAATGAGAAGTCACTGGTTAGTGGGTATCAAGTTTCAAGTGGGAAGATGAAGTCATCTGGAGATGGATGGTGTTGATGGTTGCACAATAATGTGTATATACTTAATACCCCTGAAGTGTACACCTTAAAAAGATCTGGGCATGGTGGCTCACACCTGTAATCCTAGTACTCTGGAGGAAGATCACAAGTTCAAACCCAGCTATTTAGCAAGATCTCATTTCAAAATAAAAAATTTTAAAAGGACTGGTAATGTAGTTTAGTGTGTAGAATCTGGATTCAATCCCCAGTATGACAAAAAAAAGTTTAAAAATATTGCTAAAATGGTACCTAGAAACTCCATATTTCTTCCTCATTATGAACTGCTAAGTGTGTAGAAGCTCTTCAGTTTCCAGAGGAGGAAGAAAGGGTTCAGAGAGTGAGGTGGGCCAGGCGGGGGCTGTTGGAGATCAAAACCTGAGCCCAGGTCTCTGGTCTCTCATTTCAGCCATGCCTTTTTTCTAAGGCAGCAGAAAGATCTTGGCTATTGTGTGGACTGCACAACCGGAAGTAGTACAGGAAATGTGTTTCTTCCACTCCGTGCATGGATCAGGAGCTTCTGGAGACTTCCTTCTTCCTTACACAGATCTGGTCCTAATTGGGCTGGGTCAAGCACCAGCTACAGAACCAGAACACTCTGGGAAGAGCCCACCCGCAGTGGTCTGAAGGGAGATGCTGGCGCATTAGCATATGCAAATTGGCAAGGGTAAAGAAAGCTGGGAAAGCTGCTATTTTATCATTTGCGGTAATTACAGTAATTTAGAGTGGGACTCCATGGGTTCCTGGAGGTAAAAGCATCTCGGAAGGGTAATGTGGTGTGATTAAGAAGTTCTGACTGAGAGCTGCTGTCATTTTCACTTGAAAAAGGTGAGGAAGGAGACCAGGGTCAGAAGTGCAGCAACACAAGTCAGGGGAGCAAGGACCTTAGCCTAGCATGCCCTGTCCTTGGTGCTGGGGACATAGAGAGGAGCCAGCATCTCCCAGACACTGAAAATGACCATTTGAGTGTACTGTGGTGCACACAGTGATCACACCTATAAAGGAACACAGAGGGATGATGAGCTTTGTTCCAAGTGAAAGAATGGTCTGGTAAAGCTTCAGAGATAAGGTGATACCTGAATAGGGTTTTGTAGTATCAATAGGAGTTTGTAGCTGACAGCAGCCAGTGGAGGGGCATTTGCAGGTGGAGGTAACAGTAGGTGTGGGGTGAAAGTACAGCTGGAAAAGTCCAAAGGAGAAACAGAGAGTGAACTAGTGAGTTGTGACTTACAGGCAGGAGACACTGACAAGGCTGGATGCTGGAGGACTGAAGGCCGCTCAGGGGAGTGTGCATGTAACTCAGCAGCTGATGGGCGGTACAAAGGGAGAAGCAGGCAGTGCCTGGTCGGAATGGAAGTTTGAGAGACCCTGGGAAGGGAGCCAGCAAGTCAGTGTGATCGAGGGACGGGGCAGCGGCGGGGTCAGGGCTCACATGAGACACCAGCGAGTGCCTGAGGAGAAGCAGGAGACTCAGGCAACCTGCCTGCTCTTCACTGCCACACCCGAAAGGGGCCATCTCATCAGCCCCCATCTTACAGAAGGCTCAGAGAGGGTCAGGCACCTGTCTGACGTCACACAGCTGGTATACAGCAGAGATGGGAGTTGGCACAGCACCTGAGACCTTTGATGCCAGCATCTGAGACTCTGTCCACTGCTCCACAAACCTCTGGCACACAACAGAGCAGTCAGAAGCCTAAGCCCCTGGTGTGGGACAGGAGTCATTGTGGGTGGAAAGCTCAGGGACAGACGCCCTGGGGCTGCCCTCTGGAGGAGGAGGCAGATTTGATTCCATCACATGACAGGGAGCCAGGTCAGAGCCCAGGCCAGAGGACTGTGGAACAATTAGACCAAACAAGGCGTAGTGAGTTCCCCATCCCTGGGGGTATGCAAGCCCCAGCTCTGAACCCATCTCTCCAGGATGGACCGGAGAGGACTTCTGAGCTCTGAAGAGTCTATGATCTCTGCAGGGGGAGACACAGCCCCACAGAAACCAGACATCTTTCACAAGCTGTCCATAAAGATCACTCACTAATCCATTCACAAGTGAAGAGTCCTTCAGAAAGCATTTTGATGGAAGAAGCAGAGGGAGACCCTCGGGGGATCTAACTGATCCAGGAGGATAGAGAGGAGGCCTCAGGCTCCAGCTCAGGGCTGGCAAAGATGAAGGCCCGGGGATGAGGGACATCAGAGCAGCCCGCAAGGCTGAGGCAGGGTGGGGAGAGACAGACAACAAGGGCAGGGCCAGACCCTGCCTCGAGGGGCACAGGAAGCCCTCACTGATGTGCACTTGAGGAGGCGGAGCTGCTGTGATTCATCTCAGGCCTGTCTCAGGTGAGAAGGTGAATGGAACCCTCCTTGGCTCGCTCCCACACAGCAGCATGGGGCCTGGGGTCCCCTAGCGGCCTGGGACAGGCGCTTCCACCTCATCAGGACTCCCGGCACCTTGCTTGGCGCCTGGATCCCCATCCCCAAGGTTCCCGTGCTGTCCAGGGCGGCCGAGCCTCGGCCTGTCCAGCCCTCTGCCCGCAGCCCCCCGCACAGCCTGGCCTCACTGCCGACAGATGGAGCGTTTGTTGACGCTCCGGTGACAGCTTGAAAACTCATCTCCTCCCTCCGAGCCGGCCCGTTCCACCTCGTCCTCCCATCTGCCATCTCATTCTAAAACTAGCAGAACAACTCGGCTAGAGCCATTCCGACTTTTTCCATCTGTGCCGAGTTAATTAAGAGGGTAATGAGAGCTGGGAATGAACGAGGCTTGCATTAATTCAAGATATGATTAAGAGAAACATTTCTAAAATATCCATGTGCATGCAGAGAGCCAGGCTGGAGGGCGTGGGTGGACGCCCCAGACCTCCGGCCTCACCGTGTCGGCAAACGCCTGGGGCCTTGGTGGCCGGGCTGGAGGGAGACAGGCACCACCGGCTCCCAGGGAGAGGCCTGTGTGGTCTCAGAGGGGAGGCAGAGGCTCCTGAGGGTCCACTCCTCGCAGGGCCACCCGGCAAACACGTGTTCGTCACCTAGCAGGCCTGCCCAGGGAACGACAGAGACAAGTGGTGATGAGGCTTCTTTATGACAAATTCTACTCATTTATTACCTAACTGCTAACCTAAAACAACCCCGGCTACAGCAGAAAACTCACTAAAGATGAACAGATTAAAAAGCTCCGACCCAAACCCATACACAGAGGATCTTTCTTCTCACAAGGACCCTAGGAGGTTGGTGCCCTTGATGCCGTTCCCATTTTGCAGATGAGGAAACTGAGGCTCGCAGCTAAGAGACTTGTCTGCAATACCACAGTTAAGACATGGCAGAGACAGGATTTGAACTCTGATCTCTATGATGCCAAAACTCAGCTATCCGGCTAGGTAATACCAGGCCCTGTGCTTAAGAAAAGAGACAATGGAGCCAGGGATTTAGCTGAGTGGTTCCAGCGCCTGCCTTGCAAGTGGAAGGACCTGAGTTTGATCCCTGGTACCAAAAAAAAAAAAAAAAGAAAGAAAGAAAGAAAAAGAAAAGAAAAGAGACAATTATGAGGTACAGTGCAGTGCTTTGGGGACAGAGGAGAAGGTGATCTTACAGAGGGACTGCGCGAGAGGGAACCAGAGAAGGCTCCTTAGAGGAGGGTGCACCCAGGCCAGCTCTGAAAAGATACAGATTTAACCAGTGTTTACTGAGTGCCCACTGTGTGCCAAGCATCATGCCAGCCTTCTTGTCATTAAACCCACAAGCTGTGGGACAGCGGCCTCAGTGTCCCCTAGTGGCCAAGGAAACCAAAGTTCAGGAGAGAACCAATCACAGTGGCTCCCAGCTCCAGTGGAGACAGGACTCAAACTCAGGTCCTTCTGCCTGGAAGTGGAATGGGAAGTTCTGGGCCCCGGAATGATGTGCTCTGAAGTAGGGCAGGATGGTGAGCAGGCAGGAGTGCTCTGAGGACATCAACCCAAGAGAAGGATAGGGGACTTAGGGGCACCACCCCCACCCCTCCCAGGAATCAGGCCACCTGGATTCCAGTTTCTGTGCTCCTGCACAGGGGTAGTGACTCAATCCCCCACTCCTTCATGGACTGACACCCCCTCATGTCTAGGATTCCATGATCGCATCCCACACCAATGGCCTGGTCTAGGGTAGACACCTCGCTCACTGTGAACCTGACGTTGTGCCCCTGTATCTCCTGCCCAGAGCCAGGCTCACATGTAGAACCCCACACCCAAAACCAATCCCACCCCCCAATGTTCCCTTCCACACTCACCCCCAACCCCACGCTTCTGCTTTCCTGACTACATCTGGAAGCTGGGGTGGCCTGCCGGTCCCTCCAGGCCCACACGGCCATCCCCTCTGTTCTGTTTCCTGCCTCTCCATTGTTCTGCATCCACGAAGCTAGAAATATGGGAGTCATTCTTGCCTCCACTTATCCTTCACCCCTGATGTCACCGTATTGTGTAACGGAAATGTGTCTCTACGCCCCTCCCTGTGGCTCCTCCTCACTGGCTCACCCCTCCCACGGTGTCCCTCCAGTCCCTTCTCCACATCCACTAGAACGACAGAATTCTTTTTTTGGCACAAATGGTATTTTTTTATAGAAGAACAATCTAATTTACAAATCAATACACATTTCAAAGAAAACATTTAGGCATCATAAAAGAATGTATGAATATAAAAAACTCAATGTGCAACATTCAACAAGGAAATGCACATGAAAACTTATTTTTGAACTATGTCGTGAGCCACCATAAAGTTAAAATAAAACTCCTCTTCCAGCAGCCAAAAATGGAAGGAGACCTTAAGAATGTAGCAGAAGAATTTCTCCACACTGGCTTCAATAATCTGGCCTGTGCAGAAATGTTTTCTGTCAACTCAGCGAGTGTTTGCTGTTTGGAAGGAGAGGAGGGAGACGTTCTCTTTGGCTGCCCTTTTGTATCATGGCTGGGCTGCTGTTCTGGGCTGATGCTAGTGAGTTTTACACACTCACTGGGACCTCCGGCTCCCCCAGTTGCTGAACTTGTTCTTAATCATTGATTCTATCAAGTTGTGCAAAAGAAATGAACAGCATCTACTTCATATCCATTAGGATGGCCACTATCAAAGAGTCAAGAAACAAAACAAAACAGAAAACCTAGCAAATAACAAATGTTGGCAAGAACTGCAGAAATGGGAACCCTGGTGCGCTCTCAGTGAGGTGGAAATGGCACCGCTATTATAGAAAACAGTATGGCAGCTTCTTTAAAAATTAAAAATAGAATTACCATATGATTCAGCAACTCCACCTCTGGGTCTCTATGCAAAAGAATTGAAATACAGCCTCAGAGAGCTGTGCAGCCAGACCCATAACTGCCTTGAGCCAGATATGATGGTATACCTTTGCAATCCTAGCACTCGAGGTGGCTGAGGCAGAAGGACCACAAGTTCTAGCTCAACAATTTAGAGAGACCCCATCTCACAATTTAAAAAAAAAATTGGACAGGAAGCCTTCTGGACACAGGTGGTGGTGATGGTTGCTCAGTGTGAATGTACTTAATGCCACAGAACTGTATGTTTAAGAATGATTAAGAGAGTAAACTTTATATTCTGTGTACCTTGCCACAATTAAAACAGAATGTAAGTGTATTTTTTTTAAAAGGGAGAGGGGATGGCTTGCAACATTTACAAGAACCTCGAGTGAAATATGATCTTCTCCATAGCCAGGCCCCAAAGCTGGGAGGTGCCCACGGTTGCCTCGGTGCCAGCCTGATGGAAGGGGCTGAGTGGAGAAGGGTGCTGAGGCTCAGAGATGAACCCCCCAGGTCCCAACAACAGTTCTCTCCATGGAGCAGATTAGATATACTCAGTGGGATTAGGTTGACTACCTATCACCAAAACCCCAGAATGGCAACAGCTTTGACAAGAAAGACACACATTCCTCCTCAAGAATCAGGGGTCAGCTGCTTCTATCACCTCCCCTGTTCTCACTACAGCTTCTACATGCAAATCCATCTCCCTGTCTAGTGCAGCTGCAGGAATTCTGGCCACAGTGCCAGGGAGCAGGAAGGAGGGGGGGTCAAGGAAGGATGAGCATTTGCGATGGGCTCCCTATAAGACTCTTCCTGGAGGCTACACACAATCTTCTGTCTAAATCGCATTCCGCAGAACATAGTCACAACTGAAAAGGAGGGTAGGAAGTAAAATCTCTCAGTTGGGAATGTTGTCATCGTCATAGGACTGCGTTCTGTTTAGGGAAAGAATGAGAGGATGAGCATTCGGTGGAAGCTTGCAAATTCTCCCGCAGTAGTTGCTGCTGCAGAGGGCAGAGCTGAGTGAGCAAGTGAGCTCATGGCTAGACCAAGCCTCTTGGCAAAGCTTCGAGAAGCAGGCACTGGACATTCACTGCTCCTCTGTGACTGCCATGCCTCCCCAAGCCCTCATCTTCATGGCCTGATGTAGTCATATATATATGGCTGCCCATGTTACCCCTGCCATTCTCTTCTTTCCTTCCCTATGATACAGAAAGAAAGATGCCTAAAGAAAGAACTCACTAGGGGGATGAATAATCTCAGTGCAGATACTAGGGCCAGCATGCACCAGTTTGGGATCCAGGCAAGTTACTTCTTTAAATTTTGTTTTCTCCCAGGCAAAATGAGAATAAAGTCCCAACTCTCACAACTTGTGGGAGAGGCTGTTGAACTAACAAAGATAAGATGCCTGGTTCGTGACTGCCTGGCATCTTGTAGGCTTCCTCCTTGCTGTCCTGTCCCTGTGCCTGCCTTGATGCCATCAGCTCGCACTCTCTGGAGATCTGGAGCTCAGCCAGCTTCCCACACCTCTCCACATAGAGCCTTGCAGTAAAAACCGGCCCTGGGATGCATGAAGCTCCTGCCACAGACCTGCCCTGGAGCTGAGCTGCTGTGGAAGCAGGAACCCTGCACTAATGGGTGTTTCCTTGAGTCTTTCCATTTCAACTCGAGGAAGGAAACATATCTGAGGGCCAAAGATATAACTATCAAATGTCCAAGTGCATCACTGTAACAGAATCAGAGTTATTGGAAAAAAGTTCACCTGGTGGCTCCTCCCAGAGGATCCATGAAGGCAGCTGGCCATTGCAGCTACCAGAGGCCAGCCTGTCCTCTTGGAGCTGACCTTGTCTCTCCCTCGACAGCTGTTTTGGTTCAGTCTAAAGGGTTTTATTTTATTATTTTATGGAAACCAGCCTCTCTGGGGACAGCATAATAGTGCCTTGGGTAAGCCCTTGGGAGATTTCTTGAGGAAACCTCAGAGAAACTGCAACAGCCAACATTTGGGAGATGCTTATGATGTTCTGGGTCCTGTACTACACATTTGACATCTGTTATCCCATCCTCTCTTCACCAAAGCCTCTTGAGGTATTATTAAATCCATTTCACAGAAGGGAAAGCTGGTGCAGGGGGAGATTAGGCTGTGTCTCCATGGTTACACTACTATCTGGCAGAAGAGTCAGGACAAGGAGAAAGGCTCTTGGCTCCAGGTTGCACCAGATACGATGACCACACTCACTGTACAGCATGTGATCTGCCCTTGCTTGCCTTATCAGAGCCTTGGACACCTTCTCTGTAAAATTGGGTACTTTATCACAGGCGTGTGGGGGAATCAAAAGGAAGCCTTGACAGCAAAGTATTCTGTAAATAGAGATACAGGCATATGGGTTTAATCTGAGATCTTCCCAGGTAATGTTCATCCTAAAGAGACTCAGTTTCCCCATCTGAGAAATGGTGGGAGGCTGGGGGCTGCTGTGCACTGAAGCTTTTTCTTCTAGTTCCAGCAGTCTAAGGACTAAATCAACATTTCCATTTTGGATCATTGAGCTATACAGGGAAACTATTGTCTCTGTTAACAATCCTTGTCTGACTTTTCCCATCTGATACTTAACTTCCTGGACCCAAAACAGTGTCAAAAATCCCCAAAAGACAGCAATTGCACTTGACCCCAGTCACCCATCAGAATACGTGTGTACAAATCACTGCCCTGGGCATCTGAAGTGTCACCAGCTGACAGCTGAGTGGGAATGGTAGAAGTTGTGGTCGGATAGCACTTACAAACCATCTTCATTCTATGTACTACAAGGCTGAGAAGCAAAAACTACATTTCCCAGGTGTCCTTGCAGGTAAGGTTTGGGGGCAAATCAGGATTCACTGATGAGATGCATTCATGAGAAAATCAGACTATGGGAGGGCAGCAAAAACCATCTCCTGTCTCCATTGCCTCACAGAGACAGTGCTGCAGCTGGGCTCAGAATTGCAGGGTCCAGACACCAGCTTCCTGCATGAGGGGGAAAGGTGGGGCAGCAGCTGCTGTTCTCTGACCTCTGACTGCACCTCTTCTTCAGTGGCCTTTCAAGCTATAGAGCATTCCAGCCCCTCAGCTTCTTCATCCCAATTCCTTTCAACCATCTGTGAATGCCCAGTGCTCTCTATTAAATCATTTCTTACTTCAAATCCATAGGATTCTATCACTACACTTCAGCCTGATATCAAAACCAAGAAAAAGTATTGATTCACCTTATCCAAGCTCTGCAGAAGATTCCAGAAATCATGCAGAGCACAGCATCTCGACTCAAGTGGAGACACAGCTCCTGACCCAACCCCACTGCTCTCCTGAATCCAGCAACTATGCATTATTGTGACCAGCAGAGTCTGAGACAGACTCATTATTTCCCCCCTTGAAACAGCCAGGTCCTAGCTTTCTTCTAACCAAGGGAAACATAAAGGCAAATGGATATCATTCCCGATATTTATTAGAAGATAGACAAATTATGAGACAAAAAGAAAGAATGCATCAAACCCTTGACACCAAACTGAACAGTGAGCTGCTACAAAGACATGATTTTGAAAGGCAGGCAGTCTCTGATCTAAAATGGGGCAGGCATATACTAAGCTGACTCTAAGACAAAACCCAATGAGAAGTTGAAACATTTTCTTACTGCACATCCACCATGATGCTGAATACTAGAAATGTCAAATGGAAGAAGATGCCACATGTCACAAACACTGAATCAAATGCTGAGGATCAAAGAAAGTACCACAGGGGAGGTGGCAGTGGGGTGGGCTTCAAAGGTTAGGAAGGGTTTTGTTTGGCAGAACCAGAGACCTTTATGACCAGATCGTAGTGAGCTCAGCCAGTAGACCAGTGATGCTGGAGGCAGGGCACTTGTGGAGGAAGCAGAGATGGAGCTGGCCATGGGGAAGAACCAACCATGGAGGCTTCAAATCCCTCACTCACAGGTTTATATGGACACAGGTTCCTTTGTTTATCCATTTAAAAAACATATGCTATGTACCAGACATTATCCTGTGCACAGGGGACATGGCAATAAAGCAAGATATATGCCCTGACATTACCTTCATTCCAGTAGTATTTTGAACAAAGAAGTGATTCTAAGTGACCCAATGTGGAGGGTAAAGACCATCTTCTGAAGGATTAGATGATGGACTTCTCTTGTTTTTCCATTCTACCTACCTTCTTCTTCTAGAATTTCCCTCCATTCTATCCACGTTCAAATTCTTACATGGTCCCATATCTTTGCCACAATTACTTCAATTTAGGAATCACCATAGCTGTTCCCATTTTACCACATGGCACCTAAAGAGAGCCTGGTAACCTCACTGTAGTGCTAAGCCCTGTCAGGTGTGAAGCACAGAGCAAGACATATATAAAGGTGAGATCCAAATACAGGAGATGTAGCAAGAACAGAGGGAGGGAGGGAGGGAAGGACAGAAGACAGAGAGAGAGGGAGAGAGAGAATATAAAACATGAGCCAAGGAGAGAGCCTCGGGGAAAGAAGTTGAGACCCTGATGCTAGCTATTCCTGGGCTCCAGCCATATCCCAGCCTTTGGATTCTAGGAAGCATTCAGTATTCTTACAGTAAATGTCATTTGTCTGCCTATTTGAACCAAGTTTCTGTCCCTTGGAACCCCCCAGTGCCCTCTGTAATATGCCCAGTTAAGCAACAATCTGGTAGAGAGATGCTAAGTATCTGGCTAGACACAGAAATTGACACAATTATGTTAAGACTGAGGAGAAGTGGATGTTTAGGAGGAAAAAAAAGATCACAATCCCTACCCCCAAGGACTTAAAACCAAAAAGGGAAAAATATAGCATTAGGAAATCCCACATTTGCACAATGCTTTGCTATTTCCAGAGGAAGATGACAAACAGAATCTCATTCGTTTGGGTTTTTTTTTTTTCCTATATTTACTGTGGGGGTTTCCTGGCACTGTCCAAGGTCCTGGAAATCCTAGAGAAACAAACAAGAAAGACCTGATCCCCGAGCCTATGGTGCTTGCAATAGAGAGAAGAAACAAACAACAAGTAATTCAATAAATATATGATTACAGGCTGTGGTAAGAGCCATGAGGGAACATAATAGCTTACCCTGAAGGAAGATAACAGGAGGCCTAGTTTAAATGGAAAAGCTATCTATGAAGACATGATGCCTTTGGATAAGAAAGAGAATTATGTGAAACCTGGAAGAAAGTAATCCAGGGAGAGGAACAGAATGTGGAAAGGTCCTGAGGTAGAAACAAACACAGTATGACTAGAGGGGAGTAAACAGGATGAATGTATTGTGGGGAAATAAGGCTAAGAAAGTATCTCAGGCTGGCCCAGAGAGGTATTCTCTAGACCCATGATGGCAAGCCTTTCAGAGCTGTCAGTGATACAGACTTCCCACTGCAGCACAGCACCATAGGTTCACCACCACTGCTGAGGCCTTGGCAAGGAATCTGGGTTTTGTTCTCAGGATCTCAGAGAAAACACTTGATATCAAATTACCTCCTCTGCTTTACGAATGTAGACATTTAGGTGAGAGACATGAAGCAAAGTGTTAAAGCTAACAAGATAACTGTGTAACTCCTCATTAAGGCAGTGAGTTGGAGGGGAAGAAAATAGAGTTGTCTGGAGAAAAAGTCAAAAGGTAGCGAAGGGAAAGACTCCCGGAAAGGATGCCTTCAGGGTGTGACCATGATGGACAAGATTCACCGGCCTGTGAGATACCAAAGGCTGCTTCCATTTGCTCCTGGGGATCCCTCAACAGCACTACTCAGAGTGTGCTCTCTGGGTTAGCCATATCAACACCAGCTGGAGGCTACAGAAAGCCAGACTCTCAGGTCCCAACCTGACCCAGAGAATACAAAACCGCATGGGATGGGACAGGAATCTACACTAACATACAGACTCTTGGCTCATGTGGAACATCTACTTATTTGGTTGCTGTGTAGTATTTCTTTATATTAATATACCACAATCTGTTTATCCATTCTACCATTTCCAGATTTTCACATTGTCTCCAGTTGAAATAATTATAAATAAAGCTGCTGCACATGTTTTTGCACTTGCCCTCTGAGGACATAAGCAATCACTTCTGCTGGATGCTGAGGAGTTTTTATAGATAAGACAATAATACAAGTTTTTCTAAAAATATCTACTCCACCATCTTTCACCCAACACCATATCTGCAAATTTGTAGTATTTCAGCAGGACTTAGACAAGAAAACCAGCTCAGAGATGTGAGGACACTTTCCTAAGACTATGTGCCAACTTCTGACCTGCCCCATTGATGAGAACAACTTGCTTCCTCTACCTGGGCCTCAGTCTGCTCATCTATCAGGTGAGTGGGAGGCCAGCCAAACTCTTTATTCACATACCTCTCGCTTCAAATAAAATCTCACATGGAAGTCCAACATGTGAGAAGGGAAGAACATGGGGTGCTCTGATTTATGATGAAGGGGGAGAGTCCTTCCATTCGCAGCCTCCTCTTCACCATCTGAATTCCTAGGGCTCCCCAGGCCCAAGTTGACCCCCCTTGGGACTAATTAACTCACAATGAATTTCCACTCCTTTCCATGTATCTCCTCAGTTCTCCTTAATGATCCAGTTTTCCTGTCCATCCTGACCAGCCTCAACCCACAGGGGAATCTGTGAGACCCCAGGGCAGGAGTCAGAGATGCAGAAGCCACCAAACTAAAGGGACCTCTGAGAAATGCCCTTTCTGGAGAAAGTTTCCATTTAACTATTCTTCTGTGCCATGCTCTACTGAGCCTTAACTCTGGAAAATAAAAACTCATGGTTGAAAATACTGAGGGTATCTTAACTAGAAACCGCTGAAAAGAAACAACAGCATTGCTTACCCCCAGAAAATGCAGGGATGAATTTCAATTTACACAAGGCCAAAATGCAACGTGTGAATTTTTGAAGAAGAAAATAGTGTTTAGGGGAAGGAAATGAAAATATATTCACTTATTCTCATACCCACTTCCAAGCCACGTTGATAAAGAATGAAACATGGAAGGGAGAGCAAAGGATAGGAGTCCAGGGAGGTGCCCAGCACAGGCGGCTTCCACCTGAGGCTGTGGCATTCACCTGTGCGAATGGTGCCTAGTGTTTGCTGGCTGGTACTGAAAGATGGTGAGCTGCCATGCTTTCCTACCTCCCCTGCTCTTCTCTAACTCTGTCATCTCAGTACCTGCTCCAGAGAGTGCCTTCCTTTTTCCTTCCCTTCCCATCCATGCTGGTGCATTCAACAGAGGTTTACAGAGCACCGGTGATGTTCCAGGCACTGCTCAGGTAATGGAGATCCACCAAAGAACAAAGGAGCCAACTGTGCTGAGGAGCTTGGGAGGATGCGATTCTCCGGAAGTCACCAAAGTGGGTCCTCGCTGTCACTGGTGGCCCCTGCGATCTGACACAGCACAGTTTGCCACAGTCTCCCACATGGTCTGCTTCTCCTGGTCTTTCGACCTTCCAGTGGGGTTGGGCTGAACTTCAAACTCCCCAGCTGTAAGCTGCATTAAGCCCCCTCCTACTGTTTTGAGGATAGAGTCAAACTCTGACTAGCTCTGCTCTACAGAGCCATTCAGGGACCAGCATCCTTCCATTCTTTTGCTCTTCCAACCCCTTGAATAATTTTCTCATCCTCTTTATCAATATTGAGTTGCCATCATGTCCAACATCAACTCATTGGGAATGATCGTGGCTTTGGAGAGGCACAGCTAAGGTCTAAGGCCCAGACTGAGATACGCCACCCCTGTTGGAAAGGACAAAGCCACCCAGGCTCATCTGGCAACAGGAAGGCTGAGGCTGAGGGTTACCACAATGTGCCCAGCTGTGGTGCAATCACTGGTGGAGAAATCATGAATCCAATATTTTGTTATTATTTCGGTTGACCCTCAAGAGTCTCTATAATCCCCTTACTGTATACACAGGAACCTCCGAGAAGGAAAGTGACTCGGTCAAGATCATGAAACTAATCTTTCCCCTCTACATAGCTCCCCAGTTTTCAACGTGAATGTGTATTCTCATTCTTCTGGTCAAGATCAAGTTCCTGGGAAATGAACTGTGAGACAGAGCTCTGTGTGAAGTGATTTACCAAGGGTGCTATCAGGAGCAGTGACTCTAAGGGAGTGGAAGAAGTGAGGGTGGGCAGAGGAAGAAGGGAACTGTGACGTCTTCACAACAGCAGCCTCTGTAAAGTTGTTCAAAGTGGACCCTGGAAAGAGGACCAGGCCTTTGAACCCCAAATCGTCAGTATTGCCCCAGGGAAGAGACAGAAGTGGGTGGAGTGGCTCCCTTCCGCTAAGGGCCAACACCAAGAGGGACTCAGCTTGTGAGCCAACAGTAGCCAATGTTTCCAGCGGCTGGGGGACGTGGGTCCTAAACCGGGGTCTACGTGACATGCACGGCACCAGCTACAATCTCCAGCACCTCAGTGACACTCGGGAATTTGTGGGTTAGGGGTTTGGTTCTCAAATTTGCATGGCAATATTTTGTTATTCATTCTTCCTGGCATGGTCCTTCCCCCGCGTAGCTTGATGCAGTTGTTTGTCACCCCCACCACATGGAAAGTGTCACAGGGAGCATGGCAGATGCCTTTAGGGAGAAAAAGAAAGAATCTCTGCCACCTAAGCTTTCACAATTAGAGGGGGCAAGAGAGACACATTTAGAAAGAGATGTTAGAGATGATGAAACATGATGCAGGTACAAAGTAGACCCTGAGCAAAAATCTGTAACAATGGAACTAAATCTGTTTGAGGCGATCCAAAAAGGCTCCGTGTCATGTGTGGAAATGAAAAGCTTATGATAAACTCTGTAAAGTGAAGGGGTCATAAGATCCCAGGACCTCTTGAAGATCTTGAAATGACCAGGCTATGGAGCCTAAAAGAGATAAGAAAAAGAGCAGAGGAAGTGGGAAGGTGAGAAGAAATTGGGAAAGAAATACAAGGAAGTGTGCAGCTTTCCATGTGCTGTGCATTTCCACACTCTCATATGCCTGCCTGTGGCTTCAGGGTGTGGGGTTGATTTCTCTTCTATCTCTGGTTTGGTCTGGTCTCCACCTGCTGAGGTCCCCCCTGCCCCGGCTCACTGGTGCCCACTCCTGAGCTTCACATGCCTCCAGCATAGAGTGATCATCCCTAGGGGTGGCTCCAGGCTTCCAGAGGGAGAGAGAACCCCAGACCCAGTCCAACTCTGATGTCATCAAAGAAAACAGGCTCCAAGAGGCTAAAGGAGCTGCTCCAGACGCCCAAGTGAGAGCCAGAGCCGGGGCCACGTCTTACAATTTCTGCTGCAATGAAATTTCTACAACAGGCTGTGTCCTGCCCCACGGCCACACACTCCCAACTGAGGCACATTTATCTCACCTTTAGTTTCTCCTTCTCCTGCCCTAGGATTTTTCTTTATCATCTCCATATATCTATGAGGTAGAATTTGGTATACAGAGGGTGAACAATTACATTTAAATGAGTTACAGTTGCTTTTTCTCCTAGATACAGCTTTAAATACATTGAAACTGAAGAAAAGTGATATTGTCAGATGGTTCAGAAGCCCTTCATCCTTTCTGAAAATCTAAAATAAAGGGGAAGGAGCTAGCCATAACTGGGAGCGTGCTTGGAGCTCTTATTATATCAACTCACTGGGATCTCTCCCCAACTGAGTGAGATGGGTTGAACAGCTTGATTTTGCATGAGTAACCTTTGGCTCAGAGACAAGGAGGGCCTGGCAGTGGTGGAGCCAAAGCCTGAAGCCAGCCCAAGGACCTCAGAGCTGGCTCTCTGCTGTCCAGGAGGATGTGGGGTGACAGGATGGCTACTTCTCACCCAAGTTCTTTCTGGACACCACTGGAGAAGCAGCCCGAGGACCTGAACTGTGACTCAGAATTGAGATGCTGTGATCTAGGAGTAGTCAGATCCTCTGGCAGAGAAACAGCCATGAGTAGGACAGGTCTTAGAGGTATTCATCCAGCCCAGCATGAGAGGAGATTATTCTAAATAACATACAGCCTGACGTGACATTATTATTCTTAGACTATAAATCAATAACCAAAATAAAGTAAATTATTAGGTCTGGCTGGCATAAAATATAGTCACAGACAAAGAGACTTAGGGGTACAATTTGCTCTAAATCAGTTTAACCACCTTGCAGCTTCTTGCATTACAGTCTTAATCTAACACATCAGCGAGATTAGTACGTGGGTTTTACAATTAAACTGCATATTTTATCATGTCTCCTTTGTTCACGCTATATAAACTTCCAGGAAATTACAGACTCATAAACTTTGGCATAAAGCATGAGGCAATAGGAAATGCGGAAACCAGAGAGATATTTGGGGGCAGCTCTGAGTTCCACATTCCATGTTTTTATGTGATGTAAGGAAAGCCTCCATTAATACAACCATTATTGTAAAGAAATTTCAGTGAATAGATTTAGAGATGAGTCTCCTGATGCACATAACTGAGATCCCTGGGGATTTCAGGGCATTTTTTATTGCTAGGAGAGGAAGTTTAAGGTTTTAATATAGATGCGTTGGGGATAGTGAGATATTTTGCTCTAAGAACAAGAAAAACACATTTTCTCTAGAGCTTGAGATGGTTCCTGATCTTATCATGGCCCCAATATACATGATTTGGGAGCAGGATTTATCATTTAATAAACTAGAGAGTAAAAGAGCATTTGGGTGTGTCTCGTGGACTGTCTCCTATAACTTTGTCATTGTGGCTAATCCTTTCACACACAGACCCATGATGCATGCAGGCACAAACACACACATGCATGTGTGCAGGCACCTGCACACATTCACAAACAGTCTTTATACACAGACCAAATCCCTTTCCTGGAATGTAACTCTGCTACCCAGTAGGTCAGGGACCCCACATTCAAGGCTTCATTCAGGACACATTCCATGGGTTCATGGAAAGCTGGATATGGAAGCATCTTCCAGCACTACTTCCAGAACTCTTTCCTAAGAAACTGAAGCAGAGGGGGCTGCAGACTTGTCCCAGATCTCAAAGCAGCAAGAAGCTGCTTCTCTAACAGAAGAAAAAGGCTTCTTCAGCTTTCTCTGCAAGAGAACAGGGTCCTCAAGACCACAGGCATCAGATGGACCTGAAATAAGTCTTCACTCTCCACCTCTTTGACCTCATCTATAAAATAAGAACTGGAAAGTCTACTTTGTGTAGTTGTCAGAAGAAGTCAGTAAAATTTTACACACCTGCAGAGTGCCTGGACCAGTGCTTACCACATAGCAAGACTTTAGTCAGTGTCAACTGGTATTGTTTTGATATTAAAGTTATTATTGTTTTCTACATTAAGAGGCATGGTTGTGCTAGGAATGTGGTGCTTGATTCAATTTCTCAAATATTTGCCAGGTGCCTACTATGTGCCAGGGCTTGGGCTGCTTGTGGGAAATACACACAGGAGTCAGACCACATCATTTCTTCCCTCAGAGCCTGATGCGGAGGTGACCAGCAAAGGCAGCTATTGACAGTCAGGGAAATCGTATGCTAATAGAGCACTCTGATAGAACGCAAGGCCACAGTGGCTACATGAAGGGAAGTAGAGTGATCATCCCAGCTTTCCATCCATAAAGATCCACAGTCCAGGATCCAAGCCTCATCATCCCCAATAAAGTCACAGGGTCCCAACAGCCTCCCTGGATGGTACTCCTATCATCTGTGAGAAGGGACAGAAGGAATCCCAGAGCAGGTGCTGTGACTCCCACCTCTAGCTCTAATAAGCAGTGAGCTAAGAGTGGAGCTCAGGTCCCAGATGGGGCTTTGATGCCCAGGACACCTCAACAAGGTATCAATCAGGATCTTCTAGACTGCAGAGTCTCTTCGTCCTTGCCTCATATGTGGAGCTCACACACTTAAACACCCCATCACATGGGACATAGGAAGTGGATGGGCTTAGAATGAACACTGGCAGAACTATTTTGTCTTCTTTAGATCCACTTTAACTTGTCCGAACAGCAAGGCTCTGCAGTTCCTTCCCCCCCACCCAGCCTCTTCTCTGTCCAGGTCTCAATTTGACCACCTCCCTCTTACATCTGAAAAGCAGAGCCCTGTGTCTTCTGAGCTGTCATGGGGAAAATACCTCACTGACTTGACTCCCATTGAGATAAAATAAAAGTGCCCCAGAAAGGCAGGGTTAAAGTTAGGGTTGAAAGAATGAATTAGATTCCTGAATTAACAAGTGATCAGGTAATAGTGGCTAAGTGAATAAATGAATGAGGAAGCTAGCCTGTAACCCACCCATGGTGTTGGCTTTACCTTCTGTCTCATCTTTGTTTTTCTTTCTTTGCTCATTCTGTCCTATTGTTGTCAATATCTAGTATATTTTATGAATGGCTGTTTGAGATACCTTAGTTTCTTTCTAGATTAAGGTAAGGTGTAGATCCATGAATCAATTGTTTCTTCTCTGAGTTTCCAATCCCAGAGCAGAACAGAAGGGAGCCAGAGAATCCATAAAGGAGCCTGGGCGATGCCAACCAGCTGAGACCAGGCTGGGCCCAGCTGGACCCTGGCAGTGACCTCTGCAGGACCCACACCTGCTCCAGCCTGCACCTCCAGCACCAAGAACCCCACCCCAAAACGCTAAGCCTGGAAGAACCAGGAAAAGATTCTGATCCAAGGACAATGAGGAGAGGCAGCAGGTATAGGAATGAAAGAACAGAGGAGTTGGGAAGGGTGGCAGTGGGGACAGAGGAGCACCCTCGGATCTGGGACATGGGTCCACGGGGCTGTCCCACAGATTTGCTCTGTGGCCCTAGTCAAGTCTGTTCCCCTCTCTGATCCTTCTCTGCTTCTGCACTCATGGGGGTGGGCAGAGGATAAGGGGACAAATAATGAAAAGTGACAGAGGAAGAGAAGAGTGTCTGTCAACTAGGCCTCTTTGCCCCTTTGTTTTCTAGGTGAGAATTGAAAGAGCACCACACAGCTAGGCATGCCTGTTATTCCAGCATTCTAGGAGGCTGAGACAGGAGGATTGCAAGTTTGAGCAAAGCCTGGTCACCCTAATGACTGCATGGTTTAGGTCTAGATGTGCCCCCAAAGCCTCATGTGGCTGTAGGTGTGATCTAGCGTGTGTGAAGCTGGAATTGATTCCTGATGCAATGCTAAGCTCAAGGGCACTAGGATTAAAAGTGTGAGTGCTACCTGCCCTAAGTAGTCTGAATAAGATAAAAGGGGCAGAGAGATGCTGTTACCCGCCCCCTTGTTACATTTGCTGCCTTGTGCGCACCATGTCATTCCTGCTCTGCCATGTCTGTTTGTCATCCCTTCCTTGGAGTCAGCCAGTTATGGACTGAAGCTTCTTTGAACTGTAAGCCAAATAAACCCCTTCCCCTTTAACTTCAGGTGTCTGGTATTTTGTCTCAGCAATGAGAGAAAAATAACTAACACAATGACTTATCAAGAATTTGTCTGAAAAATTTAAAAATTAAAATTAAAAATGAGGCTAGCAATGTAGCTCAATGCAAAGGTTCTAGGTTCAATTCCCAGTCCTAGGAAAATAAATGAAGAAAGGGAGAGAGAAAGAAAGGGAGAGAATGGGGAAGGAGTGGGAAGCATAGGGAAAGAAAGAAAAAAAAAGGGAAAAGAAAAAGAATAAGCACCATGCTTGACACTTGGGGTCTGGGTGGCAGCAGAGGGGCCATGAATTTAGGGAAGCTGAGTTCCTCTGGTTTGCTGTACAACATGGGGCAAGGCCCTTCCACCTCAGAGTCCTCATTTATAAACTGAAGGCTGCCAATTCTCTCTAATAGCCTTTCTACTAGGATCCCAAGGTGGAGATCTTGTCAGTAAAAAGTTTTTTCAAAAAGATAAAACACCCACACGTGCACACACACAAATTCACAAGAGTTATCCACAAAGGCCTGTCCTCCCAAAGATACTGAGGAAATGTTTCAGCAAAATAAAGTGTTCTCAGATGGATGCCCATTTCAATCACCCAGGATGCTTCAAAAACTATTTCCAGACCCATGTCTGGGTCCCCACAGCAAGGCTGCTTCTGCTGGCCTGGTGATGGCCCACGTGTGATGGCTACAAGCTCCCTCGGCGATTGTGACAAGCATTCCAGGTTGCAAACTGGCTACAGTTTGGCCATCTTCATTCCCTCTCCTGCCTGTGACCAATCTCAGACTTCCTGGCAGCCCATGGCTCAGCAGCTTGACTGTCACCTCCTTACACTGACGGCTGTCCAAATGACCAGGGACCATGCTGAATTAAAACCTCAGTCCTGGGGACACTCTAGATCCAGAGAAATGAGTGGCAATGAGTTCTAGCATTGGCAGCTATATTAATGCGAGCAGAGTTCATCTCTGTCCAGCACTCTTCTGAGCACTTCCCATTGAAGTCATTTCTTCCCCATAATGGCCACTGAGGCAGGATAGCTACTATTATCTTCCTCAGTTTATTGGTCATAAAACCAAGGCACAGAAAGGTTAAACAGTTTGCCCACAGTCACACAGCTGCTGAGGAACTGAAGCAGGATGGTGATCAAGCAGTCATGCTATGCTGTTGGACTTCTCAGAAGCTTGGTGTGTGGGTCTTCACTCCATCTCATCACCAGCTCAGGGGCCCTGTTTGCTGTCTCCTGAGAGAGGGCTGGTGCTCTTCCACAGGGTACAGCAAAGGCAAGTCACAGGTCATGCACAGTGAGACCCAACACAGTGTCCTCATCCTGGGTCCCCTCTCTGCGGGCCACTTAGCATTCCTGCCATAGCCTGTGTGCAATCTTATAAGTGATAGTTGGGTGGAATCACTACTCCTGCCTCCTGAAAATGCTTGGAAGAGAAGCACATCTCCAGGTCTGGGTGGAATGGAATTATCCAGCTACTGAGTTTTGCCTACCTATTTATTAGCATTGTTTGGGAAGCTGTTTAAATTCCTTATGCCCAGGGCCAATTACATCCCAATCTTGGGGTTAAGACCTGGGTTGGGACCAGGTTAAAGATGTCTGGGTGACTCCCACATGCAGCCGAGTTTGAGAACCACTATTTCACACCTCATTTCTTAGCTGGCAGACCACAAATGGAGACATCCTGGAGAAGTTAAATGGCCACTTGGCTCTTGGCCCTTAGAGCTCAGGTCAAGGAGAGATTCGTGGAGGCTTCCTGGAAGAGACAGCACATAATCTGGGCCATGAAGACGGAGAATATCTGCAGAAGGGACCCAGCAGCAATGACCTCTCTTGAAACGCAAAAGCTGCCTTCTCTTAGGAACCAGCCTCCCCGCCACTTCCTACTCCCCTTCCCCCTCTTCACGTCTCCCAACAAGGAGCTGAGCACTCCAGACAAGTGTGACATGGAGTGACAAACCTCTGTCCCTCATGCATTTAAAGAGCATCTCTCTTTTCCTCACCAGTCTCGTCAGGAAGTAAGTTCTCTCTGCTTTCACATTTTAGCAATGAGCAGATGGCAAAAGTTTTGATTCAGGAATAATGTCCATTGGAATGGCCCGTGTTCCGGGGCCCCTGGCTGTTATCAAAGGACCGTCTCAGGCGTGCAATATGGAAACTTCCGAAGTTGCTATTTCATCCTAAATGGAAATCCTTACCGGCCCTACCCCCAGACCAGACTCCCCTCTGTGTCCTTGGGCTCTCCCCACATACCACACTGACTTCGCCCTCTGCCTGTGTCTTGGCTGGTCTTCGGCTCCCCTTGCCATGTCAGCCAGAGCCAAGGCCTCCTCCACGACCCCAGGCCTCTCCAGCCTCCTTCCCTCCAAGTCTCTCCCCCTGGCACTTGTTCCACACAATGGCCTCAGAACTTTCTAGAAGGCATAACTGACTAGAATACATCCTGAGTAACAACTCTCCTGGGTGGGTACTGTGGCAACTGTGCCTCCTGGCTTCTGTCACTTCGTGGCTCTTCTGGAAAATGATATTTGTCTAGCACACTGGAGAAAATCAATAATGCTCATCACTAGAAGTAGCTAGCCCTGGGGCCCTCATGGCCAACCCAGGTGCTAAGAGACCCAGGGCCTCGGCACACTTTTAAACCATTAGCATCTGACTTACTGGGGAGCTCAGGGGTCCCAAACATGTGTGACCACCAAAAT
The DNA here is from genome assembly GCF_000247695.1 of Heterocephalus glaber. The sequence continues at coordinate 15,034,472 of NW_004624760.1, read as the reverse complement.
TGTCTAGGGTGTTTTTGAAAATACTGATCCCCAGGGTTGCCCTGACCACCACTCCACCATATATAGTCTTTTCCTTAAGAAGACTTGTCAGTTGGTAATTATACACTCCTATGAATCAGCACTTGCATACAGTCAGTCCACTTTGCTTATGAAATCATAACCTCTAATTACCCCTGTGTATACCCCGTCCTCCTAACCCAGACAAAGGGCTGCTTCTTTCAGAAAGCTTTAGGGGTTTCTCTTAATGGTTCCCATGCTCATTACTTTCATTAGGCATATGTGATGAGCACTGAGCTATATGACAGTGCCTGGCACACAGTATATGCTCAAAAACATTTGTTGAGAATGGGTTGATGGGTAAACGGATGAATAACTTGATGGATGGATGAATGGATAATTGGCTGCCTGACTGGATGGACAGATTAGATCAAGGATGGATGAAGGGTAGATCCTGCCCCTGCTGGCCTCTCTAACTTTATCTCCCATGATACACAGACATGCTAAAGATTCACAAAACTGGAAGTCATAATGACTCTATTCCCACATGACTTTGTTCTTTTAAAAGAGAGGATCAGTTTCACCATTTTAAGAGGGCTTTGTGCTCCCAGGAAACACGTGTTTCTGGAAAGTAAATGGAAAATTTGCATCAAAAAAGTTATTTCCCTAAGAGGCACCCTTGATGCCAGGAACATATACATTTGTACATGTATACCTGAACAAATATTTTATTATAGCATTATTTGTAGCAGCAAAAGCCTGAACACAACATAAAAGTCCTTTCATTAGTGATTGATGATACAAATTATAAAACATCCATAAAATAGAATGCCACATATTAATTTTAAAAGAATATGATAAGATGTGTTATGTACAAATACCAAATCCACTCAAGAAATGTAAACATTATGTACTGCAAACATGGACTAATAAGAAAAAGAACATCATTGCTCTATGTGTGTTGATAGGGGGTAGTCTCTAAGGTGTGACATGGATGGGAAGAGTTAACGCACATAATATTATACATGCTAAGACCCTCTGTGTGTTTATGTATTCACAAATAATGATATTTTGAAAAGATGGTGCTAAAAAAAAAGATGGTGCTAAACATTCTTTTATACACATGCTATATGAATAATTCGGGTCTGGTATGCTCCCAGAGGCTCAGGTATTTAAAGGCTTGGTCCTCAGAGGTGCTATTGGGATGTAGTGGAAACCTTAGAAGGTGAGGCCTAGTGGAAGGGAATTGGGTCTTTGGGGTCATTGTCTCAAACAGGATATTGAGACCTCAGCCCCTTCCTGTCTATCTCTGACTCCTGGCTGCCAGGAGACACAGAGTTCCCTCTCCACTGCTATTGAGAATTGGTACAAGCACTCGGGTGGTACATGCTCCCACCTTGATGTGCTGCCTCATCACAGGACCCAAAGCAATGGAGCCAACCAATCATTAACTGAAACCATGAGCTAAAATAAACCTTTCTTTCTTCTAAGTTGTTCATCTCAGGTATTTTGTCACAGTGATGGAAAGCTGACTAACACAACAAATAACAAGAAACACAAGAAGACAAGGAACTGGATGAAGAGGAGAAATGTTGCTTCTCATTTTATAGTCTTATATCCTAGTTGAAAATATTTTACCTGGCATATTTGCATTATTTAATTTTTTAAAACTAGCTTAAACAGGGACACGAATTTAGCGCAGTGGTTCTACCGCCTGCCTCACAAACGCAAGGTCCCAAGTTTGATCCCCAGTACCAAAAATAAAAAAAAGACTAGCTTAAACAAACATAATAAAATTACAGTCACTGATTTCTAAGACAGACTTCTATTAGCAAAACCATATGCTATTTGAATAATCCAATTGTACATATCTTAATTGAATCTTTTTCTCTTCTGAGCTTATAAAAAGTGCTCGTGAACACTTACTGTATAATAGGTCTGGATACACAGAGATGAAAATGCCTAGTTTTCTTCAAGGAGCACAAACAGTCCAGTAAAGGCAGGTAACTTAAAAGACAATCAGACAAAATGGATGATTAGGACCATGAAGACTGTGATGAAAAAAGTCCCACTACACATGGACTTGAGTCCTCCCTATCTGTCCTCTCATGCTGTGGCCCCTTCTGCAGCCTCCAACAGGTGTATGATCTTCCTGTGGCAGGATTTCTTGAGAAGGCACAGAAATATGCAGTGCTTCTTGAACCTTCTGCTCAGCCCTGATACACTGATGCTTCCACTCAGATGTCACTGGCCACAGCAGCTCATATAGCTAATCCCCAAATAAATAAGGTGGGGATATACATACACTCTGCCCACCAGATGCAGGTGAGTTATATGGCAAATGAGATGAATCTGTAATCTCATGGGAGAGGAGGTGGTAATGAATAGTTGTTGGAATGATGAAATTGATTAGAGCCATTTTCTGTAAGTAACTTACTTATCCTCTCAAAATCTCAGTTTCTTCACCTATATCATGGAAGTGATAATGCTTCCTTTGCAAAGTCATGATAAAAATTAGGTGGAACAGTGATGGCAAAAGATGCTATCCAATGCCTGGTTATAGGTCACTTTTTGTTCTATATTCAGTGGCTACTATGTAACAAGGTGTGACATGGAGATTTCCTAGAACAGTGCTTCTTAAGTCATTTTGGATGAAGAACTAGTGGGGGATTTTTTGGAAAGCTTTCTTTTTCATTCCCATTGACTTGCAGGTCAGAATTTTTGTAAAACAATACAAATGAATTGCCAAAAAATAATGAAATAAAAAATAAAGAATACAAAATACTAGCCCCAAATGTTATTGTTTCCGTCAAATTGCTGTAAAAAGTTATTTTATTCCAATTACCAATGATAAGAGGATTAGCAACAAGTAGTACCAGTCCTCAACTGCTTGTCACTAGTTCACCAACCCCACCTTTAAGGAACACTGTCCTAGAGAGAGGACCATCTTGCAGGATGTCAACTGGGGCCGCAAAGCCAAGAGCAAAGAAGGAAGAAAAAATGTCTTGTTCTGGATGCTGGCCATGCTTACATGGGACTCATGAAAGAGTCAGAGGGACCTATGGCCCACCCCTTCATACCCTCCCATCTGTACCAACTCTAGCCTAATGCTGCTCCAGCTGTTACTCCCTTAGAATGAATGCATCACCTCAAATTTAGTGACCTAAAACGTGATTGTATTATCTCTCATGGTTTCTGTGGATCAGGAATCCAGAAAGGACTGAGCTAAACAAGTCCACCTTGGGGTCTCTTATATGAAAATTTGTTCGTGACTTGAACTGAAGCAGACAGGAACCTGCTGGACATTTCTCTCTCTCTTCCTCTAATCTAACCCGAGCCCTAACCCTAATCCTAACCCTATCCTTAACCCTAACCCTAAGGTTACTGTAAACCGCACATGAGAAGGTTCTAGGTTTTAGTGCTTCTTATGAGAATCTAATTCCAAAGCCACCTCCCCCTCCCCACCTCTGCCCCAGTCCATGGGAAACTATCTTCCAGGAAACTGGTCCCTGGTGCCAAAGAGGTTGGGGACTGCTGATCTAAATAATATGTGGGACCAGAGGTAGTATCCAACCTGGAAAGTACAATCTGCCCCCAGAAGACTGTAAGGAACAATTAGAGAGAATTCTTTAAAGGGAATTTGTAGGAGCAGAGAGAGCTTTGGGGTGTGGTACCTCTCTGTGGAAGATGAAACACTAAGAGAAAGTTTTCCATAGATCATGGGGTACTGGTGAGAAAGGAGCCCAGATTCTTCCACTCAGAGTGATGCCTACCAACCTGTGTGTTCTTGGTCCCCAGTGCCAGGGACTAAAACGAGCCTCAGGAAGTGTTCTGAGGAATACCTGATATGGAGTCCCCCGGAGTGTGAGGGAGAGGTACAGAGGCTGGACGAGACTGCCTCGGATGACAGCCAAGAAGCCCAGAGGCAAAGTTATGGTTATGAGAATTAGTGGAGGGCCGGGGGTGCCACAGAGTAAAAGGACTTCATCCTAGAAAGCTAAGACTGGGACTCCTGATAAGAAGATTCTTGAAAAGAAAGACCAACGGTGAACTTCCAAGGACAGCAGTGTGATACATTATCAGAAAGTGTAGTATCTCACAGCGGAGTTTCATTCAACCACAATGCAACACATGCCACAGGACACAACCTACTGTAGCAGGAATCACCAGTGGTCAAATACTACACACTGGTTCCATAAGCCTCACAGGCATCACCATTCTCTCCTAACTTCTCCACTCCTGGGCCCTGACTCTAAAGAAACCACCAGAGAGGCAAAGTAGGAAGTGGGAAAACAAAGCATTCTGAGTGAATGATCAGCCCAGCAGGAAGCCCCCTTCCCACTACTGACCCTTAAAGTACAGGTTGGCTCTCAGCTGGAGGGAAGGAAGAAGCATTGAATTAAAGGGGAGATTGAAATTTGGTTTGGACCAGTCCAGACCTTTTAGTCCCTGAAAATAGGACTATGTTTAATATATGAAAATGATTAATGATAATGTATCAGTATTGGTTTATTACTTGTAGTAGATGTACCATACTAAGGTAAGATGTTAATAGTATCAAAAACTAGGGGATATGGGCACACTGTTATTGTTTCCATTTTTATGTAAATCTAAAACTGTTCTAAGAAACAAAGTCAAGCTAAAAGCATTTTGAAAAGTGATTGAGAATCAATGGGATCAGCCTGAGATGCCTTGTAGGGGTGAGGAAATGAGAACCCATGGAATGCAGTCAAAGGCAGTGGAGGGAGAAAAATGAATCTGTACTCTGTTTGTAACTTAAAAGGCTGGTGCATCCAATTACAAATTATGGTTGCAATGCTTACCAATGGAATGATTTTGCAAGTATGACAAAACTGAATTTTTTAATTTTTTTTAAAAGCAAATGAAGTAAAATTCATCAGCCTCCTCTATTTCAGGCATCATGACACAGGAATGACTAATCACTAAACGTGATTATTTGTAGGTTTTGCTGCCCCAGCATCCATTTGCCTTACTTCAGCCCCTTTGTGTTCCTGTAGGAAAATATCCCTCCCCCACTCACAGTCCAGGCGACCCAGATAGAACTGATTCCAACTTCCTCCCCATCCTGAAACAAAGGTGGAACGTGACTCAGGTATGACCCATCCTTTGGGTCATGGTAGTTGTTTCAGGAGTAGATGCATGATCCAAATTTATCCAATAAGTCTCAGCCCTTAGAATTATAAGGAGAAACCTTTTTTGGCTACATGACTATGAGACAGCAACACAATTGCCAGGTTCACTCCAAAGAGGACTTCCTAGGAATCGACTTAATGTGACAAAAAACAGAAATATAGCACTGAATCCTGACGACATCATTGAGCAACTAGATCTGGGCCTATCTGACTTGTAGGAATTCCTATAACTTTTCCATTACAAGTTCCTCCCTTGAATTAATCTAAGAGGGAAGACAAAGATTGAAAGAAATACAACCAAGATACCAGCTGAGTCCCCTGGCCCTGGAAGATGCAGGTGCCTGGCTCAGACTTTCTCATTCCAACAGTACAAAGTTATTCTCTTCCCATAGATGTGTGGCTCCTTGGGCCCATCTGTCCCACACCTGGATCTGAGACTACTCTTCTTTTGACTCTAAATCCACTGGGTCCATTGGCCAAAGTAACCCATATGGATAAGTCCAACAGGTACTCTGCAAGAGCAAAGCACTGACAAAAGAAAATATGTCATCTTCTTACAGTGGAGTGCTTGGGGCCAATAATCCAACCTATCACACACCATCTTATTAATCTAGACTCTTCAGGCTCCCTCAGAACCTGTCAAGAAGGCACAACTGTAATGCAAGATGCTCCCACCAACAGGGGTATGCAGAATGCATGAGAAACCACAGCTAAGGGAGGTCTCATTAACCACATCATCTGGTCCCTCACATACTTCATACAACCCACATATCTTAGGCAGTCAGAAGTCTCCTAAGTAAGGTGAACTTGAAAGTCTAAGAAATTGGACAATATTTTTATGAAAAAGCTTCCTTCCATCTCTTTGGAAAGATCATAGCAGAGACTTCCTTAGTGAATTCCGTCCACGTAAGTCATAGCCACCAAGGTTAGCTATAATGTCACCCACTCCTTTGTCAGGGAGCACACCACTTCATGCATCTTTTATTTCCACCTTAACGCCTTTATAAAATATTGATTGCTCATTCCCATGGCCCAGCCAAGGGCCCCAAAATGAGTTTATGTGCTGATGTCTGGAGTTTGGGGCACATTGCAGATGACAGAACCCACTTGGGGGACTAAGAAGACAGGCTAGCCCCAGGAAGGAAAAGATCCTAGGGAGTTAAATTAATATCATGTTTACTAATGAGAAAATGAGGGTCTTGGAGGAGGGTTCATGAGAAGAGAGATGAAAGGAGATAAAAAGGTCAGCAGGAAGGAAAAGGAAGCACATGAGTTGATGGTGGGACCAAGCTGAAAGCCTGATCATCAGCTGAATTTGTTGTTAAATTTAATGGGCTGAAGGCGTTGATTGCTCAATCCATAAAATGAGCTATTAATTTGCTGTTCTAACAGGATAGGACTTATCTTATGCAAATTGATTTGAAAGCCAGCATCAGCTCTAAGAGAACAGTTCAGTCCTCTCCCAGCCAGGAGATCCTAAGACTTTACTGTTGAAGTGTACTCAGCTTGCTTGTTGCCATGCCCAGCACAGGTCTGCTTGGTGGAAGGTCCCTTATCTATCCATCTCTCCCACTAGACACGAACTCCAGGAGGTAGGGTTGTCTGCTCTCCTCCCTTCTATGATCCCAGCACCCAGCACAGCTGCTGGTACTAAGATCTACCATAGCCCTTTATGTTGTTTGGGGCCAGTTACTCCCCTTCTTCCTGCCTCTATTTCCACCATCCATCAAGCAGAGGGTTTGAACTGAGTATTGATGAGGATCATTCATTATCTTGGTCATCAAGGAACTCAGAGCTTGGTCTGTGAATCCTGCGAGTCTTTGAGAACTAAGCAAGTAGGTGGAGAGGCCAGGAGACTTGAACCTGGAGTTCACGGGTCTCCTAGGAGCTAATCTTCAAAACAGATCCTGCACACTTGGGCATCAAGGAGTCATGGACCCAAAGACCTCACCTTCAGTCTCACACTGCTGCTGACTGCCTATGGAATGGTCACTTTTCTTCCATGCACTTCAGCTTCTAGTGTCAACACAAATAATAACTTTGGCCTCACAAGACTGTTGGGGAGCTCAAGTTAAAAGATGGAAAGAAAGTCGCCTTTGGAGACGCTGTAATCACATCCCAGTTGTGTGACCTTGAGTAAATCTCTTAAGCTCTCTGAGTTTCGGTTTCCACAACAATAAGGCTGCAGCGATCATCCCTACCTCTCAGGGTTATTAGGAGAATTAAATGAAGTAAGGTATGTAAAGTGCCTAGTACAAGGCCCAGCACTTCAGGACTGGCTACATAATATGTAGGACCCAGTAACAAATAAAATGCAGGGTCTTTTGTTCAAAAAGTATTAGAAATTTCAAGATGAGGTTGCAGAGCATTGAATCCAGTCCCAGGCCACTCTCAGTACAGGCCCCTGTTCGAGTCCACAGGTTACACACCCCTGCACCCAACCCAACCAGCACATACTAGCTAGCTGCTAAGATATGTTGGCCCCTTCTCTATCCCCAACTCGGACCTTGCCCTGTTCAACACATATAAATAGGATTTGGAACATTGTATAAAAAAATAGAAAAAACACTATTATTATTCCTGAGGCAGCTTCAATTTTCCTCCTCTGAGCAGAGCACAGTCACCCATCCTGATAGATACCAGATAAAGGTGGAAAGAAATCTACTTTCTGGCTGCTGGCAAATGCTGTAGCTAGAGTAACAAGTTTACAGGATAAGCCAGGAATTAGATCCAGGGAAACGTGACCAGCAATGTTTCTCCACATATAGCAGGAAAACATGAACAGTTTCCTGAATGTGCCATATTCATTTTTTATAAACCATCAGTGGCTCCCCCTCCAGTATCTGTAAGAAAATGTCCATTCTTCCTAGCATGTTGTTCAATGCCCTCCATGGTCTGATATTCCAACTGTCATCCCTCATTCCCTATAGGAACAAGGTTCTTCAATAAAGCTGTCTTCTCATTGGCCCCACATAGTAATGTATCTTCCAACTTCTATGTCTTTATTCACTCAGGTTCTGTCTCCTAGAATGCACTTTTCCCATTTCTCAGTCTATTGAAAATTTTTCCACTTTGAGTTTAGATTCCATCTCTTCCAAGACACAATGTAGAATAATCTCCATGACATACAGACTGTATTAGTCAGGATTTTCTGCAGTAACAAGTGATCCACATATCCCAATACCTTATCTGGCAAAGATACATGTCTTGTTTACATTGCCACTTGCTGACTATGGGTCAGTTCTATGCATCTGCTCAATTCTGCTCCATGTACCTCATTCTGGGACCAAAGAGAGTGGAGCAGCATTTATTGGAGATGTGCTATTCTCATGGCAGAAGAAAGGGACACACAAAAGGCAGAACCAAATCACCCAAACCTTTAAACCTGCTGCTCAAATGTGGTACATCTCACATCCACTCACACACCATTGGCCAAAGATAGCCACCGGGCCAAGGCCAGAGTTCTGGGTGGGTACAGA
>NW_004624760.1:15012444-15022568 GCF_000247695.1 Heterocephalus glaber | reverse complement strand
AGAAAGGAAGGAAGGAAGGAAGGAAGGAAGGAAGGAAGGAAGGAAGGAAAAGAAAGAGAGAGAGAGAACATGAGATAAAGAAAGTCCAGAACTTGGGAGGCTGAGGCAGGAGGATCACTGAAAGTTGAAGGCTAGCCTAAACTACATAGTGAGAGCCTGTAAAACAAAACAAAACAAAACAAAAAGACAGAAGAAAAAAACAACATGTGTTCCTAAATGAGACAGGCCATTTATTACCTAACGACTATGCTTCTAACTTGAGCCAAGAGAATCACAAAAAAAACACCAGGAGAAATGAAGGAACATGAACTATGAATCTCATTTCAGCAAGCACAGGCAATTCTTGAGCAATAATATCAAACTGACATCGGATGATCACCAAACAAGTTTTGGAGGGATTGAATTCTCAGTAGTAAATAGTAGTTTATTATTAATTCCTTTACTTTGCTCTAAAAGGCATGTCTTATTAATTTTGTATTATGCTTACTCAGTTTTGCTATTTGCTCATGAATAGTTTATCTTTTGTTCATAAACTTGGAAAATTCAGAGTTCTTGTTTCTGAAGCAAAGATCTACAGTCTTGGAGGGGTGGTGCCAGACTCTTCATTCATCTGTTGTTAAGCACCTTCCTTACCCCTGCAGACATCTGACACCTGTTTACTCACAGGAAAAATAGCATCACAGGGGTTGAAGGGAGGGCAGGGGAAGGGGGAAAAAATAAGAACCAAGAGAGATTATGTAAAGGTGTAAATTTCCAATGATGAATGTCATTATGTTATATACCTAAAATGCACCAATAAAATTGATTTTTAAAAATAGCATCACAAAGTAGAGGGAAAACTCTCAAAGAAATCTGTAAGACCAAATCAAAAAGACAAAGCTCATAGCAGTGTTTGTTGGAATTGTTTGTTGAATTAACTGATTCTTGAGTGCCATGTATAACATATATAACAAGAATGTTATCTCCCTCAGTGCCTCCTGCGCTAGGTTATGGAGTTGGTTGGTTGACTGGTGTGTGGATTCGGTGGGTGGTTTGGTTGGTTAGTTGCTTGGTTGCTTGTTGATTCCTCCAAAGGTCTCTGCTCATAGCTGATACTTGGGTATCTGCTGTGAGTGGGACTTGCAGACTAATCCAACCAGTCTTTCACTTGCTACAAGCCAGGTCTTATGCTGCACTGTGGACAGAAGGAGGAAGAGAGAGACAGAGAGAAACATAATAGCCAATCCCAGCCATATCTACAGTGGTAGAGACAACTAACAACCATCCAGAGAAATATTAGGAGAGAGACATGAGTCCTGCTAAAAACGGGAGGCAGCAGATCAAATGCTTAGACACACAGCCTCTGGCATCCGATGCCAGCTTGCATCTCTGCACCAGCACTGACTCGCTAGTGACTCTGTGAGTCACTTAGCCAATCTGTGCCAGGGTTGTGGTAGGAATTAAATGGAAATGAATGGAAAGTCTTTAGCAAAGGACCCAGTCAAGATCAAGAACTCAACACGTCAGTTATTACAACTATCATCAAGAAAGAATGTGGGCAAAGGCAGAGGACAGGAAAGGAAGATGTATGTGTAGGAAACTACAAGAGGTGTGCGGTGGATGGAGACAAAGCTGGGTAGTTAGGATAGCTCTCCCACAACTGAAGCCCTCCACTGAAAGGGCTGCATGGTGAAGAAGATTGTTTGGGGAACAAACAAGTGGTGAGACACCCTTTAGGCAGAGAGTATGGTTTTAACTATGAGAGAAGTCTGCGCAGCTAAATTGTGGCCGACAAGAGAGAAGAACAGGTTCCATCCTCTCTTGTCTTATGTGTCTTAGGTTCATAGTGTCTTAGGTACATAGCGTTTCTCCTACCCTTAAAGTGGACTCATGCCTGGCCTCCTCAGGAGTAAAACAGTAGAGATATTGGAGCTCCATGCTTGAGAACGGCTACAAAAAATAGGTAGGGGCTAAAGCACCTCAGGTAGGCCTTTCCATCCCTTCCAGTCCACACACTGAGGATTGGGAACCTGCCGTTTGAGAAGAGTCTCCAGCAAAAACTCCTTTTCTTGGGGGGAAAGATGCAAGCAGAAATACTTCAAATAGGGTATATAACTTGTGTATGAAAGGTTGAAGTGAAGGACTGAAAAATGACTACACTGATGGGAAAATAGATGGAGAAAAATTTTCTGAAGGAAAAATTCATTAGTGAGAAACTAATTGCTAATAGAAAAGCTAAATGTGATGGATGCAGATGTAGATGTGCTGTGTCCAGATAGGAGACACAAAAACCAAGACATGAAAGTGAAGATAACCAATGTTTGAAATAACAATGGGAGATAAATGACCAGCAGTTTTGTTAAAGGGTGAAAGAACCCAGATGGAAAGGTCTCAGAGAGCAGAGACAAGGAAAAGCCGGATGCAGACATTTTGTGGTGAAATGTGAGACATGTTTTTTAACACAAGGAGAAAAATGGAATGAAACCAAGATGATTTGGATAGCGATGCAAGGAAAGTCCTGGGTCCAAGCCTGAGCCTGATCAGATTCCCCAACACCTAATCGCAAACCAGAGAAGACCACACCCACTCCACCATCTCATTGCCACCTGTGGTTTTAGTCCAAGTCACAGTTTGTCAAGCTGGTCTCTTCATGAGATTATTAGACATGTCTCCTCCTCCTGTGTAAGCATCAGAAGAGTGAAAACTGCATTTATTTACTCTTGAGAGTAAATGGTGACACATAGTTGTCTCTGAATAGTTCCTTGTTAAGTGGACTAGTTCATATTCCAGTCTGAGAGTCTCCCTGTCCAGTGACATTGCTGTGTCCCCATCTCCCTCCATGGAAGACTGGAATACTTGGGTGGGACCCTGACATTCCACCTCACTGTGGCCAGAATCCCCCATGACTGCACCCAGCTCCCTTACTCATCTCCATGCCAATCACAGATTGGAGCCGGCACAAAATAGGAACCTGCTCCTATTCCTGCCACCTTATTCCTGCCTGCTCCATCACATTGTTGAATTTTGTGGTTGAAGCACTTGCCTAAACTAGACCAAAGTCAGAGAAAGGAAGAGGTTGCCATGGTTGCATGACACCAAGGTGAGAACCCCGGGTCTCCTGATTCTCCAAACAGAACACTCAGTGCTGTTAGACATTGCCTTCAGAGGATGCCCATGAAAGTAGGTTTCCAAAGTGGGTCGGTCTTGAGCTCTAGGTGAGAGGCAGTGATGGAGCACAAGTATTTGTTCAGTCAGAAAAACTCCTGTCCTCTTCCTGACACCCATGATATTAGCTCTAGGGTCAAACAGAAGTTACCACCCCAGCTCTGACACTGACTAGTTGGATGACCTTCAGCAATCTCATTTTTCTCTGAGCTTCAGATTCCTCCCCTCTAAAGAACAGGTATCAATCCCTGGATCTCAAGTGAGGAAGAAAGCAGATCATGTTCATAAAGTACTTAGCACCATCCATGGCCCCCAGTAAGTACCCAAAAAACTACCTTCCCTACCTGCTTTCTGCCTGAGATTCAATGTTGAGGGAAACTTCATGAGCACTGGGGCCATATCTATCTTGTTCACTGCTGTATCTCATACAGGATGCTCAGTAAGTACTTGTTGACTGAGTGAATGGATGGACAAGTGGATGGATGGGTGGGTGGGTGGATGGATGGATGGAGGGAGGGAGGGATGGATGGATGAGAAGTTTCTCATTCTGATTATGCTGGTGTATTGACAGGAGCTGTTAGGTTGTCTGATGGATCTTGTTACTGAAAAATATGAAACTGAAGTGAAGCAAAGGACTCCTTTCTGTCACATTACCAAATCCAAAAGAATCTTCATCCAGGAATTTATTGGGCCAACCTCACCATGTCAGGAAAATGGCTAAATTCCTAGTAGACGAATAGCCTCTAATACTTAACATTATAAGTTCTGCTAATAACTCCAGGTTACCTGTCTGGTGAAGAAAGATAAGGATTTTAAAATTTAGCATATTAGCATGTATAATCTACCACCCAATGCTGTTGACTCTGAGAGAGATATTTTCATTCACTTCCCACCTAGTTGCCCTCTGAGAACACAGTTATTTCAGGAGATGTTAATGGAGAGGGATGATTGCTATATGGTTCCAATCTAGAACTTTTATACCATTTCATGTAGTCTGTCTGCATCCCTACTGCCAAGATAAGCCCCTTCCCTGGAGGAAGTAAATGTTTCAGGAATGACATGCAAGCAATAATATTCGTAAGCTTGAATTTGGCTACTCCTAGTGATCTTCTTTGAGACTTTTCACAAACTTCTCAACATCCATTTATTCATTCACTTACTCCTTGCCTTCATCCACTTACTTAATACATGCTAATTTAATACTGGGATTTAGAAGTCTTCTTACATAGTACATTAAAGATAGCTGTTAATTCTTTAATCCACTTCAATTAAGAGGTGGGTTCTATGTGTCCTCTCTGAATCTATACATGTTCTATAGCTGCCTTGACCAACAGAAAATAGCAAAAATGATGCTGTGCCAGTTTTCCTGCCCAACCTTTAAGTAAGAAACCAGAAGTTTCTATTTATTGTATATAGGACAACTCTCTCTGCAAGCTCTGAACATCCTTGAAAGACGTGCAACTTCTCTGGGGCCGCCATGCTGGCAGGAACACCTGCAGGTGCTTTTAACGACAGTCTCAGCCAAGCCCAGCCTTCCAAACCATCTGTACTGGGGCGCCACACATGTGAGTGAAGGAGCCATCTTGGATATGGATCCTGCAGGCCCAGCTGCTCCAACAGAGGCCACACTGGTTAGTGATTGACCACCCAGCCAAGACTTTCCTAAGTTTCTGACCAAAACATCATGAATAAAATAAAATGGTTTTTTTAAGCCATGAAGTTCTACAGCAGCTTGCTAAATAGCAATAGATTATCGAGACATCTTTTCTACAGAGAGCATCAGAGCACATTGTAATTCAATCTGAAGTCTTGCGTTCTCTTGAATTCTTGTTTGTTGTTCATTTGGAGAACATATTCTGCAGATAAAATTCCAAAAAGAAGAGAGGACCTAGAAAGAAGGGAAAGATCAAAGATACACAGACTATTTTAAAAAGAGGAAATGAAAATACCTAATAAATATTATTATGTTTATTTGACCATACTACTAATAAAACATTCAAATTGAAACAAGAATAGATATCTTTCGACCTGTAAAACTAGAAATATTTCTTTTTAATAAAAATCATCTAAATAGGGAAGGGTGGAGGGGATGAAGAGAGGGCTAGGAATGAGGGAAAAATAAGAACCAAGATGCATCATGTAAAGGTACAAGTTCCCAATGAGAAATGTAAATGTGTTGTATACCTACAATGTAGTAATAAAAGAATAATAAAAATTTTTAAAAATCATCTATCCCAGTGAAGAGAAGTGGAGCCTTGGAAACCCACATAGACTGTCAAAAGGAATAAAAATTAGGTACAATACTTCTGGAAAACAAATTGGTATGTTTCGGATCTGACTATCTCTCCTAGAAAAATAACCTGACCCGTGGACAAAGATTTATGCCCAAAATATGCTCATTGTGGTATCATTCACAACACTAAAATATTATGAGTAAGAAAACTTTGAATGTTGGATTTTAGGGAAGGACTAAGCAAATTGAACTGCCTCCACAAGATGGAATATTGTGTCACCATTGTAAATGATGCCTATGAAATGTTCTTAACGATATGGAAAAATGCTTAATGACATAACACTAAGTAAAAGAGCAAGATAGAAAAAGGTTATAAAGTATAATTTCAACTACTTTGAAAAGCATAAAAAGACTGGAAGGAAATACAATAAAATGTTAATAGTGTTTATCTGTGGGAGGTGGGATTATGGGTGGTAGTTTATCTTATTTATTCTTCGCTGTATTTCCAATATTGGGGATGCATTATTCCTGTAATCTGAAATGGCTTATTTTTTCTTTTCATAAGAAAAGAGATGGTCAACAGTGGTAAATTTTCTGTGTAAGTCCAGAGTCATGAAAATGGAGAATAGAGTTCAGGGAAAATTTTAAAGCATCCCTGGGCTTGAAAACCTGTGGTAATACAGACTTTTCAGCATGCTGTTTACTTTTGTCCTCGTCTGTGATAGGGACAATATTTACTGAGTGCATGAATGGTGTAAACACAGAGTCTGCTTCCACAGCAAAGCTTGATTTGATAAATAAACCCCACCTCATTCCCAGGATGTAGCTCTGAGCTCCCCACGTGAGCCCAGCTTGGCAGTGAGAAACTGAAGTCCACTGGACCAGATGGAAATAGGTCAGCATCCAGGTAAATTGTCCTCAGACTCAAAGTGACAAAGTCCTTGAATTGTGAACACTAAGAATCTGCTTCTGTGCCTCCTTGGGCATCTGTTTGGGGGCTTTTTGTGGAAATTTCACACAGTGTTATTCATGAAGAAAGGAATGAAAGAGCAGACTTCCCAAGTAATTAGAAGTATAGAATCTTGGGATTACTGTGGACTTTCAAGATCATATTTTGAGTTCAAAGCATTGTTTGACTAACATGACACAGATGCATGATGAGCTGTAGTGCTTTGTTCAAGGTCAGTCGATGAATCCACGCAGAGCTGGGATTAGAATCTGGGTCCCCTGACTTATTACATTATTCCTCTCCTTCTCAGTACTCCTGCCTGTGGGCTTCACTGGCATCAGCTCCCTGGGAGACATTCAGCTTATTTCTTTGCTTTTTTGGCTTAGTTATTGTCTATATCTCCCCATTTGGCCATAGACCTTGTTTGCTGACACATATAGGTGCTCCATAAATTGGATGGGTGGATG
This sequence comes from Heterocephalus glaber, assembly GCF_000247695.1. Next base: position 15,015,775 of record NW_004624760.1, on the reverse strand, counting down.
GGTGGATGGATGGACAGATGGATTGGATGGATAAACAGACAGATGGAGGGACAACCTAAAATACAATGGTACAACAGAAAGACTGTGGTTTTTACAGTCATGTTAAGCTAGAATCAAATCCCACCACTGCCACTTATTAGCTATGTAACTTTAAGCAAATCACTGAGCTTTCCTGAACCTCAGATTATTCTGTGTAAAATGACACTGATAAAACCTCAAAAGGGTTTTAGAGATTAAAGGAGATTATATATATGTGTGTGAAAGATTTTCACTAAATTTCTGACACCACAATAATTGTTAACTAAATATTATCTTCTCTCCTTCCTCCCATGAAACCAAGTCTATTTCTAATTAAATGTTACCTTCACTTCTCCCCATAAAATCGACTCTAAGGTAAGGCTATTGCCACTTGAATCTTGACACGGCGACATCGGTTTCATGTGGCTTCAGATGGCTTCAGATATTCATGTACAATGAATTCATCTGTGTATTCTAAAACAGTGTCTTCTTCACATATTATGTCCATAAAATAAATGTTAGGTCAATTCAGTAGAATTTATTAAGTATCATTGAAGTATTATTAGGTGACCAGGTGACACCTAGGGAGGACACAGAAAAGAACACACATGGTCTTTGCCCTCAAGTTTCCATACAGAAAGAAGCCATACATGATCAGCCGATGAGGAATGATACATCCATCCATGGTTCCCCAGGTCAAAGGAGGAGCAATAATGTCCCTACAGAACACATAAAGACTATAAACAGTGAACTCCAGATCTGCTCAAAATTGTCTCGCTTATACAGGAATCCTCAGGAGTTGTGCCCCTGAACTCAAACTTGTAGCTCTCCTGGCTGAGATGTAGCATCTGCCATTTCCTCCTCAGTTGCCAGCTAATGGTTTGTGGATTCACCTTCTTCCAAGTTCAGTGGTGATGTCAACACTTGAACCTCAAACAAGAGAGTGCTTGCTGTCCAATGAGGGGTAGGATGGCTCCTTGGAGAGGTGACCCTTGACCTTCACAGGGAAAACACACACATGCCACTTGTGCCTCCAATTACCTACCTCATCAACTGGACACACCGTACACTGAGCTCAGAATCCTTCTCAACCCCAGAGCCAGTCACACATCAGACTGGTAAATGACAGGCTACCTACTTGCCACCCTTGAACCAGTCATTGATTTGGGGTACAATATGGGAGGTAGCACGATCGAATAAAAAAATACATCTCAAGTCAGCCCTGGGTCTGACCTCAACGGGCACTCTTCTCAGTACCTTATTAATTTTAACTCATTTATTCTTGCATATAACATTCTCTGAACACAGTGAAAGTACACTAGAAGTTAATACCAAAACAAAGATGTTTTCTAGGAAAGTCTCTACATTTCAAATTTAAAAACCTATTTTTGGGCTGAGGGGTATAGCCTATAGGTAGAATGCTTAGGTCGAAGAAGAAACAACATTGGAAATTAGAGAAAATTTTAACTGAATGATAATGAAAATTTTACATGCAAAAATGTATCAGGTATACCTAAAAGCATGCACAGAGGGAAAATTGCAGCCTTAATTTTTATAGCAGAAAAGAAAATGGCTGCAAATAAATTATATAAGCCTCCATAATACAGTAGGAAGAAGAGACAAAGAGCAGGAATTAATAAAAGAGAAAACAAACCACTAAAGGTGATTAACAAAGCCAATAGTTGATTCTTTGAAGAGGAGCGGTGTTAAGTGTTTGGCAAACCTGATCACAGGGAATAAGTGAGAGAAAGAGGGAGCACTAGCTAGCGACGCCCAATGTCAGTAGTGCCAAGGAGCCAATAGCACTGCAGAACCCTAAAAGATTCTAAATCTAATAAAAGGATATTATATAGTTCAAAGGAAACAAAGTAGCAGGTATACAGGGTGAACATAGTTAATAAAATTATGTTATATTGGGGTTTTGTTACATAAAGTAGTTTTAGCTGCCCTTGTCACAAAAAGGTGGCCATGTGAGATGCCAGATACGTTCATTCACTTCACTGCCATACCCAAATTACTGTCAACAGGAAAGTGATGCCATCATGTTATAATTGTAAATATACATAATAGAATTTATTTTTAAAAGACAGATGTTATGAACAACTTCATGCCAATAAATTAAAAAATATAATTGAATTGACAAATCCCTATAATAATAGAATTTACTAAAATTCCCGGCTCACTTTATAAGTCCAATATAACTTTGATACCAAACTTGAGAAATAAATTGCAAAGGAAGAAGAAAAAGGAGGAGAAGGAGGAGGAGGTGGAGCAGGAGGAAGAGGAGGAGGAGGAGGAAGAGAAGAAGGAGAAGGGTAAAAGGAAGGGGAGGGGGAGAGGGAGGAGGAGGAAAAGGAGAAAGGGGAGGAGAAGCAGAGGAGGAGAAGGAGGGAGAGAGAAAGAGAGAGACAGAGAGAAAGACTGACATCTTATGAACCTAGATGCAAAAATTCTCAACAAAATAACCAACAGGACTTGATGGATTGGTCCGTCGCCTGCATTTAACAGCTTATCACAGTAGGCACTCATGGAATCCTCAGAATGAGAGACACGCTTTTCGCTTTTCGGTACACCTGATACGTCTGGGGACGGGCGAGGGCCGAGAGTGTGTCCTCAACTCAGCTCTTCCTGGGGCCTCAGACCACTGGTAGCCCCACCAGCACCCAGACAAAGAAGAAACCAGGCCATCATCCTGGAGCCCCCTCTTTTCCCTGCCCCTCTCAGCCAGGCTATCACTAATCCCTGCTGAACTTCCCTCTAAAACCTGACATCCATCTGCTTCTCTCCAGCACCACTGCCTTCCAGTGGGCTCAGTGCCCAGCCCCTCAGCCAGAAAGCTCTAACCTACAACTCAGATAGCGGCGCATCCTGGGTAAATGCTTTCCTGGCCTCACTCTCCTGGGACAAACTGCAGACTCCTCCATAGCCTTCAGAACTCTCCCAGTCTAGCCCTAGCAGCCTCTGCAGACTCACTGCCGCCACTCCCCATCTAACCCCCCTTCCCATCGAGCAGAGGAGACAGCTTTACTTCCTGGAGCATACTGTGTCCTCCCTCACTGCTGGACCTTGTACACATTGTCTTCTTTTTTTTTTGATTTTGTATAACCATTTATCGGTACATTTTAGGTGTAAAATATAATGACATTCATCATTGGAAATCTGCGCCTCTACATACTCTCTTGGTTCTTATTTTTCCCCCTTGCCCAGCCCTCCGTTCAACCCCTCCATCCCTCCCTATTTACAAAGACTTTGTTTCCCTTTTTTTCATTTTCTCATATTAATTCCATTCCCTTCTTTCCTTTCCCCTACCTCT
>NW_004624760.1:14980950-15010519 GCF_000247695.1 Heterocephalus glaber | reverse complement strand
TGCATTCCAGGATGAGAAGCCTCACTGGGTATCTGTTGGATGAATGAATGATGGAATGAATGTGCAGAAGCTAATAACAGCCAGAACTAAGCTAACATATCCAAAAAGGAGTAACCAGAGACCCAAATATTCAGTCCTTAAAGGTGTGGGGGGACTCAGGTTGCTTTGGGGACAGCTCTGAAAACTTGCCGCAGCTCGGGTAGGAGCCATGTTCAGTCAGGCACTGCCCATCCTAGTTCTGAGTACACCTTGGAAAGAGCATAAAGTGGCCCTGGAGTGGGGGACAACTCATGAAGGGTAGGAGCGGATGAGAGCTCGATGAGGCTCCTGGATTCCCCCAAGCAGGAGGGCTTCATCTGGGTTAAATTTCAGCTTTAAATCAGCAAAATCCAGACTAGACATTTTTTTCAACCATTGGGAATTGAACTGAAGGCCTCACACACTGAGCTACACACCCAGATACAGACTGTGGGAAATTTGACAGGACCAATTCCTGGTTTCATCAACAAAATATTGCAGTAAGAGAAAATAGAGATGGAGAGGGAAACTGCAGATTAAAATAAAGTGAGGTTACTAATCTGCATGATCCACTGTTAAACACCAAGCTAAAAAGAGGTGGGAAAACATGGCCATGGAGTGGATATTCGTTATATTAAAGAATTATTGATAATTTCATTTAGGTAAAATAATGTATTTGGTTTTTAAGTCCTTGTTTTTGGAAATACCATATGAAATGTTTGCAGGTGAAGTAAGTTTTTTTAAAAAAAACATATCCTCACTATATGTATGTTACATGACCTCTGGCAAGCCACATCCACTCTTACAATCTCAGCTTCTTCGTCTATGAAATGGGCATTACAATACTTCATGATAAAACACCCCAGCACATGACCAGTGCTCAATAAAGGTCAGCGATTATTAGACCAGTCCTTGACTGGACGTTATTCCCCTAGAACCCAGATCTTCTCGTTGACCCTGAAGCCTCGGGAGTGACCCCTTTAGTGGGGTCTCAAAGAAGAAAAAATCTGAATTGCCAAGCAAGCCCACCAAGAGCTCAGAGTAAAGATCTCTCTGGATGAGAAGGGGGATCAGTAGATGCGATCCCCTCAATGGCAGCTCCTCCACTCCTTTGGACCCCTGCAAACCCACACAATTGGCTAGCCAGGCAGGACATGGACAGCCTTGAGCAGTAGCCAGACTGCTAGTGTGGTTATAATTAAATTGATTTCCTCCATCTCCTGCAGCTTCTCTGCTCTCACCCTCTGGTCATTTTAAGTGTCAGGTGGTCCCTCAGGGTCACAAGCACTTCTCAGGATAGCCTTTGATTAAAATCCAGTGAAGCTGAAAAACAAGCCAAATTCATAGGAGAAAGAAATCTCAGTCACTACCTCAAGAAAGCCAGCTTAACTCGTTCTACACCAGGGAAAGATCAGCCCCAGAAGTGGGTCTTGGACCATGACAACTGACATCTTGAAGCAGCTACACAAGCCAGGCCCATGAATTACCTTCTCCCACTTAATTACGAGGAGTAGGTGGCCTCCCTAGATGTCTCCCTCTCCTGGAAAGAGGAATGGAAACTTCAGGCTTTGCTCCCTCTGACTCTCTAGAATAGTCCTTTCACCGTGCCTCCAACTGGAATGTCATTCCAATATCCCTGTGCCCCAAACATCACATTTCCATGGCAGTCAAATGTGATCAGCCTCAAAGACAGCAGAAGTAATTCCTCTTTTCTCTTCTCCCACCACTCATGACGTTTACAACAGACTACTAGGCCATCCTTTCTCCCTCCACCAGACCACAAATTCCTTGAAAGTATGCGGGAAATAGCTATCTTGTCTTAAAATTGAAGAATGAGAAAACGAGGACCAGAACGGTGGTGGCCCGAGAGGAAGATTTGGAAGAGCTGGAGTGAATAAAATGAATAGAAAAATAATAATAACTAGCCTTTGATGTTCTTATATCCTTGGCCTTGAGCTGAGTGCTTGGTCTTTGAAAATAAATCAATCCTCCCTTATTTTCAGAAGATACATTCCAAGATCCCTAGTAGATGCCTAAAATTGTGGATTTTACCAAACCCTATATATTTTACCAAACCCTGTATATACTGTTTTTTCATGTATGTGTGTGTGTGTTATGATATACATATAAGTGTTTAATTTATAAACTAGGCACAATAAGAAATTAACAATAATAACTTATAATAAAATAGAAAAAAACCTATAACAATGTACTAATAAAATTGCCACCATGACATTCTTGCACTTTGGAGCCATTATTAAGGAAAAGAAGGATTATTTGAACACAAGCACAATAATACCACAACAGTTCATCTGGTAAATAAGGTGGCTACTAAGTTACTATCAGTGGGTAGAACATATGTGATAATATTATGGACAAAGGGAGGATTCAGGTCCCAGGTGGGAAGGAGGAGAGAGGCATGAGATTTCATCGCACTGCTCAGAATGGCATGCAATTTAAAACTTATAAATTGGTGAATTCTGGAAGTTTCTATTTAGTTACCTGACCATAGATAACTAAACCCATAGAAAGGAAAAGTGGAGAAAAGAAATGACTATTGTTTGGTCTAAAGCCACCAATTTTGCTACAGACGGGGTACAGTGATTCGAATGTGCCCCCAAAGAGCATATATTGGAAAGTTAATCCCCAGGGTAGCATTATTGGGAAGTAGAGCCTAAAGAGAGGTAATCAGTCCAGGAGTGTGGATGGATAGGTTGATGCTGGTATTGCAGGAGTAGTTCATATAAAAGAGGAAGTTGGGACCCTTTTTACTTTATTCCCCACCCCGTTGACTTCCACCACACTAGGACACAGCATGTAGGAGCTTTCCCAATACTGGCACCTTGATACTGGACTTCTCAGCTTCCATCACCATGAGTTACTATGGATAACCCAGTCTGCAGGATCCTTTCAAAGCAGTGCAAAATGGACTAAGACATGGGGGCTCTTGGTTAAAGACATTTACCCTCCCATACACATGCTCCTAACACAGATGAACTTAAGAGCCAGCTTTTAATTAGGGGACACAATTGACACAACCACACCCCCAATTCATTCATTATGTCCCCAGGACAAACTAACAAGTTAGAAGGAAACCTAGTTTGGAGAAAATGACTCCTGAAATAGGTTCGCCTACTCTCTTGCTGACACTGACAGCTGTCATTTATTTTGATTGTTAAGGCTGATTTTGATATGTTACATCATTTAGATTTAGTTTTGTAAGTTTTAGTCTAATAAATTATTATTTCAAAGTACAACGACAAAATAGCCCCTAGAGTTATTTTCTAAAGTCTCTCTTGATTTAAACTACTACAAGAAAATAAGTAACTGTGAGTTTAGAATGCTTTAGCCCTACCCTCTTTTGCTCTTGTTAAAATGTTTCTAAAAGACAATCTGAGAAACTGAGATTTCTTAGGAAAGTAGCTGTCATGGGATAGCTGATCAGGCTGCATTGTTCCCATTGCCCAGATGAAAAAAGTGTGCAGAAGGCTCAGTGCCTAGACAATATGGATGGAGTTAGGAGCTAAGCAAATTCTGTATGGCTCCAAAACAAGCCTTTCTCCCACTTGCAGTCAAAGCCAGACTCCCAGTGGCCAGAACTCTGTCTGGCCCATGGTGCCCCATTGATGTTTCTTAGAAATGAAAAAAAAAATTGATTGTACTTCCAGGGGAGAGCTCTTTTCTCTTCTTTCTCAGAAAGAGTCAAAATGGCTTTTAAACCACTTCAGATGTCAAAGTTTTCCATATTGAAGTTAGCAGAATTTCAGAATTCTAAGCTCTGGCAACTCGAGATTCAATCCAACACTAATCCAGACACTGCTGTGCAGGGATTTTGCAGATATAATTAAGGTTACTGTGACCATTAATCGTGATTTGTCAACCTGACTGGATTAATAATGTATAACAGATTAGTAAAGCACATTACTGGGTGTCTCTAGGGTGTTTCCAGAGGTGATTAGGATGTAAACCAGCACAGAAAGGGGGGGAAGACCCACCCTGATATGGGTGGCACCATCCAATAAGCTGTGGCCTGGGTGGAATGAAAGAGAAAAAAGAAGGCAGTCAGACTGCATTGGAAAAGCTCCATTCTGCTTGAACAGGTGCATCTTTTGATACTGCTATCACCTGTGGATATCAGACTCCAGTTTCCTTAGCCTTTCAACCGAGACTCATACCAGTAACTCACCAGGGAGCTTCCAGGCCTTCAGTCTGGGCCTGACACTGCTTTCTTGTGCACTCTTGCTCTACAGCGTGCAGCTTCTTGGACTGGGCAGTTACTGGATACTCCAGCTCTGCAGTTCACAGAGACAGCCACCGTGGACCCTCCCACCTCTGATTCTGGAAGCCTACTTAATAAATCCTCCTGCATAAACATATAAATCATTTATATACATCATATAAATCATATATATGAAAACCCTGATCAATATAATTACTAATACGTTGGCCTTCGACTAGAGATTATCTAGGTGGGCCTAACAAAAACACATGAGCCCTTTAAAAGCAGGGTTTTCTCTGGCTGGTAGCAGAAGAGGAAGTCAGGGGATTTGATGCACCCTTGCGGTTTGCAGATTGATGGGGCCACATGCAGAGCTGAAAGTGACCTTTGGCCAACAGCCAGCAAGAAAATGGGGACCTCAGTCTTGCAACCATGAGGAACTGAAATCTGCCAACACTTTTCAGGATCTTGGAAGTGGATTCTTCCCCAGAGACTCCAGATAACAGACACCCCCATTTGAGTCCCTGGAGACCCTAAGCAAAGAACCCAGTCGAGTGTACCAGACTTCTCACTTATGGAATTGTGAGGTAATAAATAGATGCTGTTTTAAACTGATTAAGTCTGCAGTAATTGGTTACACAGCAAGAAAAAATGAACACAATCATATTAAACATTCAACCCCTTAGCTTTGTGTACAGTCTTGCCTGATTTGACCAGGGAAGCAATTGATTAATAATAATTACTTGCAGAGCAGATGGTACAGGGCAGAGTCTTTCCGATTTTTCCAGTATTGGAAGTGAGTGTCCCAGCTGGGGAAAGAGACTGCTGAGAGCCTGACATCCTGGTTCAGAGACCAGCCAGTGATAGGTAGTGATTTTGGGTGTCTTCCCCATCCTGGGACATACTGGGGGTGGGCTGCAGGGTGCATGGCAAAAGTTTAAGGTAACCAGTAAAATAGGAGCAATACAGTGAAAAATATCCAAACTAACAGAGGAAAATAAGAGCCTAAGGAAAATGTTATCATTCAAGTGGAAGACATACGAAGAAAAAGAGATAAAGAAATAAACTGGTAAATCACTAACACAAGAAGAAAAACTTAAAACATTATTAACTGCATAATATAAAACTATGATCCATATTTGTAAAAAACAGAAATTCCCAAATTAGACTTGTTTGAAAGTACTTATATACTTTACTACCCACATCTAAAATACAAAAATGCAAGAAGACTAAAACTAAAGTATTAGGAAAAGATATACGACCAGGTAATAATAGCAAAAACAAAAAGTCTATCACAATTTTAATTTCTGGCATAATAGGCAGTAAGACAAAAAAAATATTAGGGATTTTTATAAAAAGAACAAGTGACATTGAAAATTCAGTAATCCTGAATGTGTACCTGTCTAACAAATAGCCTCAGTGTGTATTGTGCATACATTGACGTTGCTGTTATTGATAAGTTCCCGCTCTTGGTCAGTTATGTACCTCTCTCAAAAACTGATGGAGCGAGTGGATTAAAAGCTAGAAAGAGTTGACAAGATATGAAAAAATTAGAGGCGGAAGGGAGGAGTATGAGTGCATAGGATAGAGAGTTAATAAAAATCTCACAAATTAATGAACATTTAAGACCAACCGATTTGAAAAAAATGGACAGAGTCCTGGAAAAGATACATAGATTTCAAAAATTCACTTTACAACATGCAAAACATGACCCCATCAGAAAATAATACATAGGTCAATATCATTTACAGAAATGCCAAAAGCTCAATTAAGATATTAATTAACTAAAGCAGCAATTTTCTTTTAATATGATTTACTCAATAGTATTATCTTAATTATTTTAAAGTGATTAAACATTTTTAAATCTGTAGATAATTTGTCCTATTAGTATACTGAGGAAGAATAGCTAAGTGGTGACTTGACAGATGTAGAGAAAACTATTTTATAAAATAATACACGTTCAAGATGTACAAAAATTGAGCAGCTATATCTAAAATGTACCAAAAAACTAAATGGAAAAAAAAATTGAGCAGCTAGAAGTAAAAGAAAATTCCTTTAGCTTGTTTAAATGTCTGTCTATGAAAAACCTAACAGCAAGTACTATACGTGGTGAGGCATTAGAGCTAGCTTCTGCAAAGTGAAGGGCAAAATAAAATGCCCACTATCGTAACTTCTGTTTAATATTGTGCTTGAGGTCCTAGTCAATGCAATAAGATAAGAACCAGATATAAGTATAATAAGCCAAAAGTTCAAAAAAGAAGAAACAAAAGTATCATCATTCATGATTGATATACTTGTCATACAGAAAATTCAAGAGAATCTGCAAATAAATATTAACACTAATAAGAGTATAAAAGGACACCAAACACAAGAACAGATGATCAGCATATATATATCAACAACTTCATAAACACTAGTAACAACAAATCAAAAATGTAAAAAAAAAATTTTTTTGAGTCAGAATCATGCTAAGTTGCCCAGGCTGGTCATGAACTCCTGGGATCAGCCTCCCAAATGCTGGGACTGTAGGCATGAGGCACTACCACCAGATGAAAAATGTAACTTTTAAAGTACTGCTCATAATAGCCACTGAAATTATAAGGTTCCCAGGCCTTTAAGAAAAATTATAAAGTGCTATCAATAACACAAAAGCAAACAAATTAATGAAAAAATACAGCATGTTCTAGTGGTGCAGATGCAACATTGGAATGGAGCCCAAACACATCTACAGTAGGAAATTCTAGTGAAAACAAAATTGGAATTTTCTGGCAGAACCTGACAATTCTTTTTTGTTTATTTTGTTTGTTTTTATTTTTTATTTTTGTTTGTTTGTTTAGAACTTGAAAATCAGATCCTTAACATGTACATAGATGAATAGAAATTAAAAATGGTCAAGATAATTTTGAAAGATAAGAAGAAGAAGTCTGGCGCCGGGTGTCAAAACTTACAGTAAAGGTAAAGTGCACTGAAGAGTATGCTTTCTCCTATGGGTAAATGAATAAAATGAACTGCAACAGAGAGCCCAAATATATACATATATGCATATACCTTGTTTGACATTTCAGCCAATAAGGCAAAATGAGTTATTAGATGTGAAAAGCAATATTCCTTTTAAAAGAATCCTTATCTGTTACTTATAAACTGATATTGCATTCATAGCATGATGTCTGGGACTTGTTTTAAATGCCCAGAAAAATGTGGGAGAAGGGGGAAAACAGATGAAGCAAAGGTGGAGTGAAGCTGATGTTTGTTTACACTAAGAGAAAGTACGTGGAGATTCATACTTTATTCTCTCTAGCTGTGAATATATTTTAAATTTGTCGCAATAATAGTTTTTTTAGATCTAGAAGAAAATATATGAGAATGCCTCTGTGACCTTGAATAACAAGAGATTTCTTAAAACATAAAAGACACAAATCACAAAGAAAAAAATGACAAATTTGATGTTAAAACTTCATACTAATGTACAACAAAAAGTGTTTTAAATAGAGGTTAAAAAATGTTCCACAGACTAGGAAGAAATACCATAATGTATCTAACTGACAAAACATTAGTATGCAAACTATATTAAGAACGCCCACCAGTCAAAGATAAACAATCCAAGAGAAAAATTGCCTAAAGATGTTACCAGGCACTTCTGTAAAAAGGAAACCTAATGGCTAACCTAAGCGTGTGAAAAGTTAATCAGCCTCATAATTAATTAGGAAATAAAAATTAGAGTAAGATACCCTTACATACCTCATATCAGCAAAAATTTTAAAGTTGGATAATACTAGATATGAGTGAGGAGTACAGAAATAACTCTCATGCAGTTCTCATGGAATTTTAAATTGGTACAACTCTTTGGAGAATCGTGTGGGCTCTGTCAATAAATTTAAAAGTGCTTAACCTTACACCTCAGCAATTCTGCTTGTGTTCATTCATGGCTCCTTGCATGCCAAACTAAGATAATTTCTCATATATATCTAGAAATAAAATCACTTCAATGTATTGGATATTGCCAAATTTCCCACCTACATCAATGCTCTACCAAGAACATGAGTTTTCCATTTCTCTACCCCTTTTTCTGCCAATCTATAATAATTAGAAGGAAATTAATTTTTATTTTAAAATTTCATTTCATTAGTTACAAGTAAGACTGTGCATCTTTTCAAATATTCATTGTGCATCAGTATTTTTTTTCTAGAAAGGGCTTATCCCATTGCCAATTTTTCTCTTTTGTTCTTCTCTTAGAATTTCTAAATACTTCCATTAATGAGGAAATATTGTCTTTTATTTGTTGCAAATATTTTCACTAATTCAGCATTTGTTTTTTGACTTGTGATGGTACTTTTGCCATGCAGAAATGTTTTAAAATGCACGCAATGAATTTGTTTGTCTTTTGGGGGTCATCATTTTATGCAGTGCTTAAAAGAATTCTTCCCATTCCACTATTCCTTTAATCTCAACCATGTCTATGCTGAGTACTTAAGGTTCCATAATTTACATTTAAATCTTCACTGAATTGCAACTTATTTCGGGATAATAGGTGAGGTGGAACTACAGCTTGCCCTATTCTCCACCACCAGTAACCAGCCAGTAGACCAATACCATTTATCCAGACCCTTTCAAATGCCACCTTATTAAATACTAAATTCCCTCATGTTGTTGGACTTGTTTCTGGACTCTATACCTAGTACCATATATTGTCGTCATTATCTTTTTATAATGTGTTCTAATACCTCATAATTCCCATAGCTTCACCCCTTATTTTTATAGTTTTCCTGTCTTTTCTCACATACTCTTATTTCCATATGCACCTATTCATTACCTACCAGTATTTTTATTGGCATAATGTTTAATTTATAAATAAGTTTAAGAAGAATTGCCAGGTTTACAATACGGATATTTCCTATTCTGAACAAGGAGTGTCTCTCCATTTAAAACTTTCTTTTAATTCGTGGTTGTTATGACTGAATTATGTACCCCCCCCAAACAATTCATAAAGCACTTTTACAAGGGAATTAGGGTGAAAATACAAGAAGATGAGACATCTGCAAGCCTGTGAGGTCCTCATATACTCAGAAGGCCCCTACTGACAACACTTCATTCCAGGATTTTTAGCCTCCAGAACCTTGAGACAACAAACATCTGTTGTTTGAAGTACCCAGTCTGAGATACTTTGTCACAGTAGTTCCAGCAAGCTAATATAATGGTGATAACTTGTCAATATCTCCTCCATACCACTTTAATAATTACAATATCAGAAAAAAACAGATTTGAGAGGCAGAATTGAGTTCAAATCCAGATTCTACCATTTACTAAGTCATTTACTTGCGCTGTGCTCAGTTTCTTCCTCTGCAATAGGGGAGTGCTGTCTTCTGTAGGTTTTATGTGAGGATTAAATGAGGTAATTTTGGGAAGACATAAGGAAGACAAATTCAGTGGCAACTTAGTGATCAGTTGGGTGAGGAAAAGGAGGACCCTAGATCTCACCCACTGGGTGAGTCAGTGGAAGGAGACATTCAGGAAGACAAGGAGCAGAGAGAAGAAACAGGTTTGAGGGCAAGGTGAAGTCAGCTCAGCCGTGCTATTGCAGGACCTGTCGGGCAGGAAAGAGCTTTCTAGAAGCGAAGCTGAGCAGAGCGCTGGGCTGGAGAGACGCTGAGAGAGTTGATTCTGTCAGAGAGACTGAAGCTTCTCAAGAAGGGAATATGATGAGACCACAGGGAAAAGGGAAGAACCCTGGGGTCACCAGCCCTTAAGGGACTTCCTAAAGAGCTCATGCTGACAGAATGCATCCTAGAGATGTTCCTTAATTTACAGGCCCAGAGGGACCAAGGGTGTAATCTCAACTGTTTACAATATCCCTATAAAGAGTCAAGGACTTTGCCCTCAGTGGCCAAGTCAGCCTTAAGCATCCCTCTCTTAGATGCTCTCCACTAGTGTCTGCAGCAAGCTCAGGGCCAAGGCCTCTAGCACACTTGCGTCCATTTCCCCAATATCACCCCCGAGTGTTGACCCAACTCCCTTTAGTGGGCTTCTCATTAAAATACACCAACATTTCATCAGCCAGAAATGCTAAGGGCAACAAGCAGTACCCTTACACATACTGAAGAATCTTCTCCCTTAAAGAAGAATCCAGTCACTTATTTCCACTATAAGTCTCCCTCTCCTCTCCTACCCTGTAGACCTGAATTCATGGAGTGGACTGAGAGGCAGCCCAGCCAAATGAATAAGAGCACAGCCCTGGAAGTCAGAAAGACCTGAGTTTGCACTCCATCTCTCTCATTTACAAGTTGTGTGACTTGGAGCCAAGTTACCTCCTTCTCCAGACTTCAATCTCTCAATTTGCAAAATGGGAACTGAAGTTGAATATTCCACTCAAGATTATTGTTAGAGTTAAATGAAATAACCAAATTACTCAGCATACAATAATCCCCAGGTAAATTTTAGCTATCTGCTATGTCTCTAAATGTTTGGGGTTGAGTCTCTATAGCATACCCTCTCCCCACTTCACAGAGGCAACTTAAAGGCTCTCTTGACCTTGGAAAATTGAAATTTAACTTTGAAAGTATAAAGAATGTTCATGGGCTTAGAATCAGAAAAATCCAAATGAATTCAATCGAGCTCACCAGTTTTGACATCTCTTAGTTTCTATGAGGACAATTATACTTTCCTTCTGTGGTTAAACTAGATACTGAATGAAAATGTTTATTTCAATGCATGGTATAGACCCAGTGCTTGCAACTGAAATTTGAATCAGTTTGAGGAAAGAGTAAAAAGAACTAAGAAGGCTCTATGGAGACAAGTATGAGGAGAGGACACATAGTCGCCAGAGAGAATGTAAGATATTAAACGAGGTGGGGGTTCTCTCACTATAACTAAAGGTCCTAAGTTAAGTCTCCTAGAAGAAATTAACCCAGTTCGTGACATCAGGCCAATTCCACCTAAGTCAAGGGCAGTTTAGATGAGTTTGTTTGGCCTTGTAGATTGACTTCCCTTCAGTGGAATTATATATATTTGACATTTATTGCTTCCTTTAAATAAGAAATTGAGGAAAACACAAGAAAGAGGTGCCAAAGAGATTTTTCTAACAGAAAAGAGATGTCATTTATGGAGCAATATCAGGCATCAGTGTTTCAGGGAGCATTTTCAATGGGATGGGCCAAATTAAGCAAATGTTCCCATGATGAACTGTCTCTGCACAGTGATGTGACGGTAAATCTGGCTTGAGTGGCAGCCATGTTAATAAACTGGAGGGAAGATTGATGCTTGTCTGAGGCTGGGGAACAAAAAAGTATATGTTCTGCTGAAGCGAGCACTGGGGAACGTACAAAGTAAAGAGCTCTTTCAGGCTCACACAAGTCAGAGTCTAAATATGTATCACTGGTTTCTAAAGTGAGTGATGGTTTCATTCTCCTAGCAGTACCTGGATTCTACAGAGGCATTTGTCTAGTCCCTATATCGGGGGTGACAGATATAGCAACATGGCCACATGGGGGAGATACCTGCTTGGCAGATAAATCAGGCTCTTTGAAGGAATCTGTTGTTATCAATGTTGTTATCTTGGAGCAAAAAATATCCCTGTACATAGGCAGTATTGTCAATGCATCAAACAGATCTTCCCTTTACTGAAGGGCTTGCACGCTCTATTTTCTCCAGTCTGTCATGTCTCCAGATGAGCCGGTGTGCAGCCTCCTGAACCCATGATTCTCACAACAAGGTGTCTGGTTTGCCCATAGAATGTGAGCAGTTTGAGGGCAGACTCCTCCCATGCCTCTCTGTCCTAATCTTTAGCACACGGACTTCTGTAGCTGGTTAGTCTGAAATTAAATTTCAACAAGCACAACTCTAAGCACATGGAACTTCTTTTTCTTAGTTTCTTTCATGAGATCAATGACCTCTATGTGCATCTTCAATACAAGGGGTTATTTGTCCTTATTCACTATCATCAGGCAAGTTCATCCCATTCTAGAGCTTTCCCACTAGCCACTAGCATCACAGATTCCAAGCCTTTACTGCAGCCTGACCATTCTCAGCCTGTCCAAGTAAAGCTTCACACCATGACTCTCTGCTTCCCAAGCAACTGAGACAATGTCTCAGTCAACGACAGTGTCACTGCCACAGCTGCTCAAGCCAGAAACTCAGTGGGCATCTCTGACTCCCCCACACCATCCCTTGATATCCACGATGATGGATTCTAGCAAGAAGTTAGATTTTTGTTTGGACAGAGTGAATCCTGATTGGGAAACTCCTCAGAGATCACATTCATGAGATTTATTTTCCCCTTAGGTTGATGAAGTGGACTTAGCAAGGTAGAATAAAAAGAAGTGACTCCTTCAGTCTCCATAAAAAGCAAGGGCTGAACCAGCTCAGTGTTTGCAAACTATTCCACAAACCTCTTTGTCTGCAGGTGGAGAAACTTCATCCTGGATATTCCTTGACTTTGAGAGGGGCAGCAGAGCTTCCTTCTGCTTCCAAAGAAAAACTCCCATGAGGGGACCCCCGAGACTCATGTGTTCTCTGTCTCCCATAAAGCATGAGAAATGGGGTCTGAGGCTTTGCTCTCTTTCTGCAATTATGGAAACCCAAAAGGTAACTCTAGGAAGAAACCACATGGTTACAGGAAGGGCTGTCCCATGTGACATCATTTGGATAATTTCAATACTGGTACACTGTTATCAGTGGCAAGAAGACATCCAGACAGAGCATTGCTTTCTGTACCCCTCCTTTTTCTCCCAGGAAAAACTCATGGCGAGATGCTCCTCTAGTTGGGGTTAGACCAAGTCAGCATGGAGGCTAAGAATACACAAGGGCTCTGAAGTCAGACAGCCTGGGGTCAAACTCCAATTCCACTCTTGATGTGACCTCAGAGAAGTCATTTCATGCTCTCAACTTCAGTTTTCAGTTTATTAAAATGGGATAAATGTCTCTACCTCACAGGGCTTCTGTGAAGAAGTACAATTCTTGCTATTTGGTAAGTAGTAACCGGATTTCACTGATGAGCAAAACTATCTTTCTACTTTAAATTCTGAGGGCTTCTAGGACTTAAAGTGATCTCAAATCCCTTCCTCCCTGAAACCTTCTTGGATAACCCCTGCCCTGGCCATCTGACAAGGAATTGATGCCATCACTGAGCCACATACACTGCAAGAAGCTAGGGGACAGAATTGAGCCAGACAACTCCTGCCTTCAAGGGGTTATGGTGCAGACTCCCCAGGCACCACTTCATCACTGTGTGACATTGGCAAGAAATGTCACTCTCCAGAGTCTCCATCTATGTGATGGAAACAGGGGGCCTTGCCTCAGCCAGTGGTATCAAGCAGAGACAATGGTGGCCGAGCAGGAGGAAGAGGGAGAGGGACAAAGAAAGGGAAGAGGGGAGTGTGAATACCAAATGGGTGAATGAATGAGCCAGTGAATGAATGAGCCAGTGAATGAATGAATGGATGGATGGATGAACAGTACTTCTCCCTACTCTTTCCAGATCCCCAAGCCATCCTCCTTTGGCCCACGTGCCAGGATGCCTGCTACCATGTCTTTATCATTGTATCTGGAGAGAGATTTCATTTTCCCCCCTTCACAGCCCAATTTTCAATAAGTGAAACTTGTTTAAAGCCGCGCTGCTCTGAGAAGCGGCATCCTTGGACAGAGAACTCGCGCCGACACCCATTTACGGATATTAATAATGCATGACACAAGGCTGCAGCTTTATTTTATTTTGTCCTCCAAGTCAAGCTCTTTAAATCAAACATTTAGGGAGGTAATATTTACCCGCACATCTTCCAGGAAGCATTCCTGGTCTTAAAGGCAAATATTCCCCATAACAAGAGGATGCTGGTATACAACAGCCGCAGAAGTGGCAACTTCCTTAAGGGTCATGAAAATCCTGGGATGGACCACTTTGACCTTCACCATTCCAGGGATGAGGGAACCGAGGCTCCTAGAGGTTACAGAAATTGACCAGCTAGTAAACAGAAGGGCAGGATTCCAATCCAAATCCCACTTGCCTGCCTGGCTTCACACCCATCTAGATGATGGTGTGGGAGGCTGAGACCCAAGGGTGCACAGACATGACCCAGGCTGCCCATGGTTACCCATGCTGGTTCAACTGTGGGGAGAGCTTGGAAAGCTAGAGGGAGACTGGCAAGGAGAAGGGGTCTCATGGGGCCAAGTAAGGAGTTTGGGCTTGATCTGGGGGTCCTGGGAGGTATGGAAAGCCTTGGGGATCCAGGGAGCATGAGGGGCACCAGCAGTGTGTTTAGGACAGTGAGTAGAGAGAAGAGGAGACACCATGAGTGAGCCCTTGGCAATGGATGCCCATCCCTGAGCCAGAAGGAAAGGATACAGGTGCCAAGACAGTACCCACACTTCTCAAGAAGTTCATCAACACCTGTGCTATGTCAGGAGCTGAGAGGCCGTCTGGTATTACGTCCCCAAGTGAGACCTGAGGGTGGTCACTGCCTCCTCCTGTGAAGGGAGATGCAAAAAGGCTGACCACAACACAGTATAGAAATAATAACAACAGCAGCGAGCAGCAAGCGTCCCATTAAGTCCCACTAACTAGTCCATGTGTCTTCCAGTCTATGGATAAAGACACTGAGTTTCAGAGAGGCTCAATAATTTGCCCAAAGTCACACAACTAGCAAGGGGCAGAGCACTCTCATTGTTGGCCATCGTGTCTCACTGCCTCCTCTATCCACTCCTGTTGCAGCAGCATGCGTGTCACAGAGCCCAAGGACACAGAGGGCATTGCTTCACCAGGCTGAGGAGGTTTGGGATGGGCTCTGATGAGAGGAGCGCATTTCCCAGGCAGAGATGGGGGAGAGCATTCTACGAACGTAACATTGTCCGGGGACGGTCAAGTGCGGGGATCCAAGTGTGCAGTATGGGGAATGTGGTAGGAAATTAGATCCAGAGGGAAGCTGGTCTGAAGCTGGTGTCTGAAGGACACCGAGTGCCATGCCAAGGAGGAGTGGCTTCACCCTAAAGGCAACTGGAGGCCAGTGGAGGGGTTGCCAGGCTCAGATTCTTGTTTAAGGGAGGTGTTGAGGAGGAAGGATTTGGAAGGATTTGGATGGATTTGAGGAAGATGGATTCCAGGAGACGGAGATGGCAGGCAGGGCATTGACCATGATTTTGATGAGCACCCCCTTTTTTGAGCACCTATTGGACCAGGTAGTGTACCTGCTGCTGTCTCTCTTCACTCTGCAAAGCAAGCATCAGTGCCCCCATTGCGCAGATGGGGAAGTAGGCTGTAGGAGGGCCTGGCCTGGGGGAGGAAGCAAACAGAAACTGCTGTCTGCTCCCCACATCAGCACCCTCAATGTACCATGACCCCCTCTACTGCTAGCCTGAGAGACCAACAGGGGGGAGATCTTTATTCCTTCACACCTGCCCTCCCAGGTCCTTGTCAGCCACCTGCCATGCACTGGCCCCACCCCAGGCTCCAGGAAGGAGTCCTGGGTGAGACACAGTTGTTTTTACTGCTGAGTTCATGGAATCACTCTGAATGCCGGGCCTGCAGCCCAGTGCTGGCCCCACCCCCACTCTGGTCCTGGGCTCTCTGAACAATTACATCCAAGCACATTAGCAGCCACCAGCTAAATGCTGAAGTGTGTGTTTCCCTTATCGCTGACTCTGCAAGCGTTGCTCTAAGTGCTTGAGAGCTGAGGAAGGGGCCTGGGAAGAGAACGACCAGGCCAAGGGTGGGCCCCAGCCCCACGCCCAGCCCCACGCCCAGGAGCTCAGCCCCATGTTTAAAGAGCAAGAGCTGCTGCGGAGGGTTGGGGAGGTCAGACTTAAATGCGTTTTTTGAAAGCACAATCTTCACAAGCCATAAATGGAGAGAGAGAGAGAGAGAGAGAGAGAGAGAGAGAGAGAGAGAGAGCGCGCACACCAGGGAAGGGCTCTGGTTAATGGAATAAACAGAAATCGGAGCAGAATACAATGAGGATTGTGGACCAAAGCCAAAGCCCCTTTTTGCCTGAGATTAAGACATTTCAGAGGGGTCCCAGGTCAAAGGCACCAATCAAGTTCCATTCACAGCCACAACATTTATTAAGCATCTACCTTGTTATCAAGGTGACTCTGGTGGCTGCCAGCATCACCTTCTAGCTTTGAGAGGCAAATGACATTAGCTCTGATGTCCAACTCACTGTGCAGGTCAGAGGCCCACAGTCACCTCCCACCCACTCGGGGCCTTGCAGGCCACACTGTCTCCCTGGGTGCATTTCCGCTGCAGTGGCTCCGTCCACAGGCCAGACACACTGTCCCTTTCCCAGGCTGTGCCACCCGCACTGGACACATCCTGACTTCCTCTCCTGCCCCCACCAGCACCCCTGCCTCAAGACCATGTGAGGCAGACTTTCTGAAGCTATCTTACAAATGGAGGAATTTCCAACACCTCAGCACACACAGCTCAATCCAAAGCACCATCTTAGGTCAGGCACCCTCTTCTCTTTCTATGGGGCCTGATCACTCTCTGTCTCTCTCTGTCTCTCTCTCTCTCTCTTTCTCTCTCTCTCCAGCCTCCTCTCACTCTACCATCTTGTACCCGGGAACCTAGAAATTATCATATAATCTTCATTTTCTTCCCACCCCAAGACCTTTGCACAAGACATTTGGTCTGGCTACAGTGCTCTATCTGTTTTTTGCCTGGAATATTCAACACCGCTGTCACTTATTCATTGGAGGCCTCCACAAGCCAAACGATATTTTTCCTCCCCTTATCCACCAGTGTGTTCTATTACCTCGTTATTATATCACATATCACACTTTATGAAGGTGTGTGTGTTCAATGTAGTTCTTCCTCACCAAACTGCAGGTTATGAAAGTAGGGATCAAATATTTAGTGGATAGTCAACAGAGTTTGTCAAATGGATACATGGATGAATGAATGAATGAACTATCGCTGTCTTACTGGGAAAGGTTTCAGAGAGAAGACAACAACTAAGTAGGGTCTTGAGGTACAGAGTGTTCACCAGATGGCTCAGAACAGAGAGCTGGGGCTGATGTATGTTAGAGCCACACCAGCCCAAGGCCACAGCACAGAAACAGTGTTTGGGGGAATCACACATGGCTTAGACTTGGTGGGGGATTAAATGCAAAAAAAAAAAAAAAAAGAGGACTGGGCTTGAGTCAGGAAAGACAGGCAGGCACTGGAGTTAGAATTTAGCATCCAGGCAATGGCATGCCATTGAGGGACTGTGAGCAGAGGGATGTGACCCAGATGCCAAAGTCATCCAGACTCTGGTGCCCCTGGGGAAGGGAAGTGCTGGGCTGAGAAATGTCGTTCGATGGCCATTGTGATGGCAAGAGCAGGGGTGACAGGGTGACTAGAGTGTGTGCCTTTGGGAGAGGGGGCTTCACACAGGTGCACAGACTCACTGGGAAAAACAAAGGGTCTGGTTCGGAAATGAGATGTGGGAGTGGCCCATATCATCCAGATGGAAATGTCCATGGAGCCACAGGATCTGCGGATCAGGAGCACCTGAGAGGCTCCAGTGTCAGCAGTGCCAGTTTGGGACACCATCCTGGGGGTGGCCGGTGAAGTGGGAGGACTGAGCAAAGGACCCAGGAAGGATGGCTGGGGGGATAGAGCTTGCTAGCTCCTTCATGCCCTGACAGTGATCACGAGTGCTGGAAGCTGTGTTTGCACAGAAAAGGGGAGGAGTGGAGTTCATCCTCTCCCCTGCAGATGCAGGAGTCAGAGGAAGGAGGAACGTGGAAGGGGCTTATTATTCTCCATCTCCTTGTATTAGGCCTAACTAAGGTCAGTATCCAATGACTGGCACTAATGAAAAGGCATGTCCACCCCTGGCAGCCTATAATCAGAGGTTTCCAGGGCTGGGTTGAGTTGCCGAAGGCCACTGGTTCTGTTCCCCCTGAAATCTGACAGTGTGGAACCTGGCATGTCTTCAGAGAGATGAGGCTAATCTTGGGGGGTATGGACTTAGATACCAGATGCTGGCCTTTCTGAGGGACACAGGCCAGAAGCATATTCACTAACAAGGGTCAGAATCAATGTCGCATGCATGCTGGGATGAGAGCTGGGCTGCTCAAGTGGAGAAGAAAATGTCACAATCCCAGGAGCCTGCCCTGCACCAGGGGAGCAAACGAGATTTGGGGATGACAATTACAAGTCTCCTGTCACCGTGAGTGAAGGAGTTGTTACTACAGAATCCAAACCTTGTAAAGGGAATTAAACAAGGTGACTTTTAAAGCTCCCTCTGACCCCTAGATTCTGACTCTATGACTCGCTTGCCAAATTTTCTCTGGGTATCCATTCTTACATCTTAGATCCCTCAGGTCTTCAAAGTGTCACCTAGCATTTCACCTCATGCTCTCTGGCTATAGCCTCAGCTGCTTTTTCAGACCCTAAGTTCCGAATCCTGGCTCATTAGGCTTCCACTAGCTGATTCTTATGTATCTCTGCACTACAGAGTGGGATCTGTAAGCTTCACTTCCCAGCTCCTTTACATCTGGGCTTTCCAATGTGATTAGGTTCTGCCAGACAGATCCTCCCATGCCTACTTTGGAAGGGAGAGAAGAGGCACCATGGTGAGTAGAAATGTTTCATCTGCCCCTGCTATAGATGAGCCCAGGCACAGGTGCCTCATAGGCAGCTATGACAGAGGCACCCAGACATTCATCCTTCCTTGGTAGCTGTTGAATGCAAGATTTAGGGATCTATTTTGCCAATTTGGCTCAGGGACAGGTGGTGTGGCTCTGTCTTGTAGGGACATCTCAATTTGGCAGTCCTACCTCCACAGCTTGCTAATCTTAGCAGTGGTGGCGGCAGCCACCTTGGTGGTCCAGTTGTGAGTGTACTTGGGGAATATGTGGGGTCTCTCAAAATTTCAACCTAGAATCTGTTTCTCAGTGTTTCTGTGGGTTTCTGTCATGGTTTAGCTCAAGAATGACTCAAAAAACTCATGAGCTCAGAGGTAGGCCTTCTAAAGGTGATTGGATTGTGACAGCTCAATGTTGAGGCTGTGTCATGAGTACTCTTGGTAGCTTTTAGCAATATTTACTATGAGCAGCAGGACCAAAAAGCAGAATTAAATAATTTGAAAATTTTTACTAGAGGTCAGAAAGCAAGCTCCTGGAAAGTTAGGACCTATAAGGTTGGGACAAGTTTGGCCAAAGAGGGCTTGGTTATTGAAAACATTAACATTAAAAAGAAGCCAAGTACTTTGTATCAGGAGAATAGGAAAGATTCTTTGAGGGCATCTCAGAGATCAACAAGATGCCACATATCTCAGACTCAAGAGTACAAGGCTGTAAAGTTTTCATTTGAGAAGAGAGCCCCAGAGCACCATGCTTGAGAAGGTCCACATAGGGACTTGGTTCCCTGGGATTCCATTGACAATGCTCACCCATCCAGTTACCCAGAGACCTCTGCAGCCATGGTCCAAGGGGGCCCAGCTACTGCTCAAGCTGACAGCAGATTTTGGCACCATCCATGTGATGCTGGTTTTATAGACATGCAGAACAAAATATCAGCAAGGTCAGGAAGACTTCCACTGAGATTTCAGAAGAATACCTGGGAGCACAGTCAGTGTGCCCCTGAGGGGGCAGTTCATGAAGCTGTGAGAGTTAAGCCAAAAGCGCAGTGAAGACTCCAGGAAGTTGAGGAAGCCAGGGACATGGAACACCTGTTAAGAAAAGCTGCAGGCAGTGTGCAAAGACAGCCTAAGAGAGAAGCCATAATTGATGCAACTGTTAATGGCTGAAGAGCAAGGTTGCCTGAGCCCTTTGGAGATCACATCTTACCACTACCTTTCCTGGGTGCTGAACAGTTATAGGATTTAATGTTTTCCCAGCTGGGTTTCAGTCTTGCAAAAGTCCCAAATCTTTCTATTTCCCTCTTTTGGAATAGAAATGCCATTGTGTCAGCAGCATTTAATGTTCTTTTTTATTTTTAAAGGGTTGCACAGGTAAGAATTTGTGTATGTGTATAATTTTTGTATAAATGTGTGTTTAGTGAATGATAATAAAGTTATACATTTAAAAAAAGAATTTATCTTGAGTCTCAGGGGAGACTGTGAACTTGAATTTTTAGCAGTGTGAAAACTGTTAAGACTTTGGCAACTCTTTGAGATGGACTGAATGCATTTGGGATAAAAAGGTGCAACATGAATCTCTGTGGAGTCAGAAGTGGAATATTATGGCTTAGATCAAGAATGACCCCCCAAACTTTCATGTGCTCAGAGGCAGGGCTTTGGAAGGTGATTGGATTACACTGGGGGTGCTATAGGTAAATGTGGTAGAGGCAAAAGGCAGAGCCTGGTCGAAAGAGGAAGGCACTGGGAGCATGACCTGGAAGAGTATATCTCTCCCACTCCTCCTTTTTCTCTCTGCTTCCTAGCCAGCAGCTTTCCCTTGCCAGACCCTTGCACCATGCCCTTCCTGCCCTGAAGCCACTTGACAATAGATTGAAAATCTGAGCCAAAATAAATCTCTCCTCCTTTAAATTGTGGGTGTTGGGTATTGAATCTCAGCAATTAGAAAGTGACTAAGACAGTCTGTAAGCAATGTAATCCCTTGTAACAAGATCCTTGGTGATGTCGTGCATGAAATTCAACCAAAACATATGCAAACACTTCTGTCAACTCTTTTATCTCAGTGTGGCAAACAGAGACCCAGAAAAACCAAAAACACATCCAGGATCCCCCAAGAGCCAGTATGTCCCAGGCATTTTGACTCTAAACCTGTGCTCTTCCCACCCAGCCCTAAAGAAACAAAGAGAGAGCAGAGATAAGAAATGCCGCCATGGCAAGAACCCAGAGACCTGATTCAGAGCTCACTTCAGAGAGTGAATCTGGAGTCTGAAAGCATCTGTCTTTAATTTTAAAAAGGTTGACTAATCTGTCACTGAGTGTCCAAGGACGATGTTAGGCTCAAAGCCATTGCCCCCTGTCAACCCCAGGTCACCTACCCAAAGAATTCCAATGTTAGGCAGGCCCAAAATAGGACAACATTTGGAAAATAATAAAAGTTTGATATATTGTTTAAATACAATAAATATAAGTTCTAGAAGACATGTGCTTCAAAATCTAACCAGATTTGTCAATATTAAAAACATTTTAAGATGAAAAGTGATTTTCTCTGGTGAGTATAATTACAGGAGGCAAGACCCTACTTCTTTTCTTTCTTAATCATATCACTTGATTTTTAAAGCATATTTGTGTATTACTTTTATTAAACAATCATTTAACTAATATATATATATATAAATGACTATATTAGTGAATAAATAAACAATTGGATGTATGTATTACATTTATGTCATGTGTGGGGAATGTCATAATTTTGTGACAAAAGGAAGCCATATAAATTTGGCTTTAAAAACTGATTCAAAAAATGCCTGCTAATTTACTCCCACATTATCTTTTCCAGGATTCAAAAAACCATTTATCTTTTGCTAACTATATCTCTTTTTAAGTGTTCATTACAACCCTTGTTTACCGTATGATGTCTTTGATTTTCTTTCCTTTTCCTTCATATTATTTTTTCAAGTCTTGGCAAAATGCTTGCGCACTGGCCTTTCTATCAATTATCATGATGTTAAGGGCATATTTTTCTGGCTTTGTGCTAAGAAACTGCATTAAACAGATCTCTTCTGTCCCACAAATTTTGAAAACTTGGAATACAACTGCTGAGCTCCAATATCACAGGACAAGGTGAGCCAAGCCACAGGGCAGGGATTCCTGTGCACTCTTGGTGAGAATGCATGCGCATCCCACATCCCATAGAGCTCACTAACAGCGACCTGGTCCAGTGTGCAGGAGCTTCCAGGGATGAGACTGGTGTTGACGTGCAAAGCCTGTCGAGATGGGAAGGTGCTGAAGCCCAACCTACTTTTGAAAGCGTATCCCCTCCCTACCGGCCTTACACTCCACACTCCAGCCACATGTGCCTCCCTATGCATTCCCACATCATGCCTTTATTCATTCTGCCCCATCAGCTGCAGTGCCAGCCTCTGACATATTCACAGGTCTGGATCCTTCAAGAGAAGCCATGGCCCAAATTGAGTGTTTCCTAGGTGCCTCTGGGGATTGTAAAGCAGCAAACACTCACTGAATGGCTCACATTTACTGAGTCCTTTGCACCCGCTTCCATTTCATCTGCACAGCCTTCTTCCCCTGAAAGTGAGCAATACAGCAACAGCAAAATTATTCAGGGGTCCCAGAGCCAGTAGCAGGAGTGAAGCCATGCCAGGCACCAGAATCACACTTGTCACTATGATATCACATGGGCTCTTGGGGAAGTGATAGCCACACATAAATAAAGGCTATAAACACCTCAAAAAGTTAAGTGTAAAATTACCATATGACCCAGCAGTTCTACTCCTGAGTATATAGCCAAGAGAATGGGAAGGATATGTCCGTACAAAAATTTGTACACTGATATTCATAGCAGCCCTATTCACAACAGCCACAAAGTGGAAATAAGCCAAATGTTCACCAACAGATGAATGGATAAGCAAATTGTGGAATACACAATGGAATATTATCTGGCTATAAAGAGGAAGGAAGTGATACTATATGCAGCAACAGGAATGAAACTTGAAAACAAGTTTGCATTGGGGAGGCTTTGTGTAGGTAGGGCCATGAGGTAGAAGGGAAATCTCTACCTTCCACTTAATTTCCTATAAACCTGAAACTGCTCTAAACAACAGTCTCACCAGGCACAACGGCACATGCCTGTAATTCCAGCTAGTAGGGAGGCAGAGGCAGAAAGATCACAAGTTTGAAGCCATCTGAGCAACTTAGCAAGATCCTATCTTTCAAAATAAAAATACAAAGGAGCTAGGAACGTAGCTTAGAGTGGAAGGCCCTGGGTTTAAACCCCAGTACCACACACAAAACAGGTTATTTTTAAAGTCACTAGTCTGCTATGAGGCTGCCATGACTAAGTACCACAGGCTGCATGGCTTAAACAGAGGTTTATTTTCTTACCATTCTGAAAGTTACAAAATTGAAATCAAAGTGTCTGCAGAACTGGTTTCCTCCGAGTCCTTTTAATCCTCTTTTTCTTTTTAAGAATCATCAATTGGGCTGGGGATGTGGCCCATTGGTAGAGCACTCACCTAGCATGTGTGAGGTCTTGGGTTTGACTCCCAGGACTGCAAAAAAATAAATAAATAAATGAAAGAACACCAGTCATATTGAATTAAAATCCGCTCTAATGATCTCAGTTTAACTTGCTTACCTCTCTAAAGGCCTTATGTCCAATTACAGTCCCCTTCCAAGGCACTGAAGGTTAGGGTTTCAACATATGAATTTGAAGGATATAATTCAGCCCGTCACGATCATACATTAAATGATTCCTTTCGCATGAAATGTCCAGAGTAGGCAATCCATAGAGACAGAAAACAGATTAGGAATAACCAGGGAGAAGGGAAAGTGATTACTTAATGGATAAAGTTTCCTTTTGAGATGATGAAAATGTTTTTGAAACTAGAGAGAAGTGATGATTATATAGCACTGTGAATGCACTAAATGCTATTGAATCCTAAACTTTGGATGATTAATATTTTACATGAATTTCACCTTGATTTTTTTTAAAAGCAGGAAACAACAGAGGGGGCACTGTAAACACAGGTCTCCCTGGGCATTCCCTTTGAACCCGCTTTCTTTCCAGCCAAGCAGTGAGTGCAGTCTCTCATTCCTTCACCCAGCAGAAGATAAACGTGGGGGATTGATGGTGCTCTGAATTTTCCTAAGCATGACATAAGATGAAGTCAAGTGTGCCAAAGAGAGAAGGAAGAAAATAGCCCCAATTTAAAGAAGATGGAAATGAACCCAATGCCCTGAGCAGAATATCAAACCAAGAGCCAAATGCTGCATGTCTGAGACTGGCCAGGTGCAAGGTTTCTTCCTATGCTCCAAGCTTCAGGCCAGCATTTGCTGGGGGAGCTTTGTCAGTGCTGTTGGCCAGTCCCAAGCTTGGACCTTTCCATTCTGCTCTGAGAGGACACCTGACGTCCAGCTTTTCCCTAGGGGCAGGAAGATGTGCCGCTGAACTGGGGACCACTGGCAGACTGTCACTGCCCCCCGCCAGGGCTGCAGTCCGAGCACTGCTGAGGTCTAAGTGGGCTCCAGAGCATCCTGAGTTTCCTTGTTCCCAGTACTTCTGACTGTGTAGGGGTTTACTTCTTTAACTTCCCCCAACTCAGGGCTGGGGGGCCCTGGAGAGCAGGGACACTGTCTCATTGTATTGTGGATGCTTAAAAACCAGGAGATGCGTGTGCGACAGCAGCAGAGCTGGCAAAAGAAGGGAGGGAGGCATTTACCAGGGAGCAGATAGCATAGTTAGAATCAATTCCTTGGCTCTTGGGTTGCAATCATCCCAGGCCTAATTCGGAGGTGGCCACAGACCTGAGCCCTCTCTTCCAAGGGGCACCAAGACCTGGATGTGCTAGGAGCCTTCAGGCAGCAGGGAGCCTAAAGGAGCTCTCTTCTTTATGTGTTTTGCTATCTCCAAGTTCATGAACCTGATGTCCTTCATCATATACTCTGTTCCTCCTTCTACAACACACACACGCACGGGCACACACCAGTGGCCATGGATCCACATACCCTCCTGGGCCTTCACAAGGTCTCCTGAAGTGGAAAAGAACTCACGTGTCCTGATGATGCCCTCATCTATACACTTCAAATCTCTGGCTCCCTGTCAGGACCCTGAGTAACTCCTCCATGGCCCAAGCCTCAACTCCAGACTTCTCTGGGAATCCTTCCCCCTCTCCAAGCTGCTGCCTCTGCTCCTGACCTCCTGCTTTTCTTGCAGCATATTGATGTTCTGGGCATCACCGCCTGGACCTCCCACAGGGACCAGGACACTGGAGTTAGCATGACATCACTATAACCCCTGACAAAATTGCTCCTGGTCTGAGTTCTCACCTGGAGTTTCCCACACGTACCCTTCCCGGCCCCCACATTCAATCTCCATGCCCAGCTCATTAGAACTCTTCCCCATCTCTACGTTCAACTCACCACCAATTGCTCTAGAAGCACTAAAACTGATTTTCCAAGCTAAATCTTGCTTCTCTACAGCCTATCACAGTGCAGCTGGAGTGACTTCTCCAACCTAATGGTCTGACCGGAGCAACACACTCCTTCTGCAGCACCAAATCCAAGGTCCCATCCATCATTTGTATCTTAGTTACTTTCTTGTTGCTACAACAAAATACTCAATGCTCATAAGTTAAAGAAAGAAAAGTTTATTTCACCTCACAGCTTGTAGAGGTTTCAGTCCATAGTAGGCTGGCCCCAAGGCAGAGTGGCACGGCAGAAAGCTATTGCAGAGGAGAAACAGTTCATGGCATGGTAGGCAGGAAGCAGAAGAGATCAAGGGAGGAGAAGGAGATAAATCCTTCCAGGCCACACCCACTGACCCAGCTCCTCTCACCAGGCCTCATCGCCCAACATCACACCCAGGTATGAACCCTTCGGCGGGCTAGTCTCCTGATGAGAATCACACACCCATAATTCAGTGGCCTCCCCAAAACCCCATCTAGGGGCGCATGAGGCTTTAGGGGGACACCTAGATATAAACTGTAACAATCTGGATCCAACCCCTTGGATTCCTCCTAATTGAAAAAAAGAAAACTCTCTTTGAAGTCAATTATTTTTTGTTGGTTTCATATAAACTTGAATTATTTTCAAGTGTAGCTCTTTGTTTTATCTCTGCGACTGTTTTACAAATACCCTAGAATTGTGAAATTGTGGGGGCAAGCCTATCATGTGCTAATTCATACCAAACTTTGGATTGTTTGCACTAAAGTTTTCTGTAACTACTCTTTGTTTAATCCTTGTGTTTTAAATTAGAATTTTTCAAATCAGGAACAGGCTAAAAATGTCTAGGAATTACATGGTCTTTGGGATATCTAAGTATAATCTGAAAATGGAATTAGCCCTGGCATGTGCTGTAATAAGTGGCACTTTAGTATTTTTATGGCTGGTCCATGGGAAACCCAGCTCAGTCAACACCATGGGACTATCATGATATCATGGACACCTCGCATCCTGAGTGGGAGTTTGCATATCTTGGGAGTATTGGGCTAATGTTGTGAATAAATTTGGTAAAAATGATAATATAGAAATCTGATTTTTAAAGTATGTACTTGACTGGTTATCTTCCCCCAAAGAATTAAAAGAATCATACCACAGTGAAATATGTGCACCCATGTTCGTAGCAGCACAGTTTGTAATAGCTAATGCTTGAAAACAACCCAATTGGCCATCAACTGGAGACTGGATAAAGAAAATGTGGTTTTTTTATAAAATGGAGTATTACTCAGCCATAAAGAATGAGAAACTAGAGACATTTATAGCTAAATGGATGCACATTGAGCCAATACTCTTAAGTGAAATAAATAGGACACACATGTGTAAATACCAAATAGTTTCTCTAGTGTGAGAAACTGGAAGTGTAAATAAGGACTAAAGGGTATAATAGATAATGTCAAATATGAAGAAAAGGTGCAAAGGGGAAGGGGAAATGGGAGGATTAGGGGAAAGGAAAGAAGGGAATGGAATTAATATAAGAAAAAGAAAAAATGGAAACAAAGCCTTTGTAAATAGGGAGGGATGGAGGGGTTGAAGGGAGGGCAGGGGAATGGGGAAAAAATAAGAACCAAGAGAGATTTTGTAAAGGTGCAAATTTCCAATGATGAATGTCATTATATTGTATATCTTAAATGTACCAATATAATTAATTTTTTAAAATATATTTAAAAGTATGTACTTGAGCATCTTTAAGACATTAAAGGGATAGTAGAGTTAACAATGGTTTTTGTGAAAGAAAGTACATAAAAGGGAAAGGAAATAAATTGAAAGGGTGAAGTTTCATCTTGAACCTTGCTGGAAATGTAAAATGATACCACCACTGTGGAAAACTGTTTGATGAATATTAAACAAAATTGCCATATTATCTATGAGTTCCACTCCCAGGTATATGCTCAAAAGAATGTAAAATAGAGACCTGGACAGAGACCTGTGTGCTGATGTTCATTACAACATTATCCATATTCCAAATGGTGGAAACCACGTAAATGTCCGTCGATAGATGAAACAAAAACCAAAAGGCAGTGTACATGTGTAAAGAAATATTATTCAGTCATAAAAAGGAATGAAGTACAATGGTATTACACATAATGGAGTGTTATTTAGTCATAAAAAGGACAAATATTATATGATTCCACATACATGGAATGGCTACAGAGGTCAAATTTATACAGACAGAAAGAAGATTAGAAATTACTAGAGGCTGAAGGGAGGGGAATGGGAAGTTATTTCTTCTAATGGTGCAGAGTTTCTGTTTAAGATAAGGGTATTTCAGAAAAAGATAATGGTAGTATTTCCACAACATTGTGAATATAATTAATGCCACTGAATTATGGATAAAAATATTTTAACCAGCAAATTTTATGATATTTATATATTTTTAATCACAATTTAAGATATAATTTGTGAACAGAGTGGAAGAGAACTAAGGTAGTATTAAAAGGTAGCTGTGGGCTGACTGGAAAATGTCTAGGGATTCTTGGTTTATTTCATTGTTAAACTGCTTGTGTTTTGAAATATGTTCATAGAATACAAATAAATTTGTAACTGTAGAGTATCAATTTCTGTCTTGTTACAACATTAAGTAATTTTTTCCAGCTCTCTATAAAGAAAAAGAAGAATGAGTTTCCAGAGGAGAAATCTAGAAGATGCTACCCAAAACCTCTCTCTGTCACCTCCTTTAGGCATGCGGAGATTCTGTCTCTGGTAGTGGAAGTGTATGCCTCATGCCTGAACTTCAGCTGAGGGCAAACTGCGATGATTTCGTGTACCATGGAATGTTCTATTTGTGAATACATTGTACAGGGGTGCTTAGTGCAGGAGGAGTTGAAATTCCGAATTTGAGGACCCAAGGCAAGTGGTTTCTCCCCCTCCCAGCACATGGACCCTTTTTTAATGATTCTGGTCAGAACTTCACTCTTACTCCTCCAATATGTGCTGAAATGCAGTGGAAACAGGTGTTTGTCAGCCAGGGGAAGCCAAGCGGGGAGAGTTTCGATTTAGAGGACCCGACAAAATAGTTAAAAATAAACCAAGAGATGACAGCACCTAAAACAGTGAGGCCATTCCCCATGGTCAAAAGAGGCTACTTCTGAGCAAAGAGGGAGTCAGTAGTTGAACAGCTGATTCTTGCTTTTGCCTTGCATACAGAATTATAACATTTCAGCGTATCCTCATTCTAATCTTATCCACCCAAAACAGTAGCAAAATAATATGAAGAAAAGAAGGAAAAGGGAGAGAGAGAAAATGAGAGAAAGAGAAAAGAAAGGGGAAATAAGGATAGATGAGAAAATTACTAATGAGCTGCTTTTATAAGTGGGTAAAATGTGTAAAAGGATGCTTTGGAAAGTGGAGGAATGTTGAATGTAAAACATCAGTCAGGACAAATCTATTATTTAGAATAATGGTAAAGTATCAGGTTGGCAGGGGGAAAATGGCTAGCAAATTCAGGAGAAAGTGTGCAGACCAATCAGACCTTGGTAAGGAGAAGGATATAGAAAGGAAAGAAAACAAGCACAACTGTGGAATGATTACATTTTTTAATCTTAAGAGAGAACCTCAATTGGGAGAAACAAAGTTCTCCATCAAAGTTACCTGCTAATATTCCCTAGTTTCCTGAAAACAGAAAATCTACTTTATGCTAATGACGTTATAATAGGGGAAGGACATAGAAATGAAGAAACAGTAGTTGGGGTATATTCATATGCCACTGTAACAAATTATTACAAACTTAAGGCCTTAAAAGAGTACAAAATTTATTATCTTACAGTTCTAGAGGTCAGAACTGCGAAATGAGCCTCACTGAACCAAAATCAAAGCAGAAAGCCTCCCAGGCAGAATTCCTTGCCTGTCTTATCCTCTTTCTGGGGGCCATCTGCATTCCTTGGCTTATGCCCCCCTCCATCTTTAAAGCTAGTGGCAAAGCACTGTCAATATCTAACTCAGGCTTCTCTTCTGCCTCCTTCCTCTACTCTCCCACTTTGGGGAGGGGTAACTGGGGATCAATCTACTCTTCCACTTTTTTCTTTTCAGTTCTTTTCTTGGTACATTTTAGGTATACAGTTCATTTACATTCATCATTGGGTGTTTGTACCTGAACATGATATATCTTGGTTCTTTTTCCCCCCCATTACCTGTGCACCCTTCACCCCCTCCACCCTTCCCTATTTACATAGATTTCATTTCCATTTTTTTTTCTCTTCTCATAGTTTTTCCTTTCCCTCTTTTCCTTTCCCCTTCCCCTCCCTTCACTCCTTCATCTTTGGACCATTTTTCC
>NW_004624760.1:14951661-14975533 GCF_000247695.1 Heterocephalus glaber | reverse complement strand
AAGAAGGATAGGGGAAGGTTAGCAGTGAGGTCAGAGGACACAGGTGAGAAGGAAAAAGAGAATAATAGGAAAATAAAGAAGCACTCTGAATGAGGACCAAAACAGGGACAAAAAGGGAAGATGAACAATGTGGGAGAGCAAGAGAGTGAGTGTAAGAGAGAGAGAAAGGAAAGAGAAAAGAAAGAAGAAAAGAAAAGAAAAAGAAGGGAGAAAACAAATATTTGCAAAGAGTAGGGAAAAAATTAAAGATAAGAGGAGCAAAAGAAAAGAAAAGAGAAAAAAAACAAAATAATAAAACTAATTTTGGTAATAAAAAATAACCATGAAGATGTAGGGCCTCTTTCAGGGTATGTCTCTGCTGTCACAATAGACAACGTGGGTTGCAGTGTGCAGATATAAGTTAACGAGTCTCAGCAAGCTAGTTGCAGACCCATGAGATTCAGGCAGATTTCTGGCTGCAAGTCCCAAGTTGAGCTCCCTGTCCTCCCGTAGGTTGAACTCTGCAGAGTTATATTGCAAGTTCCAGCTGCCCTTGCCCTGAAGATAGTCCCGGTCCTGATGGGAGGTGAAGATGACTCCAACTTACCCAGTACAGTGATCTGGTGGTCCAGTGCCCTCTGCATCCTTGTAGTGTGGAACCAGGTGGCTGTACAGAGGAGCAGGGCAGTGTGTATGGGGGGGGTGTCCAGTGGATTGCTGCCAGGGAGTGGGCTGATTTGGCACATTCCGCATGACTCGTGGTGTTCTACTCTTCCACTTCTAAGGATTCTGTGAACACAATGACCTATCCAGATAATCCAAGATACTCCCTGAGTCTAAAGTCACCTAATTCACAGTACCAGTTCTGCCTACAACTCTAATTTCCCTTTCCTATGTGATATAGCATATCCACAGGTTCTGGGGACTTGGTTATGAATATATCTGGAAGAAGGACTTTGTGATGCTTCTCACAAGGGGGACCACATGTAGTACAGTTAATGCCATCCTGAGAAAATATCTGAATAATAGTTTGGGAAGTGGAGATGGGCTGTGCCATAGACTAAAGTGATAAACAGAGAAACACTATAACTTGTGGCCAAATTGAGTCTCCCCACTAGGGAAAAATTTACCTCTCAGGTTCTGTCAGTCTATTGCCTCTTCCCCCACCTCTAGTCAGACCCGTGTTGAGTGATAAATTATGTAGGTATAGATCCAAATTGCCTAGGCATCATGAACTGGAAGCAAATCTCAAATGTTCCTCAAGCAATTCTGGAGAAAGAGATAGTCACCCTTCGGGAGCTCCACATAGCAAGGGAGTGAGAAATCCCTCTGCTCAGATTAGTCCCTGGTCCTGAACATCACTCTGATGGGTTGGCCCATCCAGAAGCATGGAGTGCAGCAGGAGCTAATAGTACATCTTATCACTAAACCCTTCCTAAAGATGAAGAAATGAAAGCATAAAGAGATTAAAGAAATTGTCTACAGCCACCAGATTGGTAAGAGGTGAAATTGAGATTTGAATTCAAATCTGTCTAACCTCAAAATCTTATTTGCTTATTTGGTAAATATTTAAATGTTTACATTATATATGACAGTATATATGAGTATACACAGGTGTAAGACTCAGTAACTATTTTCAGTGACTTCAATTTTAAAAAGACACTAGCATGGATGCAATTAGATACAGCAGCATAGGAATTTGTAGATCAGAAAGCCTGTAAAACTATAGGAGCTGACAAGAATGACAACTAACTTTGACATATTATACATAGAATGCTTTACATAGAAAGAGCTACCTAATCTGAGCCATTTGATTAGGTAGGAGCTATCCACATGCAGAAGTTAGAAAAGGCATTCTAAGGAGGTGAAAGAGTTTTGAGAACAATGTAGATATAAAACAGATGGCAGAGTGAATAAGAAACCACCCAGAGTGCGTGAGGCTGGAGAATGTGGTAGACCATGGGGAGAGGGAGATACGATAATCTGGAGTAGAGAAGAAAGTAGGAGTCAGATATCAAAGCTCTCTGAGTGCCTAATAGGTGCTAGAATTTACCTTAATGCCTGAAAGCTATAGAAAGCAGGTGGCATGAGCCAAACTGAGCCAAATTTTTTTTTCTTCTTTCTCTCTTTTCTTTTTTTAAATTTTGAGACACTCTTGCTAAGTGAGTAATTTGCCCAGGCAGGACTCAAACTTGTCATCCTTTTGTCTCAACCTCCCAGAGTTCTAGGATTACAGGCATGCACCGGCACACCCAGCTCCTATCCATATTTCCTTAATATCATTATGGCAGCCCCAGGATGAAGTGTGGATTGGGGAGCAAGCTTAGATGGCTGCGGCTCTACTTCTGGTGAGAGAAGATGAGGTCTTAGATTTAAAGCACAGTAGGGGATAAAGAGGAGCGAGTGACAAGATATTAAATTTGAACAATTGGTAGTACACAGGTTCTAATTAAATGGCGAGGATGAGAACGGTGGAGACGTCTGGGATGCCACACATATTTTGGATAGAAGGAGGTGCCAATTAGTGAGATACCAACAACAAAGGCTATTTGGGGTAGATTTAATACAAGACCATTGTAGGTAAGCATTTAGTCTCTCTATGAGCTTGGATATGTCACTTAACCTCTCCATGTTCCATGCTTCCTTAAAGAGAAATGAATTTCCTCTGATTTCTTGGGAGATTAAGGTAAAATGGTACACGGTAACTCATTTCATAGTCCCTACAGTAGGAGGATATAAGATTAAAATGCCGTTCAGTTCAGCCAACTAAATGAACAGGAGTTCTGTTTCACCTCTAGTCTTTTTCCTTTCATAGAAACTCTTTGTTAGGAGAAGGTCCTAGGTCTGGGTTGAGATTCAGCACCTCGGAGAGCGACAACGCTCCTGATCTCCGCTCTCCCCAAGGTTGCCTGGCCAGTTGACTTCTGAGAAATAACAAGGAACCACATAATGGCCTATAATGTCACTGTGTCCCAGTCCCCTGCCTGGCTCCTGCACTTAAGTGCACAGCTAAAGCCATTAACTTCAATGATAAGGCTGATGTTAGCATGAAAAATGACAAGAAAATTCACTGGCTCTCAATTAACACTGGAGGTGCTTCTTGTGCTCCAACCTTAGGTCCCACTAGACAGTGCCCAGAACAAATGTACAGTACTTTGTGAAGGAGTCGTTAGGCTACCCAGCTCAAATGCAATACTATCCACGGTCTCTAAGGGCTGCATTCTCAGTCCCAATTTACAGAATAAGAAAATGAAACTGAGAAGAAATAACTTCACCAAAGTCAGAGACAAGAAGCCGCAAGGCTCAGCCAAGAATCTGGGACTGTGGGCTCCTGGTCCCACTCACCTCTTTCTTCAACATGCACATTCCTTGGTTCAACTTTTTATTGCATTGTGACATTTGTGCCTGGGACTGTGCTGGAACTATTCCAAAGTGTCATGTGAAGAAGTGGTTAGATATCACCTGTAGGGAAAAAGGCATAATCAAAAGATGATATCATGTTGGAAAGAGCAGAGACTTTGCATTCAAGGACCAGATCTTCCTCTCCCTACCTATGTGAACTTCAGCAAAACAATGCACCTCACTGACCCTGGTTCCACATCAGTAAGAAGGATATGTGAACCATACTTATCCCTACAGTTGTTTTGAGAGTTAAACAACACTATGTACATAAAACATCTCATACACTGCCTGAAATATAACTGGCAGTCAATATGAATTTCTTACATGGAATCATTAATAAAAAGCTTCATGGGGAAGAGAACTTTTGGGCTTGGTCGTGGTGTGAAGAGTCAGTTTTCTATTCGTCTACAATGTCAAACAAATAACTTCAATATTCAATATCCCTGAAGAATTATTTTCCCCTGAAGCCCAGAAATCTCTGGAGAGGAACTTGTGGTCCACTGAACAATTCAAATCATCACACACCACCACCACCACCACCACAGAAATAAAACAACATTGGTTTAGCTACTTTAAAGGAAGGAATATTTCTTTAAAGAAAGAGAGGATAATGCAGCGCTCCAGAAAGCCCTTCTTTCCCCCAAAGTCTGTGTTTCCCCTAATGCTGCAGGTTCTAGGACTCTATCTAACACTTACGACTTGGCTTGAGAATAATAAAGACTTGAGACATAGTGCTAGCTTCATCATGCATGAGCAAGGCAAGCCAACCTAGTCTAATTTTAAAGAGGTGATAGCAACATTGTCACGAGAACAATTGGTCTATGTAACTTTGATCCTCCCAAGATGAGTTTAGCAGGTATGTTCTAATTAAGCACCTGTGTATGCACCATCCTCTTCTCAAATGCTGAGACTCTAGTGATTAACTAACTCCTGAGTGTTGTTCTTCAGAAGGTTTTAGTCTAGTGGAAGTGACAATGTGTGGTAGATTGTGTTATTGTGGTTTCACCACCTGCTGCACAAGTGCAAGGACCCGAGTTCAATCCCCAGTACCAAAAAAAAAGTTACAGCTCCTCACTGTAAAAGGACAGAGAGCTTGAGCACGTTGACTCACTTTTCCAATAAAATATAACCAAAAGTCCCATTGAATAAAAAGCTTTAACATTATTATGTGGTTTCCCTAAATGTCTTTCATCTCTTCCCCAAGATGAGCAATATCCTATGTAGAACTCCTCCTGGATAAAATTAATATGAAACAGAATTATAACTGGTCTCTGATATACATAAAGCATGAGTAATAAAGTAACCGTTATTATAAGACACTCATATTTGAGAATTATTTATTTATTGAAACATAACCCAACCTCTTCTGACTGGTATAGAAAGTGGGGTGATGAAAATCACATGCACACACACACACATACCACAAAGGATATATAGCATTAGCTTCAGAGTTAAATGGAAAACTCACTGGAGACTGGAAAGAGCATGTCAATGGTACAAAGTAGTAGAACATTTAGCAAAAGTTTTTTACAATAAATTGAAAGGCAAGGCAAAAAATGGCCTTGTGAATTTAAGTGAACAGTTTGAGAAATATGATATTCATAGCTTCTTTGGTTGCTATTAGTTGCACTTGAAAAATTAGTTCAATAAAAAAGATGAGCTCAGAAAATATTTAGCCAGATTAAAAGCAGAAAAGAAAGAGAATGGAAAATGGAAATTCTAGCCTTTGCAAATGTCTTTTGTTTTCAACCAGTGATAGATAAAATTTACAAGTCCGAGTAGCAACAGCTGATTTAGTAAAGGCCAAATAAAAATTATGGTCATGATAGTATTTATGGAAAGCTCTTAATTGGCTAAGATGACACCCAGTAATTCCTTTCTGTTGGAATGGTTAGGGAAATGAGATTAAGAAAATGGCTCTTCTAAAAATATTGCATGTTCTCCCTAATATGTGGAATCTAAAAAATATAAAAGAAATCAGAAGGGAGACTAATATTAGATAAGAAGGAAATAAAAGACAGGGGAGTGGAAAGGGGTAGATAATTGGGGCCATAAGTATGAGCAAAACATTATACACATTGAAATCCTCCCCAAAAAATGTGTAACATGGGGGGAGGAGGAGGCAAGAGAAGTAATGAGGGAGATGAAAAAGATCAAAGCGTGTTATGTGCATGTACGAATCCACCAAAATAAAACCCATTGATCTGTATAATCAAAAAAAAGAGAAAAAAAAGAAGATAGCTCTTTTACAAAAGTCTGAGATGCTCAAAGTAACTGCAATTAAGACAAAAGGAAGAGAGATATCTAAAAATAATCTGTAGGTGTGACAATCACAACCATACATGGCTAAAATTTGGAGAGAATTGTGCTATCCAGGAACTAGCACAACTAAGATCCACCATCTTATACTAAAAGACACTGTTTTAGTTCAACATGCAAAATCATCCAGAACCAGCCAAGCTTCCAAGGCCATGAATCTGGCTTAGAAAGATTTCCCAACATGTTTTTGAAAGTAACTAAAGAGAACAATGAAAAGGGAAGGACTTTCCAGAAAGTAGAAAGCCATAGAGAACAAAGCCATAAAGAACACTGGATGAGGAACTGTTTCCAGGGATCAGAGCCAGAACCTCAGTCAAGGGACAGACCCCATCCTCGAGATAATGAGACCACATGCCATCTGCCTGCAAGAGAGAATTTCCAAGGACCAATAACTGCTGTGTGCCTCCCCAGCCTCCCTCTCTGAAGAGGAGTGTTCATTGCAGTTTCCTTGTCCCTGATCAGTCACTGTGTGTTAGAAGAGTGAGGAACAGAGGGACTGTTTTCAGTCCATAGGTCACCAGCTCAAAGGATCCATGTTCAGGCCTGGTACAGAGACTTCCAGAGGACCCCAGACTTGGAGCAGGATTCTGTGATTGGAAGGAACAAAAAAATTATCTCCCTCTGGAAACAAATGAATTCAAAAGAGAAGAATGTTAAAGCTCATGAACAGGAAGGAGGAGCATGGTAGGTATGTTATCATTCAAAATATTCACTGCCCCTTCTAGGAGAAAGATTATATTTTGCACTTCCTTGCCATCTGGTTTGGCCATGACTTGCTATGGTCAATGAAATGTGTATGGAAGTAACATGTTCCTCTTTTAAACCAAAGCTATAAAGGCCATTGGGTAACTCACTATTTGTCTCTTCCTCCCACCATGATACCAGTACTGGCCTGTATACAGGCCTCTTCTTTAACCAGATCCCAAAAGGATGACCTCAGAGAGTTGAGCTAAGCTGTGATGCTTACGTAGTTAAAGTAAGTTGCTTATAAGCCACCAAGGATTGGGGGCTGTTGGTTTCTGAGGCAAAGTCTAGGCTGTATTAACTAATATCAGAAGCGTGTAAATAATAAGTATCAGAGAAAGTAGAAAGATTCTAGAACAGAAAAGTGATCAAGTGTCATAAAAAACCAGTGGAAGAAGAGAAAATTCTTCCAAAGAGAATTAGAGACGTTTTGTAGGAGGTTGCATTTGTCCTGGACTAGGGAAGGGTAATAGGATTTAGACATGGACTTGAAAAGAGCCTCTCTAGAATAATAGAATAGCAGCAATCCCCTACCAAGGAGGGAAAATTCAGGGCATGGATAAACACATGAGAACATGGCTCACACATACTTTGTGAGAAGTCCCAAGGTGTATTTCTGGGGGCCTGTACATTCCTAAAATTATATTTTAATTGAATCTTGTCACTAATAATGATTTAAAATGGTGTGTTGATACTAATTTTAATTTTGTGACCTTTTTTATTAGTCCATGTTTGCATGCATAATGTCTCCATTCCTTGTGAGTTGGTCCATGTACATAACACAGTTAAATTCCTTTTTTCATCCCATTTTCCCCCCCTCCCTCCCTCTATCCATCTCGATCCCCTTCCCATTTGAAAAAGATCTATCCCCCTACTATCTATTCTCTATTTTTATTTTGCTTTTTATTTATAATTTGGGTTGCTTACATAAGAGAAACCATGCAATATTTACTCTGTGTGTCTGATTTATTTCACAAACATGGTCTCAAGGTGCATCCATTTTCCTAAAATGACTCAAGTTTACCTTTCTTCATGGCAGGGTACTACTCCATTGTGTGTAAATATCACATTTTTTATCCATTCATCTGTTTATGAACATAGAGTCTGTTTCCAAGATTTAGCTATTGTGAATTGTGCTGCTATAAACATGGATATCCATGTATCACTGTAATATGAAGTTTTAACTCTTTGGGGAAGAAACCTAGAAGGCAAATAGCTGAGTCAAATGGAACTTCTAGTTTTAGTTTTTTAAGGAATCTCCACAATGATTTCCAAATAGCTATACTAGTTTACATTCCCACCAACAATATAGACAGTTCCCTTTTCCCCACAGCCTTGCTAGCTCCTGCTTATTATTTGATTTTTTGATGATGGCCAATCTTTCTGGGGTAAGATCGAACCTCCATGATTGCCTAAGTTACTTCCTCATTGCTAGGACAAATACATGACACCCCACAAGTTAAAGGAGGAAAAGTTTATAGGCTAGTTCCAAGACATAAGTGCTCAAGGCAGTTGGGATAGATAGATATAGATAGATAGATAGATAGATAGATAGATAGATAGATAGATAGATAGATCCAGGCCACACTTCCAGTGACCCATCTTTTCCCACCAGTCTTCTCTTCTTTAGCATCACACCCAGCTATAAAGCCATCAGTAGACTAATTCAGTTATCACACACCGGTGACCCAGTATCACACACCCATGACCCAGTATCACAAATGCATGACCCAGTATCACACATTCGTGATCCAGTCACCTCCCAAAAGGCCCACCTATGAGCACAAGAGGCTTTGGGTGACATCTAGATATAAGTCATAACAGTGATCATTTTTTGAAAAACGAATTTCCTGTGTCATCTTGATGGCCACCTTTCAGTACCCATGGTGCCCTTTGATTTAACTTGACTCATTAAGGGGGAACTGAAGTGACAGCATTTAGCTTTTAGTGCTGCAGTCTGGAGATGCATTTGCAAGGATCAGTGAGCTCTTGAGTTTGAGAAGTACTGGTTTAAACCAAACAAAACCATAGAGAAAGCCACTACAACAGAATGTCCAGAAAGAAACAATAAATGTGGCTGGGAAGATGCATGAGGTTTAGATGTTGAAGGACAGCAAGACTGGGGATATAGTTTCCCAACTTACCAACTTCAGATAAAATTTAGAAACAATCTCCATCCTCTACAAAAAACCCATGACATCACTTATAAACAATAGTGAACAAGTTAGAGAAAGGCTGAGTTTGGCTGCAGTAATAGCAACAAAGGTTTGCTTTTGTGATACATATGATTGCTTTTGTGATACACATATTGTTGGTTAGCTGCATCTCTGCTATGTTGCCTTTCTTCCAGGCCCCAGGCTAAAGGAGAAACCTCTGCCAGCCTGAGACATTGTCTTTTTTGGTTTTGTTTCGCTTTGTTTTGTTTTAAGACAGGGTCTCACTATGTAGTAGCAGACTGGCCTTGAACTCACTATGTAGCCTAGGCTGGCCTCAAACTCACGGTAATCCTCCTGTCTCAGCCTCCCAAATTTTGGGATTGCAGACATTGTCATGTCAGTGGTGGAGACAAACAGAAGACCATAGCAAATCACAGATTCCTGCATTTCTGCCTGGAAGTTGTATTAGGTAGTGTTCTCTGGAGGAACTGAATCAATAGAAAATATATGTACAATTATGTAAGGCGACTTACTAGGTTGGCTTAAGAATAAGAAGTGGAAGAGTCCAAAATGGCTGTCTGCAGGATCAGAAGTAAAAGACTCCACAAAATATATTCTCCTCCCTTGATGGCTCTGTACATCCTGTCTGCCATGAGCAACTTTCTCACCACCATTTCATGAAATGTTTCTCTTCTGGCATGGCACCTTGCCTTGGAGCCAGCCGACTACGGACTGAAACCTTGACACACAAACTGTGAGCCAAAATAAACCTCTCCTCCTTTAACTTGCAGATGTCAGGCATTTCATCCCAGGAAGGAGAAAGTAATTAAAACAATCTGCCATACAACGTGATCCAGAATTTAGGGATAGGCTCAAAACCTGCATTCGTGTAACCACTAAAATTTACACCGGATTTCATCTTTCCTCCCCAGAGACATGAAATCATCCAAGGGAGGGAAAAATTGAGTCAGGATATGGCATCAGCTGGACCAGTTCCTGGCTGTGGGAGCAGCAACTCTACCAAGGTCTCTTCAGAATAAATGAATAAATAAACATTCCACTGAAATCTTTAAATGGATAGAAGAGTTTAATTATAATAATTTAATTTTCAGAAGCAAAAGCTTCTTTTATACAATTACAGTGAGGCAACTTTTAATTAACTTTGGAAACTTTCTTTTGCTTAGAAAATCTAATTAAAGTACTTAGAGAACTAGCAACATAACACAAGATTCATGAGGGGGTTAGAAATAATACTGGGAAGGTGTGCAAAAGGTGTCTGTGGGGAGTTAGAGTCAACTACATTTCCCAAGGCATTCAGCAGTTCCCATCCCTCCCTGAACACTTGGGATATCACAGGGAAATGGTACCAGTGTTGCTCAGTGGGGTCCTCTAAGAGAAGGAATCTGCCAAGAGTTCTGCCCTTTTTTTCCTTCTACTTTTGGGACTTCCCATCTCTGATGTAGGGAATACAGAGGAGAGCGAGTGGTGGTTAAATCTGAGGGTCAGAGGAAATTTCAGAAAGTGATGAAGCACCCTAAAATGGCCTCTCCTGGAAGGGGAAATAAGAGTATATATCTGTTTAATTTGGGACTTCTCTATCCCCAATGTATGCCCCGGGGGATGAGAACATGGTCTCAACTACAGTGGTAACTAGCCACGTAAATCTGAGCCTCTCCTGCTAAAGGTGACACCATCATTCCAGGCTGGTTCCACCAAAATCAATGCAGAGGATGTAGCCCAAGATTCTAACCTGGCTTCACCATTGCCTGGCTATGAGACCTTGGGCAAATCAGATTGCTCTTTCTGGTCTGTTTCTCAACTTTCTAGACAACCATGCAGAAAAGAAAAGTTGTAAAATGCGCAAGATCACTGCAATTTGGTAATTTTTGTGACTTCCTAAGGTCCTGGCATCTGTTATTTGTGGAAACTGCCCTCTAGCTGGAAGCCACCTTCCGGGATGAATGGAGCTAGAAGCAGGAGAGGGCTCTGGCAAGGGTAGTTTTAGGGGGGCCTTGAGAAGAGGGAAAAGGGAAATGACGCCTCTCCACGCTGTAGCCATGTATGTACAAACCATCCCCATGGCTTTTTAAAATTTTTATATTTATTTATGAGTATATGTCTGCAACACATAATGATGGTAGGGAGTTGGTACATGTACATAACACACCTTTTTAAAAATTTATTTATTTTTAAGTCTTTATCAAGTTAATTATCATAAACACAGATTAACAGCCAGAC
Source organism: Heterocephalus glaber (assembly GCF_000247695.1). The sequence continues at coordinate 14,964,695 of NW_004624760.1, read as the reverse complement.
TGAGAGACCAAAAAAAATATAAAGCACATAAAACAATTATACTAAATTAAGGTATACTTTAAGATACCCTGGTATGGCTTTCTCATAGGTTCCTTCTGAAATTCTAAAACCAAGACCAAAATAGAAAAAAGAATTTAGGCTCTGAATCCCTCATCTACCTGGCCTTCTACCTGCCCACCAGGTGTTCCAAATATAACCAGCTGACCCACATTCCCAAACCCAAAAGCCTCCTTCCAGCCTGGGCAGGACAGAGCAGTTGGGAAAAACTTTAGTGTTACACTGACCCCCTGTGGAAGTCAGAGGCGGCAGCCACAGCTCCTGCCTCAAGTTCCCCACCCTTCCCTCCTCCCACCCGCACCCCCATCCCATCCTGAAAGCAGCCTGAGGATCTCCAGGAAGGTGGTCCACCAGCTGCCCCCTTTGAGGCAGAAACCACTGGGAGAATCTGCTTGCATCCTAGAGAAGTTCAGCCAAGGTCAGTCAAGGACAAAGGGAGGGGCATTCTCTCCATCCCAGCCTGCTGTCACCCACCACAGAATGACTGTCTCTTGCTTGTACAGTGCTACAGCCTCTTCAGTGGCCTCCCGGCCCTCAGAGTCACCCTCCTTGGGTGCATCCTCTATTCTGCTCAAAGATCTGTACTTGCTCCTTGTAGCCTACAAATCCGCACGACTGTGCGGTACTCTGTAACATAGATTAGCATTACTTATTTAGGCAGATTCCTCTTTCTACACATTTAAGATCTTTTTCACTTTTGGTAATTGTAAAGCAAGCAGCCATGGAATTCCTGGTCCAATTATTCTTCCAGTTTGTGTGATACACTTCTTACAAAAAAGAAAATTCTTGGAAATGGTCTCTTACCTTTATTTTTAATTTGGTAATATACCTCTTTGTATTTGGCAAGTGACTGGTAAATCTTGGGGTGAACAAAAATATATTTCTAAAATAAAATATATGATGGCACAGTAAAAAGGAATGAAGTCGTGAGACTTGATGCAACAGGAGTGAACCTAGAAAACAAACGTGCTAAGGGGAAGAAGCAAGTTACCAAAAGCCACAGACTGTGTGCTTCTGTTTACATGAAATGGCCAGAATATGCAAATTATAGTGGCAGAAAGATTAGAGGTCCCCTAGGGCTGAAGTGGAATGGGAGCAGGAAGAGGGGTAACTAAAGGGTATCAGGCTTTTGGTGGGGGGAGATGAAAACATTTGAAAATTGATGAGGTTTGCACAACTCCACAATGTCACTCCATTGGACATTTACTTGCACACTCTAAGTGGGCGCATTGTATGGCATGGGAAGTAAATTTCAGTGAAGCTGCTGTGAAAAAATAAAATGAGTGTCAAGAAGCCAGTCGGGGGACAGCAGGACAGTGACGTAGCATCCTCATACCGGGAAGGAGGTCAGGAGGTGGCATCTTAGCAACCTCCCAATGCAAAGCAGAGGCAGCAAGGCCCTAGTCCTTCTGAGGTCTTGGTGACACAGGACATATCATCAGGCCTAGAGCTTCCCACCAATTCAGCCTGCCTTCCACAGCACCTGGCTCCCCACCAGCTCTGAAGGTTCCACCTGCTCTGGCTCTCACACCCTCCATGTTAGATGGCGCAATCAGCTTTTCTCATTTCCCTGAAAACCAATAAACAGAGTCCCAGCAGCTGGGAAGAGTAGGCGGAAGAAGTGGCCCATTTCTTACTCTTCTTTTATTGGGCAAGATCTTTAGCATCACCTGGGGTTCCCCCACACACACTGGAAAGTGGGTGTGGACAATAATCCTACCCACAGTCCCACTCTGACATCAGCTCCCAAGTGTCTGACAGAGAAATGGCCACAGAATTCTACCACCAGCCCCACCACCAGTCAGGGTTACGAGGCAGAGGGCTGTCGGCAGGCAAAGGCTACCAGGTGACACAGGCTCAACACTCCCAGCACCTGCCAAGCTCCCACAAGGTGTTTCCATGACCAGTCCTCTCTATGGGACAGAATAACTAACACATGGACTCAGAGTCAGGGGACTACTAGGTCCCTAAGCAAGTGACTTCTCCTTTCTGAGCCTCAGTTTCCTATTCGGTGGAGGTAACGGCCTCAATCTACATGATGTGTATTAGATTCAGGCCAGCATTCTCTGAATACCAGGATGACTGCCCTAGAATCCCCATGGATGCATATTACAATACAGATTGCTGAACTCCACCCCAGAGAAGAACTGTTGGTTAGATACACACCAGAGCCCAGGAATTTGCATTTAGAACACAAGCCCTTCTGGCGCTTCTGGTGACTGGAGCACGTGGAGAGTCTCTGCCTTACTAGCTAACGTGACAGCTTCTCAGTGCACAGTGCAGGGTCAGCATTCAAGGGTAGGGCTAGCACTGGTCACTCCAGAGAGCAGCTGTCCCCTGGGCTAAAGTCTTCTTCCCACTATGGGGCTCAGTTTCCTCACTGGGAAGTGGGGGACGCCACCTGTCTTTAGTTGTTTTTTTGTTTTTTGGTGGGGGGGGGTACCGGGGATCGAACTCAGGCCCTTGTGCTTGCAAGGCAGGCAGCGGAACCACTGAGCTAAATCTCTGGCCCCTGTCTTTCAGTTTTCATAAATGAAGGATGTAACATGCTCAGCATAGAATGGGTCTTCAACAAGTAATAGCTGTTATCACTTTCTTATTAGTTTATTAATTTTATCATGATAGACTGAGAAGTCATTCATCCAAGTTAGAACCTAAAAGCCAATATGTTTGTTGTTCTTTGTCTAAAATTTTTCTCTAGCTTTTTTGCTTTTTCCATTTCAAAAACGATACATGATCACTGTAAAAATTCAAAGAATCTAGAAGTATTGAATCCCACTACTCATAGTTTGGAGGATAGTCTTATTTCTCTTTAAACAGAAATAACACACACATATACAAATGGCATCATACAAGTTCACACACATACATACTTAAACAGCTTCATACATTACAAATTTGGCTACAACTTGCTTATTTTTTCTGCTCAATAATCTATAACAAGACATCTTCTGTGCCAGCACATTGATCCATCGACCTTAGAGTTAAAATGTATTCTGTTAAACAGACAAACCATGATTCATTTATCCAGGCCCCTTTCTGATGGGCAGTTAGATGGTTTCTGACTTTTTGTTCTGAAAAACAAATCTGCAGTACCCTTCTTCAGATGTTCGTCCTTGCGTCTTTGGGGAAGCACTCCTGGGCAGCCCTCATGTACCTGGTGCTAGATACTTAAAACATATTCATGTCATTGAAACCTCACCACATCTCTGCCAGACTCAACAGCTTAAGAAGCTGAGGCATGGAGTTTTAAGTCTCTCTTTATATAGCTGGGGAATGGTAAGATCACAGTGAAGCCTGCAGCTGACTGATTACATCAAAGGTCTCCCTGTTTCCCTGCACTCTGGCCCCTTTTCTACTGACTCTGGATATGGCCACATCATTTACTTCCTCCAATGAGATGGCAGCAAACCTGATATAAGCAGAAGTTTGAAAAAACATTTGCTTCCTCCTTCAAGCCCCTGTTCATCCATAAGAAACCCAGGCTAGTGAATTAGAGAATGAGAAAATACTTGAAGCATCCCATCCAAGGCCATCCTGGAACATCCAGACCCCAGCCCACCCACCGATTCATCTAGGATACATGAACAAGCCCAGCCAAGATTCATTCATGCATCCAGCCCAGATCAGCAGAACAGCACCAGTGACCCATAGACTCCTGAAAAATAATAAATAGTTCTTACATTAAGCCACTGTACTTTGGGATGATTTGTCATGCAGCTGTAGCTGACTGATTCAAAAACAAACTGACTCACAATCCCTATTATCTTCAAGACCCTACTGCATTCTTTAGAGATCAATGCTCTACACAAAGCCCACCTAGAACAGACACTGTGCTACTAGATGTGCTTTCAGGATGAAATAAAATATGGCCTCATCACTGAGGCCATATCTTATATCTCATCACTGAGACTAACTGTCCAATAAAACAAGCCAAAGCAAATGATTACATTCACAGAAAACAAAGGCTCAGAGGGGCCTCTGATAGGTCATGATCACATACGTGGCATATGAAACCCTTGATCTCCTGACCTTAAATCCAGAGTTCCTGGGGCCCTCAAGCCTTTAAGCATCTTCTAGTGCACCTAAAAGTTGTGCACCTGACTTTGTAGGACAGCACCCCACAGAGAGCTTTTTTTCCAATTTAGCAGGCTGGGTAGAAGAGCTCCAGCTTCCATCTGCGGACATTAACTGCAAATTTATATTTGAGGCCCTGTGCGTGGTTTTTTATGCATCCTTAAACACCAAAACGTAATTACCAATGTCAATACATAATGTTTATTTCTTTCAGAACCGACATTTTAATTTTCTTGAGCAGGCGGGAAAAATGATATGCATAAAAATAATGACAAATATTAAAAGTCTCCCAAATAAGGGACCAGGATCTCCTGCGGAATCCTAAATTTAAATGGCTCATGATTGCAGCCACATTAAAGGTCTGATAAGCCAAATTAGGTTCCATGTAAGCATAATTAATCTTCTTTTTCAATGAAGATATTACGAGGGCATTAATTTGAATCCCAAAGGCCTTTGGGAAATTGAATTATATAGATAAAGCAAATATTTGACCTTTTGCAGATAATTACTATTTTTAAATATTCACAATGTAAATGAACACCAAGTAAACCTTGGGTCTTCCTGGGTTCTGCCAAAATCAAATTCTTTATAAATATTCAGCTAGAAATGAGGCAGGTATTCTACTCCATTCAATGTCCTAGCCTCCTCGCCTTTCATTTCCAGTTTGCAGGCATAAAACTCCAGCTGGGGGCCTTGGCATTTATTAACAAATAACTGAGTGAAAATTGGCCAGCACCAATTATTTCAAATTTGCCAATGATCTGTTATCATTCATAGGTCATTAAATTTTAAAAGATAGTGAGCAGTGAGACTCTGTTGCTACAGCAATGATCCCAGGGGCCAAACATAAAAGGAGGTAATGTTCTGCGAGGTAAATGACTCAGCAGCAGGAATGGTGTTGCTGTCACCTGAGAGTCTGGTTCCTGGGCCCCCAGGCAGCGTGCTAGGGAAGATTCTGCAACAGCACCACCCCCCACCTCCTCAGGCCACATGGTGTAGAAGGAAAAGCTAAGACAGAGGCTGGTGCCCTGCAGCCCACGGGCAGATGGACAGTGGATATTTCTGGGTTTGGTTTCCTCCATGACCCTTGAGAATATGAAATGCAATCCAGGCTTCAGAGTGCTCGTGACTGAGGCATAAGCTTTAGGTAGATGGCCCGTGTTTGTGTTCTGCTCCCCTGCCTCCACTGATGATCAGGTCGCCTAAGTTTCCCAATCTGCAATTGGGTCTATGGCACTGCTGCAGTATCTTTAGGTCTTGTGGGGATTAAGGGAGAGAGGGCTGCCCAGGGCAGAGAGTAGATGCTGCCTGCAGGTTAGCCCTGTTTCACAGCGCTCAGCCACTTCTGCACACTTCCAAGCAGATTATAACTATGGCTTCACAGCTCCCTTCCCGATTCCAAAGCAGCCCACATTGCTGGGTTCTGCTGCAGCACTGAGTGGGTCTGGAATCTCACACAGTCCCTCCTGCAGCTTGTAAAACTGACCCCTCTCCAGAAAGTTTTCCAACCACTGCCAAGTCTAAGTGCTGAGCCTACTAACCCATGCACTGTTCTCAGGACTTTATGTGGACCTTTCATCTAATTTTCTAATGATCATGCAAGGAAGACTCTATTCCCATTTCATAGATGAAGAAACCAAGGCCCAGTGAGGTTAAGGAAGTCTCTGAAATAACAGCACCACGGTTCACACTTTAACCTGTATGTAGAGCCAACCAGCCATACCATCTAAGAGGTCAGGCTAGGGCAAAGCCCCCTGACATCACCACTATGCCCTGGTATCCCCTCCTCACTCTGTGAACGTAGAGCCAGCAAAGGACTTATGCCTTCAACATTCTAGAGTAGATCCTCCAATATCCCCTATGGCCAGGCCTACAGCTCCAGGGGACCTTGTATATGTGACACAAAGGGGCTAGCCTGAGAATCTAAGTCCCCTGCATAATCAGCACTGTCAAACTCCTGCCTCAGTGTCCTTCTAAGAGTGAGTGATGGGGGACAGAGACAGCTGAAACTCAGATCTAATTCGTTCTACAAACAAAAAAGGAAGAAGAAGCAGAAGCTTGGAAAGAAGGTCAAGAGAACATTAGCAATGCTGTGAAACACCACAACAGAGCAGGATGGACCTGCTATCCAGAATTGGCTGTAAAAGATGAGTAAGAGGAGCCCTGGTGGAGCCAGAAGGAAGGGCATTCCCAGATGTGGGAACTGCAGAAGCGAATAGCCAGGTGCATGGAGAATGTGCCAGGGCAATGAGGAATAGTCTCGTACCAGCCTTGGGCCATGGCTGCTTATGTGACGGTGACAGCCCTAAGATTCTCTGAGCTTAGATCACTGCCCACAGGTGCTCAGCTCCACCCTGAGTCCAGGGGGTGCCAGCATCCAAAGCAGGCCAGGCTCTGAGTCAAGTAGAAGGATGCACTCTTCTAACAATGCTGCTCCATGTTGTGTTCCAAGGTCTTCCTCCAACATAACCCAAGGGCCTTTCACGCATTTTATAGGAAAAGAGGATATTGCTGCATTGAAGTCGAACCACAAAGCCCCACAAAACCCACCTCCTTCCCATGGCCCCTGCAGGGCTAGTGCAGATGCTTCAGCTACCGGGAAGTGTCTGCAGCAGGAGACATTTAAATGGCCAGAAACAAAGTCATTTTCCATGCCATCATTATGCTGGAGTTTTCTGTCTCTCTGATTAGAGCAGAATTGAATCTGGCCAGATGAAATTGAATTTGTACAGTTCCCTAATCATACAATCTTCAAACACTCAATGTTCTAGTCCCAATTAGTCTGCCCTGACCTGCAAGGAGGGAGGAGGCATCCTTATTGACAAGAGGGCAATGAAAACTCAGCGTCTGGAGTTATTGGTGATTGATTCGCTGGCCCTTGAATAAAGATTCAGGACCTTCCAGGAGCTGAGCATCTTGGGCAAGGATGTCCCAGGGAAGATCCTCCAGCACTGGACAATTTGATGCCTCCCTGACTGGGGGAAGGTTCATAGCCTTTTTGGCTGGCAAAGGTTCATCAGCAAGGAGATATTGGCCATGGATCAAGCAACTATTTGACTCTCAATGGCCAAGGGGTTGCCACAGCCATGATCAGAACCCCAGTTAAGTGATGTCTGGAGCCCCACCTTCCCCTCTGCCTGCTTAACGGTGGTGCCCTTGATTCCTCTTCTCTCCCAACACAAGAGTGAGTGATGGGGGACAGAGCTGGCTGTCTCTGTCTGTTGGTGGTTCCTTCTGTCCCCTCAGCTTGGCTTGCCCAGGCCTCTCTCTTGACCCCCAAAGGGAGGAACCCAGTAGTCCTCTGCACATCTCAACTTGCTTTTTCTGAGATGCTTCTGACTTGGCATGGCCAAGCTGAGGTAAGCTTCTTCCTGTTTGGGGGGCTAACCCATGCCAAGCTCTTTTCTAAGGCCTTTACATGGGTATTCCATCTAATTCTCTGACAGTCTTGCAAGGAAAGGTTGTTAAGATTCTTTGGAAGAAAAGAAAACCACTGGACAGCAACCTTTCCTTTTCCCACTGTGCAGACATCAGTCTGTCGCTTCCAAGGAAGTCTGGAGCCAGCCCAACTGGTTCCTTTTGCTGGGACACTTCTGAAATATTTTTCTTCGTCCTGCTCAGATCTTTACAAGTCATCTTTCGTAACTTACTCTCTTGTATTTCAACACATTGTCCAGGATTTATCCCAGAGTAGGCCTCTTCCCCAGGAAGGAGGGGCTTTTGACCTGCATGGCCTACCTTTACTGTCCGCTTTGGTACTCTCTCCTCAAGAACTGCAGTAATATCTTTTCTTGCCCCATCTTTATCTTTTCATTCTGTCTAAGGGAACTTTTTAGGATCATCCCCTACCTCACTGGTTTGATTTCCGATAAAGCCAGTTTCAGCATTGGTATTTCCAGGGGTGCTGTGATGATTCTACTGGCTTCCAGATCTCTTGTAAATCCTTACTTCACCCATCTCTCTATATATTTCACCACAACAACTGTTCACCTCAGATTTTTGCTCCTCGTGGCTTTCTTTTCTAATTTCATAAAAGCCACCACCTTCTGGCATTTAAGGTGAGGGTCCACACACAATTCTAAAATTTTCTTCTCTGTCCAGAGAAAACACTTTTCAGACATCTAGCTAACTTCTGAGCTGTGAATAACATTTTCATTCACTTATTATAACTGTAGTATTTTTTCACAGGTCCCAGACCATCTCTTGAAGAATATATAACCAAGTGACCTGCAAGTTTCATCTGACACAGCTTTTCTGGACAGAATATTTCTCCCGCTCTTGACACTCTTAACAATATTTGGTTCATCCAAACTGCAATCACCAGAACACCCTTCCCTGATTCTGGTGGTCTACCATCAAGAACTAACTGGCTACCCACTGATCCAGAGAAATCTGAATTTTGTTGTTGTTTTCATTAGGCTGTGATGTGGAGTGAATGCATGTCACCCTCAGATTTGTGTGCTGAAGACTTAATCCCCATTGTGATGGTCTTTGGAGAGAGGGTCTTTCAGTTTATGTGATATGAGGCCATTAGGGTTGTCTCTGTGATGGGATTAGTGTCCTTACAAGAGGAAAACCTCCCTCCTTCCCTCCCTCCCTCTCCTGCAAGGAAACAGCAAGATAATGTCCATCTGCAAACCTAGGAAAAAGTGCCTTGCCAGGAATCAAACTGGCATCCTGAGCAGACAGGCAGTCTGGGGGAAATTCTGCAAGGGGAGCCACAAGTCTATCTTTTTCACCTGCCCAGGTCTGGCACAGCCTTATAGATGGGACACCACATCCTGGTGTTATGGCTGTGTCTAGATGTCCCCCTAAAGCCTCATGTGGTCATGAGTGGGGTTTTTCAGAAGTGGCTGGATCTAGAGTGTGATGCTGGGATTGATTCATGGTGCAATGCTAGGATTAAGGGCACTAGGATTAAGGGTGTCAGTGCTACCCACCCTAATGCCAGGTACCCTGAATAAGATATAAGGGACAGGAAAAGGCTCGTCATTTGTTGCTTGCTTTTGCTGCCTTCTGCCTGCCATGAACTGTTTCTCCTCTGGGATGCCTGTCTGCCAAGCCATCCTGCATTGGAGCCAGCTGATTATGGACTGAAACCTCTACAAACTGTGAGCTACAAAAACTTTTCATTCTTTGATTTTGGGTGTCAAGCATTTTGTCTCAGCAATGAGAAAAATAAGTAAGACACCTGGTCAGGACCAAACTGAATGCTCCAGTCAGGCAGAGGAAGAAAAGGGAGACCTTTTCTATTCCTTCTCAGGTCTGGATTTGCACAGCCAGCCCCAGGAGGTCATTTCCATCTCTTTTGTAAGGGAAGCAGCAGTCTTGCTGTGCTCTCCCTTTCTAAGAAAAAAGTGGTCAGAATAGACCCTACAGTGAGGAGGACAGACAGAGAAGCTGGCTCCACAGTCAAGAACATGAGAGGAGAAAGCAAGCCTTCACGACTAAGAGAGACAGCTGCTGGCAGCTAGAATGGAGCCCCCTGCTTTCTAAACTAGTGCTCCCTCTTCTGTGCCTGGAATTCCGAGTATGATATTGTGCTTGAGCTCCTTTGGGAATAAAACAAGCAGTGGCTTGGGCCAGGCAGTGATTAGAAAAGAGGGGAGAGTCATTATCAGAGAAGCTGTGGTTACTTCTCTCAACCAGGGGAAGGCCCTGTAGGAGCACAGCCTGGGGAGAAGCTCCATGCAAGATGGTCAGGTACATAGATGCCCAAAGAGCCCCACAGCCGCTGCCTTTAAGGAATGCAAACAATTTAGTAGAATAAAAGGGCCAGAACAACATATAAATCATGAGAGTGAATGCATACATATTTCATCATCTTAACAGTGCCCCAATTCTATGTGTTTTAGGACCATAAATTGAAGGGTCCAGGGTGAGATTTCATGATATCTTGAATTTGACCCTCTAGCAGTGCAGGGAGCAGCAACATGAGCTGTGCCTGGGAACCTGTAGAAATGCAAATTCTTGGGCCCTGTCGCAGAACTACTGAGTCACCATCTGGAATTTAACAAGATCCCCAGATGATTCCTGAGCATATTAAATGTTGAGACTTACTGATTTAGGAGGAAGGAAAAGCACTCATGTAACCCAGAGGGAAAGTGAAGCAGACAGGGAAGGATATGGATAACGGTTGAGTCTGGATTGTGGGCGTATGGGAGTTCACTGTACCTAGTTTCTACTTTTGCATTTGACTAAAAATGTTTGAAGTTTCAAAAACTTATTAACGGATTGACAGAAAAAGAGCAAGCCATAGCCTGAGACTGCAGAAGTCACTGTGGGACTTTAGGGAGGCTAAGAGAAGCTTCAAGTCACAAGTGCAAACAGCTACACTGGCCCTGGGGACAAGGACATTATCAGGTGACTTGTGAAGAGGTTGCATTTAAGATGCTGGGGATAGCTGTGACCTCAAAAAATAGCCCAATGCCATGCAGAATGAATGAAAAAGACCTAGTGGGTGAGATTTTGGTATTCCAGAGACAAAGAGATAATTTTTAAAGCTTTTAGAGAGCAAAAACTCAAGCCCTACCAAGGCTACTCAACTCACTAGATGCCATAGGTATGGACAAAACTTTGCATTAGTTTCCTACAGCTGCTGTAACAAATTATCCCAAACTCTGGGCCTTAAAAAATCACGTATTTATTCTCTTTCTGTTGGGAGGTAAGAGTCTAACGTCTGTAGTCTGACTGCGTGAAATCTGTCTGTGCTGTCTTCAAAGGTGCTAGAGGAGAATCTGTTTTCTTGCCTTTTCTGGCTACTAGAGTTGCATTCTTTGTATTCCTTGGCTCCTGACCTCTTGTTTAGCCTTCAAATCCAGCATTGTAGCATCTGGCTTTAGTAGTCACAATTGCCTTCTTCCTCTTCGCACAAGTCTCTCCCTTTCTACCCAGGACCATCACCCTGAGCTACATCCCCAGCCGATTTTACTTTTTATTTTAAGACAAGATCTCAAGTTGCCCAGCTGGGATTTGAACTTTCAATCTTCCTACCTCATCCTCCCAGGTACTGGGATTACAGGCATACATCATTGAGCTGGGCTGTACCTCACTCTTATAAGAATATTTGGGGTTATATTTAGAGCCACCCAAATTTCCCAGGACAGTCTCCCCATCTCAAGATCATTAACACTACCTACAAAGTCCCTTTCATCAGAAAGGAAATAGTCACAGGTTCTAGGCATTAGGACCTGGATGTTTTAGGGGGTCAACTTACTACAGCTTCTAAGTACTGGAGGAAAGTGCTTTTATCCCAGGGTTCTACATAAAGCCAAGCCATCAATGAGGAAAAGGGCAAAATAAGAATATTTTGATTCTCAAGAATGCAGAATATTTCTCACTTCTGCACCCAAATTTTAAAACATGCATATGGAGAAATTTCTGCAGCAAAATAATAGTAATAATTTTGAAGATACTTTCAATAACAGACAAACAAATCGATGAAAATCATGCAAAGGACTTGAATAGACAGTTCCCCAAAGATAATACACAATGGCCAACAAGCACATGAAAAAATGTTTAGCATCATTTAGCACCATTAGTCACTAAGGAAATGCAAATAACAACCAGAGCTACCCATCAAATAGGATGGCTAGGATCAAAACTGGGAAATAACAGATGTTAGAGAGAATAGGGGACAGGGAAAAATGGAACACTCCTATATTTCTGGTGAGAATAGAAACTGGTGCGGCCACAACGGAAAACAGTTTGGTAATTCATCAATAAATTAAATATAGAATTACTGTTTGATCCAACAATTTCACCCTTAGGTTTGCAACCAAAAGAATAAAGAGGTATTTAAGCAGAACTGGTATTTGTATGCATATGTTCACACCTGCACCATTTACAATAGTCAAAAAGTGTAAACAACCCAAATATCCATCAACTGATGACTGGACAAATAAAATGTAGTCTATTCATATACTGGAATGCCATTGGATTATATGCAAGCAATGACAAACTGACCACGCCATAACATGGGTGAGCCTTGAGAACATAATGTTATGTGAAAAAGCCATCCACAAAAGGCCACATATTGTAGACTCCATTTATATTAATAAGCAAATTCACAGAGACAGAAAGCAGTTTCGCAGTTGCAAGAGCTGGTGGAAGGGAGGAGTAGAGAGTGGCTACTTAGTGGGTACAGGTTTTCTTTAAGGATCATAAAAAATTCTAAAAGTAGGTAGTAATAATGGATGCTCCACAGTATGAATGTACATAATGCCACTAAATTATACATTTTAAAATCACTCAAATGGTAGACACAAGAAACAGTGGCATCTAAGAATAAGTTAGGATCAAGGAAAGTACAAATGAATTGAAAGGGAATCCACTGATGCTGATGTTTACAATATTCCCTTTGAGCAGTTAGGATTTTAAACTTAGCACTATAGTCCCTTCTCTACAGACCTAATCATTTTACTTGGTTCTGCAGTGAATATTTCCATAATCTAAAGTATATAAATGATATTTTCATTGGGTTTAAAATTTTAAAACCATCCTATGGAGAAATCATGAAAGACCATTATGGTAACAGAGTGAATATAAATGTTATGAACCTTGACAATGTAAGAATAATTATTTAACAAGAATTGGGTGTGGGCAAGAGACAGAGAAGAAAATGTAGGTACATCTATTTCTTTATTTTTCATAGCAGAAATCAATACCTACAATCTAAAGGGAATAAATCAAGAAATAGAGACTTGGTACATTATTAAAACTTACAAAGGCATCTTATACACAAATAACAGACTCACTGAGAGAGAAATTAGGGAAACAATTCCTTTTACAATAGCATCCAAAAAAATGAAATATCTAGGTATCAATCTAACAAAGGAAGCAAAAGACCTCTATACCAAAAATTACAACTCTGAATAAAGACATCGAAGAGGATATAAGAA
>NW_004624760.1:14909027-14950026 GCF_000247695.1 Heterocephalus glaber | reverse complement strand
AATTTAAGCAAAAAAAAAAAAAACTTACAAAGGCAATCCATAGAACCATAGAATAACTAGAATACCTGTAACTATAAAATTGAGTAAGCAACGGGAGAGGTAGTAGGCAGTGAAGTTTTCAGTTCCTCAACTTTATTAGCAGGGAGGCAACAGATACAGTCTAAAGACAATAAGTCAAGAAATATAGTTATAATATTTAAAACTTCAAGCCAAGCACAGTGATACAGCCCATGTGATCCCAGCACTTGAGAGGCTGAGGCAGGAATATTATGAGTTTGAGGCAAACCTGGGCTACATAGGGAGTTCTAGGACAGCCTAACCACAGAAGAACATCCATACAAATTAAGAAAAGAACAACAAAAACCCCTTCAATTGTTGATGGATATCTGGCTGGGTCTTGTTAGTGGATATCTGTTTAGGTCTGGTGACAGAACCCTTTTTTCCCTGGGGATACCCATCTTTGTGGTTAAAGTCAGGGAAACCTGCCTCTTGGGCTATGGGTATGATCACATGACCCAGATTGACCAATCAGAAACTTCCCTGGGACTTTTTATCCAGTACTATTGAGGAAGACTGACTGCTAGTCATGGATGTTAAGTGAGGAGGGTGTGACCCAGGACTTCCAGAGTTCTACTTCCTGCTACTAGGCAGGAGTCTGTATACAGACTGAAACATCGGAGCTGATGAACTGATTAAATCGCTAGAGGTGCCTGAAGCTTGCAACATCCTTCTGATTCTGTTATCTTCCCCAGTGAATTTCAGTTTTGCTTTAAAAATGCCTGGGGAAGCTACATGGCTCGTGTGTTATGGTGACGTATGGTGCCAACCTGGGAAAAGAGCTCATCAAGCAGTGAAAGGATTTAGAACAGCAGCCAGGTGACCACCTTGCCTCCCTGAGGATAGGACCACACGTTTTCAGTGCCTAGAACATCACCCGTGGCTGGATGGGACAATCACAAAACTGAAGCCAGAACTTAGTCAGACTAAAGCCCGAATCCTGCCTTACAGGAGCTGCACAGTGTGGACAAAATTCCCACCTCTCTGACTTTGGCTTTCTAGTTACCGAAACAGAAATAATATCTATCTTATGGTTTATAGAAATGGTGGAAAAATGGAGGAAAAGGTACTTTATAAACCATACTTGTGTTTTTTATGATTAGTTCAGTCTCTGAGTTGATAAGTTCATCGGATCAGTCCTCTGGCTACAGATTGTACTCCTAATCCTGCCCAGTACCCCATGAATGTGTCCTGGAGGGTGACCAAGTGTGAACAGTTCACCCAGGTACTAGAGAAAAAAAAATAACTGTGTCCCATCCAAGGGTAGCTGAAATTGTCATCATTTTCTTCTTCCATCTCTCCCTCATCTTCTTACTGGGCTCCTCACCCATCTCACCAGTTCTTCAAATCTACTGTGCACTTATAAATGCCATGTGCATCCAGAAGCTGAGGAGACATTTGAGAGTGGCAGGCTATGATTCAGGTGCCCTGTGCTGCTGGGTACACTAAGAAAAACCACCATGGGAGGATTGGCAATGCCTTCCACTAAGATAGTGTCACTGACAAATTATGTGTGTCCTTCTGTAAACTTTTATGGGTCTTTTTTCTCTTATTATAAAAGTACTATTGTTTCGTATAATATTTTATTGTAAGTAATATAAGTAATATTGTTTACTGCAAGAAACAAGAAAGACAAAGGAAATAAATGTCTCCCACAATCCTACAATCCAGATTTAAACCCTTTTAACATTTCAGTGGACTGTTTTCTGCAGTTTTCTCCTGAAACTAGATCACATATGGCACCATGCTTTTTCCATTTAGTGTTATATTGTGAGGATATCTCCGTTTCATTAAAAATTCTGTAAGAGGGCCGGGGATTTAGCTCAGTGGTGCAACCACCTGCCTCCTAAGCGGAAGGTCCGGAGTTTGATACCCAGTACCAAAAAAAAAAAAAAAAACTAGGAGTATTTTTTGGGGAACCAGCGTCATACTTCAGGGTACCAAAATCTATTTACTCAAGCTCCTGTTATTGTATATTTTAGACACTTCTAGTTTTTCACTACTGATCACTCAGCCTGAATTTTTCCAGGTATTCATTAAGTCCAGCAGCCTCTAACATATCCCCTCCCTTGACCATTTGTACCTCATCATCATGTGCACAGTTAGCTTTGTGGCTCTATTGGTTGACGGCACATCCGGGATGCCAGGCAGCCAGACCAAGGGTTGTCCACACCACCCATGTGCAAGACATTGTCCCCAAAGGCAATGCTGTTGTGGGGACCCCACCCCCCTGCATTTCCTTGCTTCTCACCCTCATGGGGGCCATGCTATTTCTCCCAAGTATCCCCAGTTTTGAGTCTCTGCCAGCAGAGCCTGTGTTCTCAGCCACACCCTCCTAGAAGGCTCTGGCTTCCTGGAGCAAATAAGTGCCTCCCTCCAAGCCCCCAGCCCCAGGAAGGTAAATGTGAAGTTTTCTGAACCCTCAAAATCAGGTCCGACAGCCTGGCCCCAGGATAACAGGTGCCTCCTGATTCTACCTGATGGAGCCCTTGCCCCTGTCTGTCCTCCCTGCAAGAAAGAGAGCACCAGAGGGGGTCAGAGGACCAGGGAGGACCATCCAGAGGGCCCCCGGCATAAGCATCCCTCTGACTGGCCAGGAGCTAGAGCTCACATTGCAGAAGGACTGATGTTGCTCCAGTCACTTCTTTCCCTATGATCTCTGCTTCCACCCAGCTGAGCACATGCACCACACCCCATTCTTCCAGGGTCTGGGCTTGGAAAGAAAAGGCCAGGATCTATTCACACCTCTGCCACTAACATCCCATGTGCTGCACATGTGGTTTCCCTTCTCTGGGCTGCCAGGAGCAGGGGTGGTGACCAGATGATTTTGAAAGTCCTCTTGGGCCTGATGGCTGAGCCTACACCCCACGAAGAGTACTCTGTCTTCAGGAATGCACTCTAAAAGGCAACCAGAACTCTTCTCAGGGCCTACAGAGGCCAGACTTGGGCTGAGGTGAGGGTTATATGCTAGCTCCTCTTCCTCTGTCTTCCAGTGGAGGGCTCTGGGGCATCAGGAACAGGAAGCACTTGGCGAAGGAGGCATCCGGAGGCTGCTATGTGTGGGAAGGAGGCGCCTTCACTTCTTCAGACCAACATCTGGGATAATGGGCACAGGAGTGCTGTGGGGCTCATTCAAGACAGTAGAAGTGAAATGTCTCCAAAAGTAAATTGCCCTTGTCACAGAGACCAATAGCTGGCTCCAAAGGGGTCCTGTTGGCCACCCCTAGACAGTGCATGATCAGCATGAGCAATGATGGTAAGAGATTGTAGTCCCCTGAATGAAACATGAAATGGAAAGTCTCTACAGGTATCGATAAATTTAATTAATTGGCAGTGTTATAAAGAATGGGATATATGCATCATTCCAGGGCATCTACCCACAAACAATTACTCATCACAAAAGTCCAAGATGTGGCTTTGCAATAACAGGAACTCACATGCCACCATGATCAAATGATCAAAGCAAACCTCCCCTGTAAAGGATCACACTGAAACACAAGCACTGAGAGGGGCCCTGAGAAGTAGGCTGCATCTCTTCTGGGACACTCACTCTTCCTAAGACTCTGATTCTGAATCTAATCATGAAGGCCCATCAGATGAACTCACAATGAGCAACAGCTCAAAAATCCCCACAGACACCCAAGGTCCTAGAGGTTGAGGAAGACTGATAAACTGCTCCAGGATGAAGAAGATTAAAGAGGCACAACTGGATGTGGCACATGTGACATCAATCCTGGAGCCTTTTGGTATAAAGAACATCATTGGGACATTTGGAGAAACTTGGATGGGGCCCAAGGGTCAGATGGTAGTAATCATGTTTCACAGTAGATGTCCTGACAGTGATGGTCATTGTAGTCAGCAGTGTCTAAAATGTCCTCAGCAGCTCTCACCGCCCGTGCTCACGCCATGTGTCTCTCCCTCCTCTGAGTGAGAACCTGATGGAAGAGCTGAGGTTTTACTTCCAAGATATGGTGGTAAAAAGTCTCTCCTCTCTCCTCCTCTCTCCTTTCTTCTCCTCTCCTCTCCTCTGCTGCTCCCTCTCTCCCCTTAATGTACTTAAATGAAAGCAAGTTCCCGTATTATGAAAAGCTCTGTGGAATTTATCTCACCATGGTGACACACAGCAGGCCCAAGTCCACAAGGAACTAATGGGTCCTCCAGCCCCAGCCAATGCCAGGTGACCACACTTGACCTCACCTCAGAGACTCTCAAGCCTCAAGCATCTGGTGAAGCTGTACCTGTGAGATAATAAATGTTTGTTGTCTTAAGCTGCTTCCTTTGGGGTCATTTGTCCCTCAGCAATAGCTAATGAATACAATTGTAAAGCAAGTACACAGAAGAATGTCTGGGTGGACTCAAAATGTGGGAGATTCAGATAGGACACTGTTCTCAAATGGTTCAGAAATCAAAAGTTCTTTGTACCATTATGTGCAACTTCTCTGTAAGTTTAGTATTGTTTCAAAATAAAGACATTTGTTTAATAAAGAAGTAATGTGAGTGAAGTATGGTGGCATGTGCCTATAAAACCAGCTATTCCAGAGGCTGAGGCAGGAAGACCACAAGTTCAGGGCTTAGGTAATTTAGTGAGACTCTGTCTCAAAAAAATTAAAAAGAAAAGACTGCAGATGTAGCTCAATGGGGGAGTACTTGCCTAGGCCCTTTTACAGCTCCCATGGGCACAGGATAAAGTCCAAGCTCAGTGCCTGGCATTCAAGGCCTTTGCAATTGCCCAAGCCACACTGTACCCACCCCTGTGTCCTCTGCTCTCTGTGCTTCAGATAGTGGACTCGCTCCCCTTCCCCCATTGACCTGCCTGGCCATCCTCTGAGACACCTCCAGAGTCACCTGCACGGACCCCAGCCCCCTCTCCTCCCTGGCCTCTGCACACCATGGAGCATGTGTCATCAGGACAGGCTGCCTCCTCCATCAGACTGGGATTCCAGAGACTCTCAGCACTTGCCTTGGGCACCTCACACAGTGGGCGTCAGTTATCCACAGTCCCATGGCCTGACCCAGGCCTGAGCGGGGGCGAGATCCTGGCAGCCCACACGCATGAGGACCACCCACTCCCGAAGTACAGGAGGCAATCTCAGGGTCCCTGAACACCAGCCCCCAGAAGTAGCTGCCCCACCACGGTTCCTCAGACCCTGGCGATGGCTCACCAAGGCCCCCCAAGGATCTGGGGGCCTGCAAAGGAGCAATTTGTACTTCGGGCTCCTTAATGAATCCTTGAATGGAGGAATTAATTACTGTGTCGAAATTAGACTTCTCCCTTCCTTTGAGATGCATCTTCTTTTTATTCTTAATTAATTTTAAAAATTACGACGTCAGTGCAAAATCTAATTTATTTTACTTTTAGCATTATTTCTCTGATAAGCAAATTCATTTTATGCTGGGCGCCCACCTCAGCGCCAGTTTGTCACATCTGCTGTCTCTTCCAAGGCTGCATCAGACCTGGCAGAGCCAGGCCTGGAAGTCCCCAAGGTGCTGCTCCCCATCCTGGGCCTCAGTTTCCTGCAGTGAGATGGAGCTGTGGAGGGGCTATGGAATGGGTGATGCTACAGCAGTGGCCTTGAACACACAGGAATTCACTACACACATACACATTGATCATCTCACCGACCCTACAAAGGACCTTTTGAAGCCAAGCCTCCTGAGCCTATTTTACAGGTGAGAAACTGAGGCTCAGAGTGAGGAAATTACTAGGACATGTTGGAAAGAGGGATGTAGGCTCTGACTCCAGGCCTGACCACTCCTCCACTCCTCCCAAGGCACTTAGATGGGGCTTATTGAAAACTGTGACTTGAAGGCTTTGAATCAGATGGATGGAGTGGTTTGAACCCAGTTTGAGTCTACCCAGTGTCCCTCTTCCCTTCTGGTGAGTATCTCCCCTCCTCCTCCCTTGGTCTCCTGAGGTGCTCACTTCCTCTGGGACGCTGCTCTCAGAACTAGGGACTGGTCATAGGTGGGATCAAGACCCCATCCCAGCTAATCCATCTCTTTCCTGGGACTTTTCTCCCTGGAGCTACAGGGAGAGTACATTCTCCTTTCTGGTTATGAAGCTGAGAGGATGGGAGTCTGGAAACTGCTGCAGCCATGTGTCTCCCACTTCCAGCCCACCTGGGAGAGAGGAAAGTTGGCCCACCAAGGAGGGGGTAGAGAGCCTCTGGTTCCAGATTCTTCCAGAGCTGCTCTACCTTTGCCCTCCCAAGTGGCTACATAAGACACCAAATCTCTGTCATGGGCCAAGTTGTCTAGAATGGGTTTCTGTTGCTTGCTATTCTGGAGTTCTGAGCGTTGCCGACGTGCTTACAGAGCTGGAAGGAAGCAGAACTCAGCCTGATGTGCCTGGGGTGGCCTTCTGTCAAATGGTTCTGAGATATGAAGGAAAAGGACTCAGAGTGGGTACTCTGAAATCTACCAGTGCTGCAGCCCTGCCTGCTCAGTATCTTCTGCTCTCCCTAGGAGGCAGCCACAGGAGAGGAACTAATATCTTTGGCTGGGCTCAAGCCTTTCTGCCATCTTGGTCCTTCTCCCACTCCAGCATCCATTGCACATGGCTTCACTGCATCACTTGTACCAAGCAGCATGGGGATGAGATCTCCCATGCTTTATCTTGGCTCCACACTTTCGCACACGGGTTCTCTTGCCAGGTCCTCCTACCACCACCTGCCCATTCATCTCAGTCCATGCTCCCATTGGAGGTGGCCACCCCAGAACTCAGCCACTCCCCTTTCTGTGGTGTTACCAACCTATTGTTGAACCTGATCTGGGGTTGTCAGCTCCTATTGATCCCCATACAATGTTGTGAGCTCTTCAGAGACCATGCAACCATTTCTCCAGTGCCCAGCTGTGGGCCTAGCACAGAGGGAGTGTCAATCATTCATCAACAAATATTTATGGAGTGCTTGCTAGGTGCCAGACACTATTCTAGTTAAGCAAGAGAGACAAAGTCCCTCCCTTGTGGAGCTTTCAGTCCATGAGAATAAACAATGAGCAGAACACATACAAAAACCACAGAACATGAAGCTCAGTGGAATCAGGCAGGCAGGGAAGAGGGTGGGACCAGTGTAGGCCTGACTGAGAAAGAAGTCGAGAAGTGAGGGAGTTGACCACATAGATGGGGAGGGATACCAGACAGAGGGAACAGAGGAGCTTTGAAGCAGAGCATGTGAGGCATATTCAGGGAGAAAAGCAAGGGAATCAATTCAGAGAAAGAGAAGAGAAAGAAGACAGAGGTGGGAGGGTAAAGGCTAGTGGTCCAAGCATATTTGGTTAGGAAGCCTGAGAAGTATTTGTTAGACAAATTGAATTGAAATGTGAGAAGATTCTTATAGTCTACATAGCAGGAACTACATAAATAATTCAAATTGGCAAACACAAATGACATTTCATGGCTATATGGTGATCAGAGAATCATTGGCTAGAATAAGCTGGGGACATTCTCAGAAGCAGTATTCCAAGGCTAGGACATGGGACTTCCACCCACTTGAGGCTGATAGAGCATGGAGCAGAAATACAGTGGCTGTTTCTGGTTCCTAGGGCTCTGTAACAAAGTGCCACAAACTGGCTAACTTAGGACAACGCAAACCTATTCCCTCATGGTTCTGGAGGCTAGAAGGCAGAAACCCAGGTGTCAGCAGGGCCATGCTCCGCCTGGGATGCTAGGTAAAACCCTGCCCTGCCTCTGCCTAGATCGTGGTGATACCTGGCCATCCTTGCCACTCCTCAGCTTAGAGCTGCCCTATGCTGGCCTCTGCCTCCACTGTCACAGGGCCACGTTCTCCCTGTATCCACATCTTCCCATGGCTTCACTTCTACTGTCTCTTCCTCCTTATCTTATTAGGATATCAGTTCGTGTTGGATTAGCCACCACCTTATTCCAGTGTGACTTTGTCTTAACTCCATCTGCAATGACCATTTCCAAATACGGTCACATTCTGAGGTCCTAGGCATTAAAATGTCACCATACCTTCTAGGGGGCACAAGTCAACCCATATCGAGGCTTAATCCCCCAGGGACCCGATGCGTGACTTCAGGTGTTTCGCTGTCCCTCTCTGGGCCTAGTCTGTCCCCGCATGATGTGGAGGCTGACATGTCATCCCTCAGGTGCCACCTGCAGTTGCCCAGTTCTTTTTGAAGAATCCACTCCCCTCTACTTGCTGCACCACCTCTGATCTGCAGCACAGCGAGGTGGGGACAAGAACTCAGATGATTCCAAACTGTATCTTCACCATAAAACAAATATTTTGAAAAGCCTTTTGATGTCACTTTAATAGAGTGCAGAAAACACTGTTCCACCCCACACATTTTTAATTTCATCCTTTTTTGCTATTTTTTTCTCCTATAAAGCTTGTGTTTGCTTTCATGTTACATGGTTATTTATTTAGTTGCTTGTCAATTAGTGTCTATTCTCCAAGCAACAAGCACATTAGCAGCTGCAGAGACTGGAATTAAAATTCACAGCCCAGTTGGGGCTCCTGAAGCCTCGCCTGCCCAACTGAGAAAACAGCACCTCTTTGTGGTTTCAAAAGATGACCCTCCCTTTGCTCCTCCCCATTCCTGGCTTCCGATTTAATGCCTACTGACTCCTCTACGGTCACTGCACTGCGCGGACCTGACGGCTTTGAGATGGCGTGTTTTCAAATGCACAAAGGAACACAAGGCTCCTGTTCACAGTGGGCTTTGATGACGGTTAGTGTAAAACGAGAGGCGGCTGGATTGGATTGGACTAACGCTCTTTAAACTGCCGTCCTGGGGCTCCAGCTGAGGCAGCCTTACCCTCCAAGCCACTGAACTGCATTCGAGGTAGCTCCACAGCATAGTGGAAACTGTCGAACAGATCGGGCCCTGGTGCCAGCTCCTCAATTTACCGGGCATGTGGCTGGGAAAAGGCATCAATCTCACTGAGTTTTATTTGTTCTCCTGCTAAATGAGAGAGATAAACCCAACCACGTAAGGATGTTGTTGTAGAGCTTTGCAAACTGAATCTTTTCAGTGAACCGTTTACCTGCATGAGAGAATCACATGGCCAGGAGGCTTTGGGGAAGGAGACTGGAGAAAGAGCCTCCAGTGTGGGAACAGGGTGGGTTCCCAGCCCAGCTCAGGCCTAGACCTGGCCACTGTGTACTTCAAGGCTGCCAGAGGAGGGTGGCGGAACCATGACACCCCAGTCCAAGCAGGGCAGCTTCAGAGCCCATTGACAGGCAGACAGCCAAACAGCTGGGAGGGCAGCATTTTCCCTTTCTCTGTTCCCAATGTGCTACTGCACAGATCCTGGCAAAGGAAGTATTAGGGCAACTTTTGCTCCTTGTGGGCTTTGTAAATGCGTACCACCACCATGTGTCCCTTTGCAAGGCACCAGTATATGTTCTCCCTCTGCTGGAAGGAGAAAAGACTCTCTTGGCAGCTCCAATGGGAAGAGGAGAACTCCATGAAGACATCATAACTAAGTATGATTCTGCCCAGATCACAATACAAAATAGTACCTGATGGGGACTTAGGTCCTCTCTCTGCTAGAGTCAACAAGACTAGAGAAACAAGGACAAGTACCTACCTGCCTTGAGTCCTGCTGCATGTCCTCTGAACAGTCCCTAAAGGGATAAAATGGGAGAAATTAAAGTTTAATTCATAGGACTTTTGAAAGATTTAGCAGTGAAAAACAGGGGCTCAGGCAGCCATGATGATACTCACAATGATGATAATAATGACGACAGCACAGATTTTATTATCAACGCAGTGTAGGCAGGACACCAAGGGATTCCCTCTTCTCAACATTCTCCCTGGCCAGCTGCATCCTGGCCATGGATGGAAGCCAGAGGGTCAGTCTGGATACCAGGAGGCAGGAAGGCAGCCTTACGCAGCTAGGTGAGCTACAGCCTCCTCACAGGGAGCCAAGTGAGGGCATAAACCTGAGTCACAGAGCTCACCTTCCACTGCTCCAGCCCCTCCAAGGCCAGCACATGCTACTCAGCCATGGCCAAAGGCTTCGAAAGGGCCCATCAGCTCTCCTCAACTTGGTGGTCATTGCTCTAGCAGCTGTCCCTCTGCCCAAGACATGCTCAGTTCTTTGCCCAGCCAAGCCTCTGCTCCCTGGTCCTTTTTGCTCTCACGGGTCCCCCTGACGCAGAGGAGCAGAGGAGACCCTTCTGTGTTTGCCATGCTCTCACCACTGGAGACTGAGTGGTGCTCTTTGTCTTGCTCACTGATGTCCTGGAGCACACCTGGCACCTAGGAGCTTTGTCCTGACCAAGAGCAGGGTGGGGAGGTGCAGAGAGGAGCCAGACCTGAAGAAAGAGGTTCTGAACTACAGGATCCCCAGGGCCTCCCGTGAAAACATGAGGATCCCTGTGCTCACCACAGACCTGCCATGCCTCCATCTCCAGGATCCCCTCTGATTCTGTGATTAACAAGTCTCTAGCAGCTTTCAAACTAACCATGAAGGAGAGAGGCAATCCCAGGACATGTGAGTGCTGATCCCACCTCTGCCCAAAATATGGGGCAAGATCTCAGCCGAACAAGTACTTGTCCCATGCACAGACTCAGTTTTTCAATCTGAGCCAAGAGACCATGGCCCACTGGTTTTCAAAGGAGCTATAGTGTTCTGTGAAGAGACCTCAGATTGGGAGCGGAGGACTAGCTGGCTCTGGATTAGATGGTAGTCCATCTTGGCCTCTCCAGAGGTGATTCTTCCATCTGCCTTGAGATTCTATTTGAACAAAAGTTTCCAATTCCCAAAGATGCTTGGGAACCACTGGGCTGGACTCTGGCTGGGTCCTGGGAGATTGGGTGGTACCAGCACAGGGCCTCAGGCAGATGGCCTATCCCTCATGGTCTAAGGTGGGAGGCAGGATGGAATGACACTCAGGTGCCTTTCCACCTGTGAAACTTGAGTGCTCCTGTCCCCTGGTGCCCAGAACATCGTGGGGAGGTGTGGGAACCAACAGGGTGAAGACAGGGAGACGAGGTCCTTAGACGGACAATTATCATCACACAATATAACACTCTAATGGCAGAATCTTTTATATTAGAATAGACATTATGGAGCACAGTTCCATCACATGAATATAATAGACTTGTTTTATATTACAATGCACACTGTAATTACACATTTCAATAATTCCTTCAATGCTTTACACAGAAGCTTTGTGAAGTAATGGAGTCCTGTAACCATATATAATATGTCGCCTAAGGCGAGGACGCCATGGGTGGTGACAGTGAAAACTCCCAGCTGGCAGGGAGAACTGGATCTTGTTCAGCCCTGGGCATGTGACTTCTGATTATAATCCCTGGGGCATCTTGGGAGGGGTCACTAGGGCTGCTCGTCCCAGCACTGCCTAACTGGGCAGGTGTCCCCTCTGTGACTTCCATGACCTCAAGGGATGGGAAACTCACTACCTCCAAGGCAATCTATTCAATGGTCCATGTCACCAAGAAATTACACTACTGCGAGCATATGACACACAATCATTAGATTTATATGATTGTATTTATATTGACTAGGTAAGGCAATATATTCATTTTCTATTGCTGTCATAACAAATTACCACAAACTTAGTGGCTTAGGACAACATAAGATTATTTTCTTATAGTTCGACAGGCAGGAATCTGTCGTGGATCTCTCTGGGCTAAAGTCAAAGAAGCTTTTCCAGGGTCTCCATTGAGCTTCTCAAGATCACCTGCATTCCTTGACTTGTGGGTCCTCCTTCCTTCTTGAAGGCCAGCCACTCTCTGAGACCCTTTTGGGTGTCACATCCTTCTTGATCCACAGCTGGGAAAAGGTTCTCCTCTTTTAAGGACTCTGTGATTAGAGTGAACCCATCTGAACATCCGGAAAAAAAAAAAATCTCTCGTCTCAAGGTCTATAACTTTAATCATCTCTGTAAATTCCCTTTTGCTAAAGGGGTTTTCGGTAGTGACTGAACCTCCCAGGTTCCAGGGACTAGAGTATCCGGGGACATCATTGGGGGCCATTGTTCTGCCTACCACAGGTATGATTTTAATACCAAATAAATTGTGAGTTCTTCTTCATTTATTAGAGGATCATAATAATACTTTCTAGGTTAAATATAGCAATACATATGTAGTGTCTGGCATATATATGTTTGACAAACAGAAAACAAAATCAATGAACTGGGACAAAAGCATCAATGATAAAGTCCACTTAGTCAACACTCCCTGTTATGGCTTGTAGCTAGATGGTCCCCCAAAGTCTCATGTTCTCATAGGTGAGGCTTTTCAGAGGTAGCTGGAGCTAGGGTGTTTGACACTGGGATTAAGGGTGTATAACTGGATTACTCTACCAATTGGTTTAGCACAGTTCTGGGTGTAGATAATGGGAAGGCCTGCCCTGGGTGCAGTTGGCACCTCCCAGAAGGCTTGTAGCCTAGATGGGATAAAAGAGAAAGGGAGGCTGCTTCCTTGCTTGCTTACTGCCTCCTGCCTTCTCTGCCATTGACCCTTTCTCCTCTGTGATCCCCTTCTGCCATGCCAATCTACCTTGGAACCAGCCAACCATGGACTGAAACTTCTACAAACTGTGAGCTGAAATAAACTTTTTCTTCAACTTTAGGTGTCAGATATTTTGTCTCAGCAATGAGAAAGTTAACTAAAACAACCTGCCTAAAGCAAAGCATGGGAAGTGATCACAATGCTTCCAGAGCCGTCTGGCAGGTCATGGACATAACAAGATGGTCCACTTCTCTTATTTGGACTCCATACTGCTATTAATGCAGCCAAGGTAACATTAGCACTTTAGATCCCTTCTTCATTGGTCTCAGATAACTTATCTGCTTATAGTCAATTAAAAGCCTAAGTCTGTGTCCAGGTAAAAGGGGAAAAGAGGATCATGCCCACTTCACACGGGGGTGAACTGAGGCTTAAAGAGTGGAGGTGGGGCCAAGAGCTGCTGCCTTGGTGGGTCTTTCAGGGTCAGCGGGAGTCAGGCATTTCAGAACAGGAGGCACATGTGCAAAGGCCAGAGCTGCAGGAGGAGGTGGCTCCGAGGAGTGTTGCCTGTGATGAGTGCGGCAAGATTGGCACTTCACAGGCGGGACAAGCGACACCACCCAAGACGAGCCCAGGCACATAAGCAATGAAGGCTACAGCAGACATCGGAGGGCCAGGACGCCAAGGAGACAGGGTGGGGCTGTCATGGGGGCACTCAAGGGCAGGTCCAGGGGCAAGCACACTTGATCATGCACGGAGCTGGCTGGAGAGCAGACAGGGAGGCCATAGGGGAGGCTGCTGCCCTCATCCAGGCCAGAGCAACAGTGACTGTGAAGAGGGGACAGGGACAAAGAAGACAGACGGACAGAGGGGCCAGGGAAGGAAGCAGGACCCATGGGGCTGAGGAAAGGGAGAGCGAGGCCAGGAGGGCATCCCTGGGGAAGAGGGAGCCCCTGAGGGAGGAGGGGATCTGGGTAGGAGGGAGGTGTCACCATCCCCTCAGGAAAGTGTAGAAATGCAGGCTGGCAGCATTCACGTCACTCACAGGGGGCAGACGGCCGGGACCCTGCGGGGCAGAAACATGCCTGGCATCTGCTTGGACACCAGCTTGTCTCCAAACAGAGCTGCCCGCAGCCAGTCCCCAGCCCACTCGAGGGCAGAGCCCAGAGGCACTTCCAGGGCGGTGTCCCCATTGGCTTGAGAGGAGGCCTGGCACCCACTCGCCATCACCTTCCTGGGGCCGCAATGAGCGAGCAGGCCGGGTTCTCCATCCTCAGGGCCCTGGTCTTGCCCACCTCAGAGACACCAGAGATGATGGAGCCCCCCACCACACCTCCTGCAGGCCTCCTGGCCAGTTCTCTCGCCCTCATCTTACCGGCACAGTCACTGACTCCCCAGTGACCTCCGAAAAGGGCACAAGTGCTGAGCTCTTTGTGCCCAGCCTCACTATGGATATCGTGGCCACACGTCCCTACTGCATGCCCTTTGAACAGGCAGCGCCCTCCCTAAGCTCCCTCTCCCACCCCACCTGTCACATTCTGCTTGCCATGAGACAGCTCCTGCACTGTCCTCTCCCCACGAATGACCCTCTCCTGCTCCTCGCCCTGTCCCAGCGCAACGTCCACGTGACACCCGGGCCCCAACTCCTCCTAGGGGACTCGAATCCACCTCAACCTCGGTTCTGGCCCTGCCAAGGCAAAGCGACTTCGGCCCAATCCTCAGGAGCCTCCAGCACCCTTGTCCAGACTCACATCTCTCCAGGCTCTTCCCTGCTGCTAACCAAGAAACTACCCAGCTACCAACAGGACTCAAAGCCCCACCATCCCCGTGGCACTGTTTGCACACCTTTCTTTACAGTTGTCTAGTGCCCCCTCTCTCAAACTGTTCCACCTCACAAATATCCTCACCTGGAGTCACTACAGGGCACCTTCCCTGCCCACCTCCAAGGCCACTTAGAGTTCCTTCTCCGGACACCGAGTACACCCTGGGTTGGGCACCTCAGAGCAAAGCAAAATACTACAAAATGAATTTGAATTTAATAAAGTCAA
The DNA here is from genome assembly GCF_000247695.1 of Heterocephalus glaber. Next base: position 14,935,474 of record NW_004624760.1, on the reverse strand, counting down.
ATGGCTCCAAATCCCTTCCTATTCTGAATATCTCCCCCCACCCCTAAGCCTTTCTCCCACACACCTTCCAGCAGGGCTCTCAGCTATCAACTGTCAGCCCCTAGGAATCTTACAACCTAGCCCACTCATGTCTTTGGCTCCACCCCACTGTCATCTCAGCTGAGAGGCCAGAATGAACCCATATTCTTGTGTTCCTGTGACTGCCACCCCCATCCACTACCACAAGCAAGCTGGGACCACACACTGTTCTATTTGGAAGGAGAAAGTGGCATTAATACAAACAGAGGCTCTTTTAAGCCTGCAAACATGTAATTAAGCTCTTGTTTGAGTGCCCGCTAACAGACATGACTGCAGCATTTGCGAGAGGAGTGTGGAGGAGTGTAGGGACCACGGTGGCCCACAGGACGTGCTCCTGTGCCCACTGCCATTCTCTGCATCAGGCAGGGACAGCGGCTTCCCCAAGGTTGGGGCCAACATGGACACTGTAGACAGGGACAGGGACACCATGAGGACAGATTTACAAGAGACTCTAGTCCCACCTCCCATTGAGGATAGAGACAGGCCCAAAAGTGGAGCCAGGGCCTCCAGGGCCAACCAGGGGGAGGACTGGCTTTGGGTCACTGCCAAGAGCCTTCAGAGCCAGCAACAAGCCAGAGGAGAGCCTGCCAGTGTGGCTGCACACGGCCCAGTCCCAGTCCCCTGAGCATGTGCCCTGCTGAGGTGTGTGTCTGTGTGTGCGTGTGTGTTCAGGGGATGGGCAATGCCTGCTGGATGTTTGAACACAGGTCCCCAACTACTGGCCATGTAACGTGGGACAGGTCACTCTGTGCCCGGCCCTTCATCTGTAAAAAGCAAGTTGTTGGGAGGAATCCACATGACAATGTTCCAAGATTGCCCACTTGCAGGACTTACATTCCCTATTAGTGGGATTATTTGTCCATTCTGCCCACCAGTCTGAATTCTTCTGGGAGGTGGGAGCAGTCTTGGGGATTCTGGGGAGTGAATATACCTGCTTGTCTTTTCCCAGGCACTGGAACTGGAGGGTGAGTAAATTCTACCAGGTCTATGTCCTCATGGCCAGTGAGGCTTCAGGCCAGTGATAGGGAGTACCAACCCAACACATCATCCTCAAATGCACAATCCAGCCCCAGGAGTGACCAAATGCTAATGAAGGAGAATTTTCATGCATATATTGCTGGCATAAATACTGATGGCTCCTTCTGATTAGAGACTGTTGGCTGGGCTCTGAGACATGGGTAGGAGTCATCTAGCAGAAGAAGCCAGGCCAGAGGCAGCATGTGCAAAAGCCCTGTGCTTGAAAAGGGAAGCCCTAAGAGACTAGAAGGTGGGAGATAAGGGCAGCAGCCGGAAACAAAGGATATGCACCACATGAGGTATGATTCAAAGCATCTGCGGCAGTTAAGGGGGTCAACTTGATGGCTTGGAAGCCACCCAGGAGATTGGCAGAGCACATTTCTGGGTGTTTGAGTGAGTCATGGAGATGAGACCTTGGGGACTATCTGGTCCCTCATGCCTTCCTCTCTGGCACTGTTCCCCTGATCTATTTTCTGGCCATCACGAACTAAGCATCTTTGCTCCACCATGTTCCTGCCTTGGAACCAGCTGTGTACTGAATCCCCAACAACCATAAGCCAAATTAAACCTCACCTCCTTTAAGTTGTGGGTGTCATGTATTATGTCCCAGCAGCAAGAAAGCTAATACAGCATTCCACACTTTAAACTATGGGAATAATACTACCAGCTTTGCTTGCAAAGACTCCCTCTCGCTACGGCCAAACACCAGACAGGTAGGGGCGGGTGTGGAAGGCCACCTGCGAAGCTAGTGCAGTAAGTGGTCCAGGTGAGAGCTGATGGTTGCTGGATGGGGCCACAGCTTTGGGAGATTAAGGGCATACAGTGGCCCTGAGAGGAGAGAGAATGCAGGTGAGGGAGAGAGGGGTGAGGACACCCCCTGCACGTGCTGCTGGCTGGAGGCAGAACTTCCACCAAGGACAGATCTGCAGGACTTGTCCAAATGCGTGGCCTCCCAGTTGGTCATTTTGCTACCTTTCCACATTTAATAATTTTGCAGATGAGGAAGCTGAAGCTTAGTTCTTGGGGGCCCAAAGGCTTGCCCTGGGTCTCTGGATATGCCCACAGCCTCCCACTGGGCATCCCGCAGAGCATGCTTGAAAAGCCCCTCTGAGGCAAGAGGCACAAGTCTGGCGCCTGAGGCAGAGCCGGGGCTTTCTCAGGAGACGGGATGAGTAATTTTGATAATTGAATTTCTGAGTTTGACTTAAAATATAGCCAAGATTGAAGAGGCAATTTGGCAGAGCCAGGCTCCCCCAGGCAGGTTTCTCTGCTTCCACAAAGCCGAGAACTTATTAACAAGATCACTCTTCTCCATCCACAGGCCATTTACATGCAGTTCTCAGGCTTCTGTGTGTAGGAATTCAATTGTGGGTCTCCAGGCCCCTGCTCTGTTCACAAGGAAACATGTCCGAGGGGCAGGGTGAGGACTCTGGCTTGCAATGCAGAGAAAGGCTGCAGTTTTTCAGGCAGACAGCGTGGGGGAAGGCTGGGGTGGGGTGATCCTGGGGCAGGACAATCCCGACACCAGGTTCTGACAGGCTCAGGTTCAAATCCTGCCTCCACTGCCTAATTTGCTCATTTGTGAAATGATCCAAGGGTGCAGACTGCAGGCTACTGTGAGCCAGGTGGGTGCCGCCTAGAGGGTCATGGATATCACTTTCCACCTCCTGACAGGTGGTGGGCAGGTAGGCTTCTGAGGGGAGTCAAAGCGCCACTCCCAAGGCAGGTGAGCAGAGCCCAGTGCCTTTGCCTTTCCTTCTGCCCCTACTTCTCTCTCTTCCCATGTATACACAGACCCTGCAGCTGTTTCTCTCAGGTGTGGCTGCTCAGGCACATGTGGTGATTAATTTTACCGATGGGAAATTGACACATTTTCTGATTACTGCTTCAGAGCCTCCTGAATTCAGCTGCTGGTAAAATTAACTCACCAGAGACAATGGAGCTTTTTCCAAATTGTCCTTATTTGCAGTTTGTTCTTGGCTCTGATCCAGCCCAAACAAACCAGGCTGCTCCTCCACCTCCCAGAAGCAAGAGGGCCTTCACTAGACCAAGGTTAGGAATGTTTTTAAATGAAGGATAAAAATATGTTTAGGATTACTGTGTTCCTGGAAAGCCATGGCTGACCTGGTGAATGGTTAGCTGAGCTCCCAGAGGCCCTGCTCCCAGACAGGCTCAGGCTTAGCAACCAGACTGCCCTGGATGGACCAGGGGCCCCTCCCTCACCCCCCATGCCATTGGCAATGACCAAGTTCAGCTCCCACACGCTGTGTACTAACCATGTACAAAGCAAAACAGTACTGCTCCCCTTCGGGTTCATTTGAACCTAGGTCTGACTTTAAGCCTAGCCTGAGTGCTAATCATGTGAATAGCCCCCCCCCCCACACACACACACACACACGAGCGTGCGCACATTTGTGTACATTTGACAAAGGAATTCCAAAAAGCACTATAAAAACATGCTCAGGACCAGCCACAGAGACAGTGAAGATGAGTCACTGATTTTTGGCAAGTGTTCTCCAGCTCCTTCCAAATGTTGAAGCTCACAACTATCACCAGGATTAGGCAGAAGAGGGACTCTCATTTGCCAGATGTGGAGACTGAGGACAGAAATATGAGAGCCAGGACTGGAATCCAGACCTCCTCTGCACTCCTCAGCAGACTAAGCTTCCTCTCAGGAAGTCCATGACATGACTTCTGGAAAAGGGAACTCTATTTGTGATGTGATGTCTGGAGCTAGTTTTCACATGTGGGCAAGTACAAAAACAAGGTGCAGCTACTCAAGAAGAAAGTAGGCGATGGGAAGCCAAACCGGAAGCATCCTCCAGACACCTGCCCAGCCCCTCACTGAATGGATGGAGGTGAGGATCACGGTGTCTGGGATGCACCTGTCCTGGACTTCCCTGCATTCTGCTCCCTCTGTCTCCAGCCAAGCAGCTGCATCACTTTGGATCATCATCATGTCTGGAGGCCGAGGGCAGCCACTCCTGGGTTTAGAAGGACAGGAGGGATGGAGGCCCAGTTCCACCACTCACAGGCTAAGACCTTGGCCTTCCGGTGCAGAGACCCTGACCACCTCCACAAGAGACAGAAGAAAGGGTACAGGGCAGAGATGAGAATCTCTGAGGAGTCAGAGGAGAGTGTGAGGCAGCCAGCAGGCTGGAAGCCTGGCAGTCTGTGGCCAGAGGCCGAGTATCAGCATGCGGGACTTCAGAGGGAAAGCAAACTGAGGGGTCACCCAAACAGATGCTCAAGTCCGCACAATGATGGCAGAAATGGGGACAGAGAGACTGAGTCAGGGTTCTGTGGGCTCCTCAACCAAGGCCCATCTGCTGGCCGGAACCTGCTCTTTGGCACCTGATAATGGGATTGGGGTCATGAGGCAGTAAGAGCAAGCCCAGGTCGTACAGCATCCCAGTCTGCCCCTGCCTCTCAGGGGGGCCACACACCTGGGACCAGGCCTGAGACCCATCTGCAAAGGCGGTTCAGCCCTGCTTCGTTTATTTCTCAGGGACACTGCGAGGCTTATGGCATAGATAAGGATAACCAGGCACGAAGATCCATGACAGGGCAGCAGCAAGAATGCCAGCAGCAGTGCAAACAGCTGAGGGGACAAGTCACTATCCCCACTGGGCCAGTCCAAAGGCTAAGTCCCAGCTCCGGGCTCACACAGCTCCTTCCTAATGAGGAACAGTGCCACCTCAGATGAGTGCTCTGCAAGATCACTGGGCGAAGGCACAGTGCCCAGAGCCAGGCCACAGGGAGTCCCTGCCCTGAACACCCCCGAGTGGGCTCAGCAGTGAGATCTGGGCAAGACCCGAGGGCCATGGGGTTCCTGAGACCCTGGCCCGTCCCACATGGGAGTTGGGGCTCAGGTCCCACACAATCCCCAAATCAGGCCATTGAAATGAAGTGAGTCATTTAAGAAGCTTTAAACCATGGTGCTGGCTGGGAGAACTAGGCAAACTCAGGGGAGCCTGTGAAGCCACCAAAGGCACAGCCTCAGCCCCAGATCCCTGCGCAGATTCAAACCCAGTGCAGCATCCCAGAGTGCAAGGCCTTCCTAAGCCCTCGTCTCAGAGCCCCTGAACCTCTGGGACGACCACCCTTAAGCGAACTTGGGACAAAGCACCGAGAGAAGGACAGATGTCCTAGGGCCAATCAGCCAATTCTTCCTCCACCACCAGGAGCCACATGGGAAACAGACACATGGCGTGATCTGGGGCCACAAGCTTTATTGGCTTAATTGGCTGGCAGTCATCCTCAGGAGCCGGGTCTGCTGGGACTGGCTGTCCCCGGGTGGGCCCCTCCGGGCCTAAGCTAGGAAAAGGGAGGATAGAAAGGAGAATTTTAGGTCAATGGAGGGTTTCTGAAGTGAGATTCCCCAACAGAGTTAAAGGCCAGATGTTACTATTAAACTGTTTTCAAAGACACAGTCTGATCAGTAAATGTTTACAGAACAAAACGACAATGAGATCACACTGTGCTCATTCCCTCCAGGAAACCTTAACAAATGCCTACTACGTGCCATCCACTGATTGCTATGCTTCTCACTAGTAAAAAAAATCTAAATATTAGAATAGCCACTTATGACAGGCACGATAAAATGAAGGGGAGGGAATAAAAAAGATAATAGAAGGAAAAATTGAAAACAAAGCTTTTGTGAACAAGCAGGGGAAAAAGGGTTGTTGAGGGAGAGAAGAATCAAGATACACTATGTACAGGTACAAATTCCTGTGAATGTGATCATTATGTATATTAATTTTAAACTATGGAAGTTTTCATTCTCTGCTGGCAGAAAAATACAAGTGTATGCGGAGGACATGTCCACTGGCTCCACCTTCAACTTCAGGGCTTCAAAGGGTTCAAAGGAAGCCAATTCTGGACCTGCACCCACCTACCCACCAGGGGCTTTTCAGAGAAAGAAACTCAAAGGGGCATTACCTCCAGGTTTCCTCTGGCCTTCCGCAGGACTTTGTGAGTGACGATCACTGAGGAGAAAGAAGGCAAAGGAGGAATGATGAGACACTGATGTCAGGAGAGCAGGTGAAAACCGAGCGCAGAGAGGAAGAGCCCCAAGCTGGAGGGGTCAGCCACACGGACAGCCCTAAACATAGGACCGGAGAGAAGCCCACAGGCCCCGCCAGTCCCATCATGTGGCCCAGGGCCAAAGAATCCATCCAAAAGGGCAGACTGTGGACACCTCTTCAGGTCCTCACTAAGCCATAACCTCTCAGGGACATGAAGAGCAGAGCAGGCTATGCTGTTTCATAGAGGGGACACCAGGGCTCTACTTTTCCAGCTGGCTGCCCAGGTACCCCAAACTCACCTTTGTGAGGCACAGGCAGCAGAGAGTCCTGGCCTGCCAGCACCCTGAAGCAAACACATGTGTGAAGCCATGGTTTACCCAGTGGTTCTTGCAGCAAGCTCTTCCCAGCCTGGGGAAAAGAACCCTGGGCATTTCTGTCTCTGTTGCCTGCTGCAGCCCCGTGTGCTTCCCCCAGGCAAGGCTCACTCTGCAGGGACAGGCACAGGCTGGTGGCTGCAGGGGATGCTGGGAGCTGGGCAGGCTGCAGAATGTGGAGAGAGCAGCAGGAGTGCCCACCTCTCAGCGAGCTCCTTTGAGGAAGGGCTGCTGCCTCGCTCATTCTCTTCTTGAACACAAATATAGCAGCGGCAGGAAGGGCACTGCTCAAGGGGTTTGGAGCTGACCTTGAACCTATTCTGACCAGAGCATGGCAAAGGCAGGAAACCAGCTCACTCGCTGGGTGGGGGCCTTTGGCCAGAGATGCGTGAGGAAAAATGACTCCCCCAGCACACACAGCCCAGCTCCTCCGTCTCTTATTTAGAAGAGGGCCTGTGGTGGCCTTGAAAATACATTTCTTTTTTTTGCAAAAATTTCCATGTGGAGGAAACAAAATGTATTTGTAATCTGTGACATCAGGGAAGGGGTACAGACATCGTGGGCTTTGTTTTTAACTGAGCCCCTGTGACTCTGGGCCTCCACCCCTGCCCCAGGCTGCAGAGTGGAAGTTATTGTTCTTACCCTGAGACTATGTATAGTATATAGTGTGTGTGCAAGGGGAGGTGTGTGAAGCACAAACACAGTGTGCAAATTGTCTGTGATGCCCCAAACACCAGAAATGTGTGTGTGTGTGGCCCTGAAGCCTGGACGCAGTGTATAAATGGGGGGGGGGGGGCTGAAACCCAGGTGGTAGGTTTTAGCACACCCACATTTTTCTGGCAAGTGAGACCACAGCTTTCCCAAGACTCACCAAGGGGCCTGTGACCCAGAAACGATTAAGTGCCATGGTGAGGAGGTTAAAAATAATCCTGAAATGGTACTGAATGTACTAGAGAACAAAACTCATCGTTAGAGCTAAGGGTCACCTGGCCCAAGGTTTGAAGCGCCCCTTAGCTCTAAACAGCACTGTCCATTTCTAAAGCACAGAAATCCCCACTGCGATGAGAAGATCAGGACAGGGCAGCGAAGAACGTGTCCCACATGTGGCCCCAGCGCCGAGAAGCATCTCACACCCAGGACTGCCCAGCCCCACCCAAGGCTCCTCCTACCTCGGCAGAAGCCTGCAAGGAAGATGGCAGCTGAGCTACCCACTGGCCACAGGCCAAGGCCACTGAAGACCCCAGCCCGGTGGGCCAGGTCACTGCCCTCACTTGGCGAATGAGGACCTGAAGTTCAGAAGCGAAGCCAGTGGTTCCAGGTGTACAACCAGCCAGTGACATCAGCCTTGTGCTGCTCTTTGTTCCAAGCCTAGTCTTCTAAGGTGTTTCTCAGAGGCCCAGGGGATCAATTATTGCAAGGAGGATTTCCTCTTTAGTGACCCCCTTTCCCTACTCTCCCATAGACGCCGGAGGGAGGTGTAGTGTCAGCCCGGCCCAGCCAGCCCTGCCCTTGCTTGTCCCCATCACCATGCGGGGAAGGAGGAGGGGACATAATGCCAACCTTCACTCAGTCATGTCAGGGCCAGAAGCAGACCCAGGAGCCTGAGAGGGTCTGGAGAATTCCCGGGGCCAGCTTCGGAGCCCCACACAGAGGAGGACAGGCCTGGCTGGCCAGTGGCTGTGTGACCTGGGACGAGCCCCTCATCCCACCCTGAGCCAAGCCAGCCCCAGGTCCGGCCCTGGAGACAGAGATGGGCAATGCATCAGGAGGGGAAATGCTACCAGATGTTTGGGGGTTCTTATTTTGAATCATTTGCCACCTCTGTACAAAGGATTCTGTGCAGACTAACCGAGAGAAAGGGGGAGAGGTGTAACACCTGCTGAAATCCTGCTCCCCCTGGCCCTGTGCTAAGCATTCTCAACCCTACTCCAGAGGAGAAAACAGAGGTGCTTTCTACACAGCTGGAGTAGATCCCAGGCCGTGTGGCCAGCCTCTGTCCTTCAGGATTACTGTCTCGTTAGAGATGGGGAACTTCAGCCACTTGACCCAGGTCACACAGGAGAAGAGAGCTCTGAACTGTGCTCATTCTTGATTCCTCACTCACCGACCAAGGAGGCAGGGCATGGCACAGCTCTGTCCTCTGTTCTGCCACAGTAACTTAACCCATGTGAACTAAACTGTGCCTCCCAAACGGCCCCTCCCAAAGACAGGGCTGGTGCTGGCTATACATCCTGCGCTTCGGCTGCTCAGGCTGGGCCACTGAGCAGAAGCAAGGTTCTGGTTTTAGGAGCAAGAGCTGGATAAAGCTTCACTTCTCTCCCTGCTGCCCCAGGAGTCTGACTCAAACACTCCTTAGCAGGCACTGGCCCCATCCCCTGTGCTCCTCTCTCTCAAGTGACATGAACTCCTCAGCCAGAAGACCACATCTAGCCCTCTGCTGAGAGGACCTCCTGGCTATCTTTCAAAACCATCCTCTCCCCATCAGCCCTGCCTCAGCCCTTCAAGCCTCCCTGCTGCCCGCCTGTGGGCCTGTCCCAGCCCCAGACCCCTCACAGGTCTCCCCTGCCTCTACACTCTCAGCCCCGGGATCGTCTAATACACAAACGAACCATGCAAGTCCTTGCTGCTGCTCAAGTCCAGCCCACAGGCTCCAGGTAACCTGGCCCCTGGGCATGTCCTAAGCACATTCGGGAACGCTCACTGCTCTGCTGCTTCCCAGGTGCGAGGCCACAAGGCTCTCATAGGATCAGTTCCTGCCCCTTTGTATCTGACTCCTACTGATCCCTCAAGACCCAGCTGGTCTTGAACTAGAGCCTTAATCAGACCCTTCAATACCTCTTAGCCTTCTTGGGATGCGTCTTGACCTGTAGTGAATCTTTGTGCCCTGCCACCCTTCAGTTAAACCCAGGCTCCTCACCCACCTCTGTCCTTGGACCTGGCATGGGGGCACAGGACAGATGCCCCAGGGCTGCTCATAATTAAGTTTCTCTCACTTGCATTTCAAACTCAGCCAGTCTCATGGGGCTGTTTTCAGAAGATTCCCAGGGGTCCACTAAGCAGGAAATCCTACTTTGCAGTAATTGATTTCCTGTGCCTCTGAGAAACACCCTAGAATTCTGGGCTTGGAAACAAAGAGCAGCATAAGGCTGCTGGCACCTCAGAAAGGCAGGTGCCCCAGTCAGTGCTTCTCCCAAGACAGACTGCAATGCAGATGGTGCAGGGCAGGGCCAGAGCTGCGTCACTGGAGACAATGAACACATCAGGGGTGCTGAGGGCTGACGCCCGGAGTGAGCTGTTCCCACTCACCTCTAAATCAGTGGACCAGAGCTAGGCCCGACCTGACAGAGGAGCTTAACTTCTCCAATCCTGAGGTTCTGCATCTGCCTACAGGATTGCCTGAAGCCACGTCTCCTCTGGATGCCACCAGCCTTGCCTGTCCTTTCCTGCTTACTGATGGACAGCCACAGTGAGCCTTTGTCACACACAGATGTGACAGGTGGAGCCCTTAGTCTACCTAAGAGCTGCCCTGAGCCTGCCACCTGAGGCCTTTCACGACACAGTCGCTGGCCCCTCAGCACCATCCCTCTCAAGTGGCCACAGGCAGCTCCCACTTCACTCCAGTACCAGGAGCTACTTCTGCTTTGTCACAGACAAAACCCTATCCTGGCCTAGTCTATCCCAGCTATTCCAGGCCTTCACAGCCACTTCCTGTTCTACCTGACATCACCTCCTCCTCCTTGCAGACTCGGCCAGGACACCCACCTCCCAGAACAGTGACAATCATGCTGCTCCCACCTTGGTGCGCCCAAGAAGCACTTGCCACACACCTATGCCCCAGCAGGAGGATGGCCCCTGGCACTGAGTAGTCCCTCTGAAAAGGTATAGCCAAAGAAGCTAGTTCTGTGCAGAGCAGAAAGGATGAGATATGAAAAGAAGCCCACAAAGAGGAGGCATGATTACCAACGGTCTGGACCCAGTGGGGTGAGTGAGGGCTGGACTGTCTGGCCTCACAGGCAAGAAGCATCAGACATGGTGGCCACTTCCCAGGTGCCCACTTACACTGGTCAAAGATGACTTTTTCCTGGTGCTTGCTCTGCTCCAAAAGCTTCACAGTGTTTTGCAACTTCTTCTCTTGTTCAAACAGTTTTTTATGTAGTTTGGTGATCTCTGCTTTCATTTCTCTTATCTAAAAAGAAAAAGGAATTCAAAAAGTGAACTAAGAATATAAAACATGAGGCAGGAACATGGCAAGTTTGAGCCCAGTGTGGGCAACCTAGTGGCTTAGGGAAACTCTGTCACAAAATAAACAATTAAAGGGCTGTTAGTTAGTGTAAAAGCCCTCAGTTCAATCTCCAGTACCACAATCAATCAATCAATAACATATTACATAGGAAGAATTACAAAATCCTATCAAAAGATGTTCACTTTCACTAGCAAAGATATTTTTTAAATTAATTAAGTTTATTGGTATATTGTAGGTATATATAATGATTCATCATAGGGAATTTGTACCTCTACATGATATATCTGGATTCTTTTTTCCCATTCCCCTACCCTTCCTTCAACCCCTCTTTCCCTCCTTATTTATAAAAGCTGTGTTTCCATTTTTTCCTTTTTTTCTTATTTTTTCCTTTCCCTTCCTTCCTTTCCTCCACCCCCTCCCTAGTTCCCCTACTCATTTGGACATTTTCCTATTTCACAATATCTATTATACATTTTGGTCCTCATTTACAGTTTCAGTTTCTCATACTAGAGAAACAATTTGGTATTTATACATGCATGTTCAATTTATTTTACTTAAGAGTATGGTCTCAAGATGCATCCATTTAGCTATATGTCTCAAGTTTATCCTTCTTTATGGCTGAGTAGTACTCCATTGTATAAAAAAATCACATCTTCTTCATCCATTCATCAGCTGATGGGCACCTGGCCTGTTTCCAAGATTTAGCTATTATAAACTGTGCTGCTATAAACATGAGTGTGCATATATCACTGTGGTATGGTTTTAATTCTTATGGGAAGATACCAAGAAGAGGAATAGCTGAATCAAATGGAACCTCTAGTTTTAGTTCTTTGAGGAATTTCCACACTCATTTCCACAGTAGTTGCACCAGTCTACTCCCACCAACAATGGAGATGGGTTCCTTTTTTCCTACAGCCCCACCAGCCTTTGTTATTGGTTGATTTCTTGACAACAGCCATTCTTTCTGGAGATGGAATCTCAGAGTTGTTTTCATTTACATCTCACAAATGACCAGTGATGCTGAACATTTTTTTCATACATTGCAGTTTCTACTTCATCTTCATTTCAGATGCCCATTTCTGGGTTGGGTCTTTAAATCTGGGGGGGGGGGTCTGATTTTATTAAGTTTTTTATATATTCTAGATAGTAGTCCTTTGTCTGAGGAATAGCTGGTAAAAATTTTTTCCCACACTGTGGGTTGTCTCTTCACTCTGTTGCTGGTTTCTCTTGCTGTGCAGAAGCTTTTTAATAAGAGATCCCACTTGTTGATTCTTTGCGATAGTCCCTATGTGACTGGGGTTTTGTTCATAAAGTCTTTGCTTATATCAATGTCTTCAAGAGTTCTACGTAATCTATCTTCCAGCAAGTTTAGTGTTTCTGTTTTAATATTTAGATCTTTGAACTGGAAGCCTTTTTCTGCTGCTCAGATTGACAAAACTGGATAAAACCCAGTGGGCTGAAGAGAAAACAGTCTGGTAACCACTGGTGGGACTAAACGGGCATGGCCCAGCTATCAGGCCTGGCAAATCTACCAAAGTGTAAAAGCACTTGGGTGTCTGACCCAGCAACCCTATACCACGGCACTTACCCCAACGAGTAACAAAATCAGCACAAGAAGATGCCTTGATATTAACCTTGGCACTGCTACTGGTAGGAAAAAAATAAGCAACCTGGCTTGTTTAATATGAATCTCAAAAAGTAATGGTACTTACATAGAAAGGAATAATTTTGCCACTATTAAAAATGTTTACAGATTTATTGCTATCAAAAGATTATAGTAGGTGACAAAAAGATCCCAGAACACAGCCTGTATATTGTATCTAAGGCATTCCTGTTTACTATATACACACATACCCAAATCCATAGATACGTTTACTAAGATGGCAACAAAACATTAATAGCAATATCTCCAAGAGATATGATTTCAAATTGTTTGAGGTTGTGACCATTAATCCTGATATGTCAACATCACTGGACAAGGCCTAGCAGATCAGAAAGCAGGCTTCTAGGTGTGTGTGGGAGGGTCATGGAGGTGTGGCCATGGTCCCTCTTCCCTGTCAACTCACATTCCTAAGGAGCCTTGGTTGGCCCTGGATATCTGATCCCCTGCCAGGACTGGGGTCCAGGGTGGAGACCCCTTTGTCCTGGGAAATGGGGTGCAGTCATGGTCTAAGAGGAACTGGTTACTGCTTCCACTGACAGCATCCACATGATGCTAGCTTACCAGGACGCAGAATGTAAAAACTGTGAGGTCAGGGAGGCTTCTAATCAGGTCTCAAAGGAAGGCACAGAAGGCCAGGCAAAGGGCCCTAGAGCAGAAGCTGTTCAGAGTAAAGCCAAAGGTGAAGCAGGGACTCCAGGATATTGGAGATGCTGGGGATGTAGTAAGTGAGTAGAGCCAGCACAAGAGAGGACTTGTGGGCTGCAACCAGTAAGGCCACAGGGGTGGGGCTGCCAAGCTCTTCGGATTTCAAGCACAGAGCTATAGGACTTAATGTTTGCCCTGCTAGGTTTTAGTCTTGCTGTGTGCTCTGATTCTTTACTATCCCCCATTCTCCCTTTTGGAATGAGAATGTTTACCTTGTACCATTGGATCTTTTTTTGTACTTTGAAGAAAAAAAAGGAAAAACATAAGTTCAGAGCTAAGAATTTGCCTTGAGACTCAGAAGAGGCTTGGATTTGGACTTCTGGAAAATGCTAGAACTGTTGAGAATTTGGAGAAGGGATTATTCCATTTCTGGATGTGCTCAGGATAACTGTATTATATATTAGGTGGAATTATGAATTTGCTATTGTCTTTATTTGGAGATCAATGATGGTTTAAGGAGATGTGTTTCGGTGTGAAATGGACAAGGGGTGGATTGTGACAGTTAATCCTGATAGATCAACTTCACTGGATTGAGAAATGCCTACTAGATTAGTAAAGTATGCTCTTGGGTGTACAGGGGTGAGTCACAGAGGTGTGGGCTTGGTATTACGCATGGTCCCTCCCCCATGACTCTCTGGCACTGCTCCCCTGCTGTGCCTCCTGGCCATAATGAACCACACAGCTTTGCCCCACCATACTGTTCTGCCGTGATGTCTCTGCCTTGGAGCCTACTGACCATGTAATGAAGCTCCTGAAAATGTGAGCTAAATCAAACCTTTTCTCCTTCAGGCTATAGGTGTATAGTGCTGCTTTAAACTTTTTCTCTAGATTCTACATGCAAAAAAACATGAGATTTTTGTCTGAGTCTGGTTTATTCCACTTAACACAATGATCTCCAGTTCCATTCATTCTCCTGCAAATGACATGACAGTGTTCTTTATAGGTAATACTCAATTTGTATCATACTATAATCATTTTTGATAGCAATAAATATAGCTCTACAACATTTTCTTATCCATTCATCCATTGACAGGTGTCTAGGCTGATTCCGTAGCTTAGGTGTTTGTGAACTGTGCCACAATGAGCATAGGAAGGAAGGTATCTCTAAGGCAGGTATCCCCAACACCTAGGCCATGGATCAATACTGGTCCACAGCCTGTTAGGTACCAAGCTGCACAAAAGGAGATGAGTTGTGGACAAGTGAGCAAAGTTTGATCTGAATTTACAGCCACTCCCCATCACTTGGATTACTGCCTGAGCCCTGCCCCCTATCAGATCAGTAGCAGCATTAGATTCTCATAGGAGCATGAACTCCATTGTGAATTGTGCATGTGAGGGATCTAGGTTGCATTCTCCTTATGAGAATCTAATGCCTGTCGATCTTAGGTAGAGCTGAGGCAGCAGTGCTAGCACTGAAGAACGTAATCACTACATATCACAAACATATACTAATTTTAAAGAGAAATCTCACACATACATGTATATATACCCCCGTCTATGGAAATATCATCTTCCACAAAACCAGTCCTTGGTGTCAAAACGGTTGGGGACCACTGCTCCATACATAGCACACTAACTTTAACTCTCCAGGGTATATACCAAGGAGTGATGTTAAAGTCTTACAAAGATAATACAAAGGTTTTAAAAAGAGAGTATGATCCATTAGAAGGACCTATTTTGATTTTTCAGAGTAAAGTGTGGATGGGAAGTAAATCACCTCCCCAGTTCTCTGAAATGAAACACACACACAACAGAATCTCTCTTAAACCATCCCCAAGGCAGAGGACACCCCCTTCCTCTCAGCCAAACACCCTGCCACCAGCTACGCTAGTGAAATACCTCTGCTCCAAGAGTAACTATGTTGTCAGCTCATGAAGAATTCCTTTAGTTTGCTCCCAAACTTGCTCATGGCAGTAGTACTTACAATCCAATTATAGAATTTACTGAATATTAATTAAAACTATGAACTATGTATTTGAACAGAGAGCTAGCTGTATGAAAACTAATATACACTTTAGGAAAGACCAGATAAAGATGAGTCACTGAAAAACACATTTCTGGCAAATTAGGTGTGGGTGAGCCAACTATAAAGGATGTGGGAGGAACAGACTACAGGAATTCTATATTCAGATTGCTTTTAGAGTGTCTAAGTTTTCTCTTCAACTTAAAGAAACAGAAATTGGAAGTGACAGACATACAGTATGAATGTGGCTTATGAAAGAAAGAAGATGTGGAACTCCAATCAGCAGACCCATATTCAAAGAAAAGGCCTGGTCCTACATCAAAAGAATGGCAAATGAATGTACATTTATCTGTTTTAAGTTAAACTAAAATGCTTAAGGTATGTATCATTTTTTGATTCCTTGCCTTAACCTACTTTTAAGATTAACCAAGCATGTCAGGTACAAGGATTTTAGTGGTTCTTCCAAAACACATCCTAATTTAAACATTACATTTGCTTTGATTTTCTTCTGCAGGCTCTGGGCCCAAAAGACTTGGGCTCTGGTCATGGCTTACAGGCTGCACACTCTAGGACAAATTCACCCCACGTTCAGAGCCTTAATTACAACATCTGTGCCACCAGAATGACAATCTCTGGCCCATCAGTCACCCCGCAGTGGGGGAAGCTGGGGGAGAATCACTGCACACCTGCCTAGCCAACGCCTATCCCATTTATACAGTCAGCTCTGCTCGCACTTCCTCCGGGACATTTCAGCGGCCATCCCTTCCCCATCACTGTGCTGTCACAGTGACTGCAGCAACTGGTCATTTACTTGCCTGCATCAGTAAGTGCCTTTCTTTCCTCTGATCACCCATGCCTGGCTCAGAGCAGGTGCCATGACACCATTTGTGAATTGGCAGATTCGCTTTCACTGGCACTCTCCTAACACCCTGTACATGGCCTGTCTAGCACTTGAAACAAGAAATTTTAATTACTATATGTCTGCTGTTCCACTGGATTCCGGTCTTCATTTTTACAGAAAGATACTACAGTGAAAATAACAAGGCCTCCAAAGCACAGCTCTGGCACATCCTGGCTGTGCCATTTAACTCCCTAGAGTTTAAGCTCCAACTTTTAGATCAAATGAAAATAACAATATATTAAAAAATAAAAAATGAAAGGCATAAGGACATTTGAGCCTTACAGTTCAAATGTACTTCTCATTTGTTAATTAAAAAGAACACCTGACTCCCTGAGCTACAGGTATGGGCAAATGGGATGGTGAGTATAAGCAGATTGCTGGACATCGCACAGGCGCTCAGCAGAACAACTCTTACCAAGCGCCTTGGCACTGAGCTCAGAGCCGCAAGCCACTTTCCTCCCCGGAGGTCACAACATTCTCCGTCAGTGTTCAGCCTGACTTCTGGGGTAGCTCTATTTGCTTATTTCTTTCCTTTATAAGATGAACACTTCAAACATTTACAACAGCAGAAAGAACTGGATAATGACCCCCTGGTACCTATCCAGCCTCAGCAATCATCAGTGCAAGACCAAATTACTTGATCCACACCACTGCTCATCCTCTTCCCAAGATTATTTTGAAACCAATCCTAGAAACCAATCATGTCTTTTTATCTATAAAATGTTTTAGCATATATCTCTAGGAAAAAAGTTTTTAAAACCCCAAAATATCATTAGCATATCTAAAAAATGAAAAGAATTCCTTAGTCCAGGTTGAACATACCTTATCTGAAAGTCCAGAATTCAAATGCTCTCAATCCAAAACTTTTTGAGTCAATTGGATTTTGGGTTTACAAGTTAGAGATGCTTAACCTGTGCCCAAATTCTGAAGAAAAAAAAAAAACCCAAAACCATTTGCCTGGTCCAAGAATTTTAAATAGTGGTATTCAATCTGTATCACCAAATACTGAGTCAGGGAACATATTTCTCTGATTGTTTCCTAACTTTAATTTTTTTAAACAATTTGTATGATTCAGGATCCAAATAAGATTCACATTTTGCATGTGTTATCTCTTAAGTGTCTTCTAATTCAGTGGGTCTGGAAGCTCCAGATAGGGTCTGTAGACACAGGCTGCTAGGCCACTCCTACAAGGGCTGATTCAGTTGGTCTGGGGTTCCAGCCTTGTGACAAGATTCTTTGTGACAAATTTCCAGAACCCACACTTTGAGAGTCACTGTAAGTCTACAGGTTCCCCCTCCACCCTGCCTTTTTCCTTTCTTACCAGGAGACAACAGATTCTGAGCTCATATTGTGTATTTGCTGTCCAGACCTAGAATCAAGCCATTTCTCCAGGAAGCTCTGGGTCCTTTTAGAGGGAAGAGGCACTTAGAAACCATAATTTGGGCATTAGAGGTCCTTATTGATACTGGGTTGAATTTTATTTCTTTAGCCTTTTACATGGAATGAATTAGTACATTTTTTAAAATATAAAATACATCATAGTGGTGTTTATAATTCAAATTTAGGAATTCAGGGCTTTTATTTCTTTGATTTTATATCTTCAGTCTCTAACAGTAAAAATCTCAGTTTCTGGTGAAGTTATTTGTTTTATCTTATAATAGAAATATAATAGTTTCAAAGTATCAATACCAGTATTATCACTAACAATATAACCACTGAAAGAAGTTCAAAGTTTTGAAGTTTTTGGTGGTTCCTTTTGCCCTCGAAGTATTTCTACTAGGGGTATACAATCGAATCACCACACTGTGGGCATCTTTGTGTGGCTATGCGCTCAGGGCCATGTACAGTAAAGGTGCTATGGTGCATCTTACTATGAATTTTTGGAAATAGTTTTTCATTCTATTTTGATGAATTTTGTTTATAATTACGTAAAACTTTTATATAATTTCAAAGTCAAACCTACAAGACAAGGTCTACTAAGAGAAATCTAGCTTTTATCCCTTCCCCTCCAATCTTTTCTTTCACATCCCTGTGCATAGCCTGTATATTTACTGTTCACCCGCCATTCAAAAAAAAATTATTCTAAGCAAGTGTCTATCTGTATTTGTACCCATCCACCCAACTTTCTTAGATAAACATGCACATGATGGACACTTTCCAAGCAGTCATATGGGATGAGACGTTAAATGCAAAAGGGAATTTAATGATACTCAGGAGTAAACAGCAGGTAGTTAAAAGCCATTGGGATTGCCGCTGAAAACTTAGTCTGCTTTACATGCACTTCACACCAGGCCAAAGGTACCAGGCACACTGTGCGCTGAAAATAAAAACACTGTATTGAGGGTCAAACATTCAATTTAGATATGTTAACTTAAAAATCTTATGGGACAGGTATGAGGGTTTGGTAGTATGTGAAGAAATTATTCATTCATCTATTCATTCCTTAAAATATATAAACAAACTAGATATGGCCCCATGAAATAAGACAGAGGGTAAACAAACATAAAATTATAATTTGTGAAAAAGGCTAGGATAAAACAGAAGACAACACCATGGGTGAGTGATCAGGGAGACCTCTCTGACTTGGAGGTAACATTAAGCTAAGACTTGAAGATGAAAAGGAGCCAGAAGGGGGACAGGAAACATTACAGGGAGCCAGGCTGTCTTGTGTCACATATGGATAAGATGGAATCGAGGTGGGTGGGTTAGAAGAAAGGAAAACCCAGTGGCAGCCACAACTCCTGAGTCTCACCATCCTCCTGACACAGGTCTTCCACTCGATGCCCCCATCAGCTTGAAATAAATTTCCTGTGCAAGGGATAGTTATGAACTTCCCCAAACTCAGCACTCCCAAACTGCTCCCCAGGTTCGCAAGAAGGAAGCTCAGGACAGGCTCCTCACTAGAACATTCAGAGCACAGGGGGGTGCCTCTCTGGCCAGGTCTCAGACATGTCAAAAGGAGTATAACTAAATGGGGTGATGACACAGAACCCAAGCTTCTCTTCTGACTTCCCATTGGCCTTTGGCAGGCACTTACAGGGGAGACAATGAAGGGGGACATACCTATCAGGCCAGGCAGAGAATTCTAACTTCCTACACCTGCACACTGTTCTAGCAGGGGGCTCCCGGATTAGCCAGAGAGGCTAGGCACCTTGTCACAACAAACACAGGGACTCCATGGACACCAGGGCAGGGCTCTGCCTGACTGGCTCTTGCTCTGGACCTGTTACTCCTAAGTAGTTAAAACAAACATGAACGTGGCTCCCTAAAACCCATTGAAAACTATCACCAGGGGTCAGAGGCTCCAGGCAAAGGCACCTACAGTGAAAGTGACTGTGAGTAGACAGCAGGAGCCGATCCGTGAGGGCAAGCAGACCTTAAAGCCTCCAAAGTGAAAGAATACACTCTGAGTTCATATACTTATGGTTTCCAGCCAGTACCTCGACCCAAGCCTCGGTGTCCCTGGATATGGAGTGTGGACAGAATCCTACTCACTGAAGTGCACTAGGAGTGGGGTACTCGTGCCAGGGCTGTAAGCTGAGCTCTCAGGGTGCTGGGGATCAGAGGAGAACACAACAAAGTTGTAATAAACTTGATGCCTTCCCCTCCCTCTGACACATACCCACACTGAGGGAACATCAGCGGTGGGCCAGCCTGGACTGGGCACAGAGGGGATAGAAACACAGGCCCAGAGCTACCCTTGTGCTGCTGAAGCATGCGTCACCACCTACCTGCCCACAGTGGAGGGTGCACTGGCCATCTGGCGGGAGGGAAACTCTCCAGAGGAGCTTCAGTGACCTCGAGGCCTCTTCCAGGATCTGCCTGGCTGTGCTCAAGCTGGAGACAAACTTGCACAGAGATGCGGAGTGTGGGCCCTACCAAAAAAAGAAGCCGTTTAATGCAGTCTTGAAAGAGATTCTGGACAAGCAAGCTCTAACAGATGTAGGCTTGTGTTTCACAGGCTGAGCAAGAGCCTGGTGCCATACAACACCAATTAATTGCTCTCAAAAACTGGTGAATGGTAGAGTGTGAGAGAATTTTGGTGGTGAGTGTAGATGAATTAATAATCACCAGTCTTAACTCATTGCTACTACACCAAGGAGAGGATCCGTGCCAGGGCCACTCGCACCACTCCACAGCCCACAGGGCCCCTCCAGAGAAAATAACAACAGCAAGAGGAGCCGTGGAGATGTTTTTGTCACATGATGTTGGGCCTTGTAAAGTCTCCCTCACCCTCTCTGGTAACAGAAGCAAACTCACAGTGGGGGACGCCAAGGGCATTAAAAAAACACAGACTGTGACTCAGAGAAGGGGAAATAACAAAGAGGAAAAAAAGGAATTAAAAGAGCATTTGCCTTCCCAAGTAATAAATGTAGACTCACACACCCTTTTTAAATATCACTGACATAAAATCATACAGAAAAATACTCAAAAAGGACAAAGGTGTAGTGAAAGAGATGCTCATAAACAGAGACAAAATCTTTTCCGAAAGTAACATGGCAAGAGCCCTAAAAAGTTCACAACCTTTGAACCAGTAATTCCACTTCATACCTAACCAAAACTATGATCAGATTTATGTGTAGGGAGCCTCATTACAGTTTATATGCCCAACAAACAGTGAAAGCGAGAGTAGATGATGGTACAACCACATGTCAGCTTATTGGCAGCTACTAAAAGTCAAGTACTACAAAAATACTGAATGAGATAGGGAAAGTGTTAATACTATGTGAGTTCAAATACATGAAAACCATACATTTCTGAGTAGGTTTGAGAAAGTTTATGAATGCCCTAAATGTACATAAATCAAAATTTAAAGTGCTGACCTCTAAGAGGTAGTTTAATATCTTTTATTTTTAAACTTTTATACAATTTCTAGCTTTCATATAATAAAGATTTTAACCAGAAAAGAACAAGATCTTATTAGTATTTATTAACTTAAATATTTACCAGGACCTATTCCTGGGACCTAGGCTAGTTAGTAGCCATACAACGTTGAGAATAGACATTACCCTTGCTTTCCTGAAGCTTGCAATCTGGTGGAATACAAAATGCAAAATTGATTTACTATACATGTATCAGGATGTAGGGGCCTCAAGTATCCTCGGTAAAAAGTCCTGGGAAGAGGGACCACAACCTGTGACTCATGGTAGTGAGAGGTCTGGTCTAGTCTAGGTAGGCAGAGGATATGACCCAAGCCTTGGAGGAAGCGAGCAAAGTGTATGTCAAATGCATGGGTTCTCAATGAAAGGGAACTTAGAGGAAGAAGATTCCAGTGGGATGCGCAGGCAAAATGGGGAGGTAAAACAGCCTGAAGGAGATCCCAAGCCTGAGGGAACAGGGAGCCAGGATGGAGACAGGACGTGGGTAGCAAGTGCACTCAGCAGCACACAGCCCAGCCTGTTCATAGCAGGACACATGGGGGATAGAAGAGATGATGGAAGAGGCAGGCAGAAGACAGACCAGAAACCTGAGTCCCTGAAATCACTGTCCAGGGAGAATTAGTGGCTTCTGCAGGCCCACACTGACCTACCTGTGAGGCAGAAGCAGTGTCACAACATAGGGAAAGCACCTCAGAGGACAGAGAACTGAGTCTGAATGTGACTGCCTCAAGTCATTTCTCAGCATCTCTAGTGAGAACACATCACCTCCTTCATAGGCTTGCTCTGAGAAAGAAGTAATATACCATACAAAAAGCTCCTGTGTCAGAAGAGAGAAAGCCGTCACTGATCTTAAGGTGAGGTAGGACATTTCCCTCCAGCAAGCTCATCCCAAGGCAGTTGTGGAAACTGTGGTACAACATGGGTGGAGTGTGGTTCAGAATGGTGTGGTGTGGCTGATGTGGTACAGTGTGATACAGTATGGGGTAGTAAGGTACAGCATGATATGGTGTGGTATAATACGGTGTGATACGCTTCATGACTATCAGGGCCTCTAACTTCCTCACAGTAGCCACTGAGCATGAGCACACAGCCTGGCTGGGCAGTGGGTAGGTGGACTAGATAGATGAATGGCTAGACACACAGAGGGACTTATGGACAGAAGGACAGATGGGAGACTAGAGAGATAGAGGCACTCACAGGAGCAGTACAGCAGATCCCTGTGGAGTGGTCACAGTGTCACGGTACAAACCTCACCAAACTGTTCTCCCATAACCAACAACAAATAGTTCTCCATACTGGAACTGACCTCTGAGCTATTCTGGGCCTCATTTCTGGTCCCTTTTGGAGGGCCTCATTGAGGATGCTTGCCTGTCAGCCAGCCCCTGCACTTACTGCCCTGTAAGCATCTCTCTCCCAGGTTTCCATGGTCAAGTTACCTTTGTCTCCAGCTCTTGATTTGTGGGGCTGGGAGCCTCATGGGCTTGAATGTCCATCTCAGCAAGGAGCCTCTGGCCCTGGCAGATCTGCTTCCACAGGGCATCATAGTCCTCAAACAGGCCTAGGACATGGTGGCCACTCTTGCTGGCCCACAGGCGGTGGCCAGTGACCGGGTGGGGCATGCACGAGGTAGTGGTTGCAGAGTTGCTATCACAGGACAGGGAGTCCACATCATTGCCAGAGCATGGGGGAACCTCTGAAGCTGCAAAGCAAGGGGTGAAACATCAGATCATAGCACCCTGTGCTCACAGAGCTTACAATGCTGAAGCCAGCAAAGAAGGTCAAGGGAGGCCCTGGTGCTCACACGGTACCCAGCACAAGCCCAGAGGGGAAGAGCCTGGCTCCTGGGCCTCCACCTACACCATCCCACATCAGGCTGATTATTCACCTTGTGGGACAGGAGGAGGCTCAAGACAATTCACCCAATGCTTATCAACCACCCACACAGCAGAAGACCCCAGATGCACAAGGTGAGTCCAGCTGGTCCCACACTGCAGCAGCCCAGGGTCTAATCGAAACAGATACTGCAGGAGGTGCCACAGCACAGTAGGGACCAGCAGAGCCCAGAGAGAAATGGTCCTCGAGAAAGGAGGGAAAGGTCAGGGAAGGCTTCCCAGAAGCATCAACAAGTGGGCTGGACTGAACAAGGAGCCAAAATTACTCTAGGCAGAGGTAAAAGCCTGGTACCGTTTGCCTTTGGACCCACGGCAGTTTGGATAACTAATTCTGACTGGGGACAGCAGGAAAGGCTTTTCACCAAGAAGTCTCCATTCAGGATGAGTCTTGACGAGTAGTAGGGTTATCACTGGCTGAGAGTAGGACTGAAAGTCACAGTGAGGAGAGTGTGCAGCCTGCCTGCAGGATGGTGACCCATCTGTCTACCCCAGGGAGAAGGTGAAGGCTGGGCAGTCCCACTGGGGCTGCATGCTGGACAGCCTTGAAAGCCATGAAAGTGGCCATGCTTGAAGGCAACAGACCCCCAGTGAAGGAGGAGCAGAGCACCCAGGATTGACTGAGCCTAGCTCTGTCCGGCTGGCTACACCCACTTGCAACCAAGGGCTTGTAAGGACCCTCCGGGCATGCCCATCAGCCGCCCGTTGAGCCATGCGGGCACCTACAACAGTGCCAGCCACCACCATTACAACCCCACCCCCCCACCTCTGGCCTCTTGGCTGTGCAGCT
This sequence comes from Heterocephalus glaber, assembly GCF_000247695.1. Next base: position 14,911,944 of record NW_004624760.1, on the reverse strand, counting down.
ACCTGGTTCCACACTACAGAGGCACAGGGCGACATAAAGGCCATTGTCCTGAACTGCAGAAATGAACAAGAGAGAGACGGCCTCTCTCAGGCTCCCTGAGGATAACGGAAGCCCACTGGAAAAGTGAAGAGAATCTCTGCAGTAAAGGCACACCAGACCACTGAACTTGGTAAGTTGGAGTCATCTTCACCTCCCATCAGAACCTGGACCATCTTCAGGGGAAAGGGAGCTGGAACCTGCAATAGAACCTGCAGAGTTCAACCCTGCAGGAGGACAGGGAGCTCAACTGGGGACTTGGAGCCTGAAATCTGCCTGAATCTCATGGGTCTGTGACTGGCTTACTGAGACCCATTGACTTATAACTGCACACTTCTGCCCACACTGTCTATTGTGACAGCAGAGACATACCCTGAAGGAGTCCTTTCATTTTTATCTTTTATTTGTTATTTTCAAAATTACCACTATTTTTTGCTCTTATTTTTAATTTTTTTCCTTCTCTTTCTACTCCTTTAAAATTTTTTATTTTTCTCTTTTTTCTTTTCTCTCTCTCTCTTTCTCTTGCTCCTTTGCTGTCCCACATTGTTCTTCATCTCCCTTTCTGTTCCTATTCTGGCCCTAGTTCATATTTCTTCTTTATTTTTCTTTTCTTCTCTTTGTTTCTCTCACCTGTGTCCTCTGGCCTCACTGCTAACCTTCCCCTACCCTTCTACCTACCTATCTCACTCTCCCCAACTCCTTCTAACTCCCCATTCTGAAGGGTAAAGTTGCTATACTGAAGAGTTTATTCACTATCAATATATGTTGGGTTGGTCCTTGATTTTGATTTAATTCACACAGTTAAAGGTGATAGATTAATAACTATCACAAAATGTCATTTTCTAAGAGGTACTTGATGTTATTGTGTTGCTAATTGTATCACTTGGGCTAAGGTGTTCTGATCTAATCAGTTGTCCTTCCTAGTACAATGAAAATGAGACAGTCTCAGAGCCATTAGAGACTCAAAACCTAAAGACTAGCTATCTGAAGACACCTCTGAGATGCAATCATTCCATAAGGGTTCTAAATACATCAACAAAGATACTTACAATAAGCAACTTCAAAGTATCAACCCAGGAACTAAACCAAGGACAGTACCAAAAACAAAAACGAGAAGACAATTGAGTAAAGTGACCTGCACCCCACAAAAGGCAAATTCTGGGGAAAACGAGGTGGAAAAGTCTGACAGTCAACCACCTGGACACCCTGAACTGATAGCACAGGAAGTAACAAAACAGATGAATGAGGCTCTAGAAAAATTCAAAGCAGAAATAATCTCCCAGATAACTACAGAGATGGTGAGCAGAGTGAAAGACATGATTAGAGGCTCTAGAACAGAAACAGATTAAAAAAAATAGATGAGCTCAGAAACATGCTGGAAGCCATGAATGCCCGGCATAAGAAAGAAAATGGAAACCATGATCGCCCAACATAAGAAAGAAATGGAATCCATGAAACAGATTCAAACAGATATTCAGGAGATTAAAAACTCCATTGAAAGTCTACAGAGCAGATTGAGGGAATGTGAGGACAGAATTTCAGATATAGAAGATAGGATTGCAGTTAGTGACCATGAAAAGAGAGATTTCTTCAAAATTGTAAGGGACCATGAGAAATCAATCCAGCAGCTTCTAGAGGATGCAAAGAAGAACAACATAAGACTGATGGGAGTCCACGAAAAAACAGGAGAAAGTACAATTGACATAAAAAACTGTTCACAGAACTAATAATAGAAAACTTCCCAGACAGAGGTGGAGAATTGGTCATACAGATAAGTGAGGCATATAGAACTCCAACTAGCCATGATGAAAAAAAAAAATCTACACCTAGACATATAATAGTCAAGATCCTAGAAACCCATCAGAAAAACAAAATTCTACAGGCAGTTAGAGAAAAGAAACAAATCACCTACAAAGGAAAGCCCATCAGAATCACGACAGACTTCTCAACACAAACCTTCAAATCAAGGAGAGACTGGAGTGAAGTATTTCAAGCCCCAAAAGAAAATAACTTCCAACCTAGACTGTTGTATCCTGCAAAATTATCTTTCAAAATCGATGGGGAAGTTAGATACTTCCACGACAAAGAACACCTGAGAAATTTCATGAACACCAAACCAGCACTCCGAACAATTCTAAGCAATATCCTAGAAAAAGGCAATGAAGGTCACAACTCCATGAGGCCCAACAGAGGAAAGCCACTAGGCAAGGTAAGACACTAAAGGGAAAGGGGGAGAAAATACGAAATAAAAGAGCCAACAACAGTAAAACATCATGACAAGGATGAGTCAATATCTATCAATTATAACTATCAATATTAATGGCCTCAATTCACCACTCAAAAGAAACAGACTGACAGAATGGATTAAGAAGCAAAATCCAGCAATATGCTGTATATAAGAAACACATAACTCAAAAGGAAATTCATAGACTGAAAGTAAAAGTATGGAAAACAGTTCTCCACATGACAGGAACCCAGAAAAAAGCAGGCGTAGCAATCTTATTTGCAGACAAGGTAGATTTCAAACCAAAACTAATTAAGAGAGACAAAGATGGTCACTACATCCTTGTGAAAGGAACAATCCAAGAGGAAAAGATGAAAATCCTAAATACATATGCAACAAATACGAATGCTCCCAACTATACAAAACAATTATTAATGGACATGAAAAACCAAATTAGCACTAACACAACTGTGGTGGGGGACCTCAATACCCCAGTATCACAAATAGACAGATCATCTAGACAAAAAATTAACAACGAAATCCTAGAACTGAACCAAGCTATTAAACAAATGGACTTAATAGATGTTTACAGAGTGTTCCACCCCACAAAATCAGAATACACATTCTTTTCAGCTGCACACGGGTCATTCTACAAAA